>CM064881.1:37132369-37201136 GCA_003313485.2 Penstemon barbatus
ACTTGATTCAGAATTCTTTCTGGACAGGTTGAGGCAAATGATAAGTCACACAGTTAAGGCCGAAGCAAAGAAGATCTTTGAATCTGTTCCTGAGGACTATGATGAATCAGAAGACCTCAAGGAAAGATACATTAAGCTGGCTATTGCTCAAGCAATGGAGGTTTGGGCAAATAAATCAAGGAAGTTAAGGGGACAACCAAGCTCATTGGTCCCTCTTCCAAACATCAAACACATTGTCTATGGACCAAATCTCAAACCTTTTGAAGAGCTGCCTGAGGAACCATCATCTACTTTTATTCCTCTTGATAACTTTACTTGGATTTCTAACAGGTCAGCAGTGGACAATGAAGGATTGATGAGGACAGTTGAGACTGTCAAGAAGATTATATCACCTGCTGATAAAGAAGAAGCAGAGTCCTCTGATCAACCAAAGCAAATTGAGGGTACATCAGACCCATCTGATCAAGACAAAGCGCAGGATGATAAGTCTGATGCTGCTGATGAATCAAAGAAGGAAGAAGAAATTCCAACAGATCAGATAAAGGAAAAAGAAGTTGCTGCTGAAGGAGATGATCAAGCTGAGGAGAAGGAAAGCACTCCAAGCCTTGCTGGTGAACCAGCAGATCAGTCCCTTGCAATGATAACTCAACCATCAGAGCAACCTCTCAAAGAAACCGTGTCTGCTACTCCAACAGAAGTTCCTTCAACTTCTCAAAGTGCTCAGACTAATCTGTTGGACTCCATCCAACAAATGATTATCAAATCAATGAAGGAAATGAAGGAGGAGATAAAAGCAGATGTGTTGGCTGCTGTGAGTCAACCCAATCAGACAGTTGCTGCTGTTCATTCAAATCTGATGGATGATACTGTTCAAAATGTTAAGTCCATTTGTCAAGACATGGATATTATCAGAAGAAGAACTCAAAGCACATCTGAAGGTTGGAGAAATATCACGGAAACAGTTGAAATGGCTATCCAAGCTAAGGATGAAACCTTAGATAACATGATGAAAGACTTCAAGGCATCTGCTGACTGGATTCTGGCAACTCAAATTCAGCTAGGTGACCAAGGTGAAGCTGTTCTAAAGAGAATGGATAATTTTGAAGCCAATCAACTGAATCAACAAGCTCAACTAGATGCATTCAGAGCAACTCAACTAAATCAACAGGCTCAAATGCATGCTATGGAAGAAAACATCAAACTTCTATGTGATTCACTTCTGATCACCCCAATCTTACCAGATTATCAAGTCAACCCTGCTGATGATGACAAAAAGGGGGAATATAAGGTACTAAGGGAAGAAAGGGAGGAAGAAAGGGAGGATAAGGCATCCTCTGCTGAAAGAACAGAAGTGTTGGAAGAATCTGCTGATGATGAAGATAGGAATGAAGCAGCAAATGAAGGCACAAGCAGATCAACAGATGAAAAGATCACAGAAGAAGAAGATGAAGCTGCTGAAGAAACTGAAACTGAAGCAAAAGCTAAATCTGATAAGGAGATAGCTGCTGCTAAGGACTCAGCTGAAGAACAGCTTGATCCTGATGTTAAAAGAAAGAAGTTAGAGCTGTTGAAGCAAAATTTGGAAGCTGGAACTTCCAAATCTGCTGAAGAAGGAAAAGAAGACAAGGAAGCTGAAGAAGAAAAGAAAGAAGAAGACTAGTTTAGACTAGACCTTACTTTATCTTAAAATCCTTGTAATTTCCTTTTGCACGACTCATCTGAACAAACTTGTAATATGTAATCAGTTCAATATCTATAAAATTGCAAGTTTTAATCCAACAGACTATTTCTATCTCAGAAATTTTTGAGGATCAAAACTTTAGTTTAGGTACAGGTACTTAGCTGGAGTTTTGTCATCATCAAAAAGGGGGAAATTGTTGGATGAAGATGAAGATGAAGTGCAAAGAAGACAAGTAATTAAGGGAAGGTTTTGATGATTTCCAAAACATCATAATCAGCTAAGTATGGAAAGCTTAGTTCCCTTAGAAGAATTTTGAACAAGTAAAAGAAGACATCAGAAGAGTTCAAAGTTCAAAGCTCAGAAGACTAGTGATCTCATGCTGAAACAGCGAACAGAAGGGTAGGTCATCAGCCGAGTCAAATCAGATTAGTTCAGTATTTGATCAGCAGAGTATCTATCAGCAGAGTCGTTTTGATCAGCAAAGTAGAAGAGATCAAGAGATTAGTCCAACGGTAATAAATGCACTTGGTGTAATAAATGCTGTAAGAGAAGGGTAGTAATGGCAAATGATTGAAGATATCCTCGGATCAGCAGAGTGCATTAAATGCAGCATTAAATGCGATGGACAGAAAGGTACTGTACACTGTACGATTGCTGCAGGGAGCCGTTTCAAAAAGAGCTGAAGGATGGATTTGAAGATGTGATTTCCTTCAACGGTCATAAATTCAAATCCAAGTATAAATAGAGCAAAGTTCGAAGAGAGACATAACACAACAACAATCAGAGATCGAAATTTTGAAGCAGAATTTCTCTAAGTCTCAAAAGCTCGAACAGCTCACTCGTCTGGTGGAAGTCATCTGTTGACAGAAACCAAGTTGAAGAAATCAGAAAAACATTATCTGAGTGATTTTGTAATAGCTGAGTGTTGTGCGAAGTGAGAATCCATCTTTGTGAGTGATTCTACTTCAGAGGATAGGTTTTCTTTGTGAATTCCTATTGTGAGCTTACAGCCTTCTCATTAGTTGTTTAGGTGTAAGTGGAGAAATATTGTAATCTAAGTGATTATAGTATAACCCAGAATCTGTGTGATCTGGAAGAGTGGACTAAAGGATTTTTATCCATATAACCACTATAAAAATTCTCTGTGTTATCTTGCATCTAAAGTTTTCTTGCATATTTAAAGTTTGCATTTTTAAACACCTTGAATTACCAAAAAGATTTTAAAAAGGAGTTTGTTAAAAACTGGGGATAAAATCTTTTTAAGAACTTAGTCTACTTGTGAAAAACACTTTGAAACAATCCGCTGCAAGTATACTCTTTGAAAAATTGTTTTGCTGAAAAACAGCTAAGTTACTGTAAGAAGAGTGGTCAGTCGTCTGTTCAAGATTTGTTCACGATCAGACTAGTCTGCTTACTGTTCTTCATCAGCTTAGTCTGCTGACAGAAGACTGAAAAGTTTTAAGTTCAAAAATTTTCAGAGGTCTATTCACCCCCCCCCCCTCTAGACCTCATCTGACCACTTGGGACCAACAACTATATTCCTTCACTTCCTTGCCTAAAATTATTTGCTGAATACTTGGCAGCTGAAGCAAGTCGCTTAAGCACCCTGCTGATATCTTGACCTTTTTGCCCATCTCTTCAAGGCGGTCATAACAGCAGTGTTTATGGCCCTTTCTTCAGCATTATCAGACTTCCTCCTTTTGGCAGGCAAGGTGTTCTGAATAATTTTTGCCTCCTCCAGTGCAAAGTCTTTTGCATATTGATGCATGACATCTCTGACATAACTGGGATCCAAAGCCTTCTGAATGGAGTTTGTCTTTAACCAATTTAGAACCCATTGTTCTTCATCAGCTAACTCCTTCAGACTTTGAAGTTTTGCAATTGATCTGTTCATCCTGTTGTCTCTCCATCTGATTTATCTGGGCTTTTCTTGGGTGAACAGCGTCTTTAGCATAAGCTTCTGGTCATAGTACGCCAATGACTTCTCAAATCTCTTGAAGAGCTCCTTATCAGCATAAACAATTTCAAAGGCTCTTCTTACTTCATATTTGTCCTTTGGCTTGACCTTTGCAGCAGGCATTTTAGGCTTTTTCTCTTTGTCTTCATCCTTGCCTTCACCTATTCTAATGCCTCCTCCATGAACAGGTCCATGAGCATCAGTCTTGCTGAGCTCAATGACCATGGCCAGTTCAGCATCCTCAGCAGCTTTTCTTTCTGCCTCAGACATTTTTCTCCGTGCCTCATCCTTTGCTTCCTGAACTTTGCTCAGTTCAAGTGCTTTCTTCTCCTCCAACTCATCCTGTTTTCTCTGTTCAGCTTCTTCCCTCTTCTTTTTGTCAGCTTTAGAGACCTTCTTTCTCTTAAGCAAAATTTTTCTCTTTCCTTTATCAGCTGGAGCAGGGCTGGACCAGCAGATGAGATTGGTGCAGCAGCAATTGGATTGATGATCATGACATCTGGATCATCCTGAGGTTTAGCAGCCTCAATTGTTGGTGTAGCTTGAGTCATATGTTGCTTATCAGTTTGGTCAGCAGCAGAAGCCTCATCAGCTCCAACAGGTCTTTCAGCAGATGCAAGACTTTGTCTTACTAAGTTTTCTAACTCAGTAGGCTTTTCAATGAATGTCATCTGCTTCCTTGCTGACTTCTTTGACAAACCCTGAATGGGTCTTGAAGCAGTAGTGTCTCTTTGTTGACTCCTTGTCCTGTGAGAGACATTCCCAGCAAGCATTTCAGCAGAAGGAGTCTTGGAAGGTGATGCAGGAGACATTCCCCTTACATCAGCAGTGGTCTGACTTATGATTTGTTCAACAGCAATGTCAGCCACAGTCTTTACTTTCTTAGGAACCTTCTCCTTTGGTTGATCAGCAACCTTTTTCGTCTTTGTCTCAACAGCTAAGTCAGCTGTTTTGACCAATTTCCTTTGCCTTTTGGCAGGAACCTCCTTTGGTTCCTCATCTTCATCTTCTTCAGGCTCATCAGCCTTCCTCTTCAGAACAGGCAAGTACTTGGCCATTGCCTTAGATTTGTGGATCTCCTTTCCATTCGTCATAACACAGCCCAGTTTTGACAGAAAGTAACTGAGTGTGATTTTGTGGTTGGTTTGAGGAGTTTTCCCTTTCTTGACCTCAAGAAAACCAGCCAAGATGCCAGACTATAATGGACCAGTTGACTTCCAGCCCATAGTAAATGGCAGCCATGATGCTGAAACGCTTCATTGGAACAGCATCCAGAGAGAAGGTGCAGTTTTCAATCAGTTTTGCAACCATATCAGCCTTCCGCTGATATTCGTCCTTCAGTTGTCTCTTTTTAATATTGCCAGACAACATTTCTCCCTCTTTGGCGCAGATCGCCCAGAATTGTTGATGTCTGTCTTCCGTCAGCACAGTGACGTCGTCTCGTCCACTGTTAGGAAGCCCAAACGTCTCGTGAAGAACAGCAGGTGTAATGACCACAGATTTGTCTCCGACTGTAGCCTTGATTTCCAAAGTCGAGAAATCAGCAGTAGCGGTTTTGTAATACTCCATTACTTGATCTGTCCCGATTATTCCTTCATTATACTCCATGAAGTTAACCAGCAGGGCAGATTTGAACTTTTCCAGCAGTTCCTTCATCAATTCCGTTCCAGACTGATAGTACGACTCATACGCTAGGAACATACCTTCAGCGGCCATCGTAATCTGTTGAGAGATTAGAGAAACAAAAGGAAATTTGCAGAAAGATTGCAAGTATTTTCTCACAAGTGCTTTTGAATATTTAGGGTGCGTAAAGAACTACACGGCTGATCAGATCTGGATTTATAGAGTTAGGGTATGTTGGTTTCCGTGATACCAGCTAACCGTTAGATCCGTTTCTTGTCAGTGCTGATCGTGCGGCATCATTTACGACCTTTCAAATTCAAATCGCATTTAATGAGGAGCGGGAAAAGTACCGCTCTTCTGTTACTTGTAAAAGCGCGTTTTGAAATAAAGCGTTTTTAAACAATAAGCTTTTACACAAGTAATCAGATTAGTAAAATAAATACTTATCTGATGGACTACTGTCCTGATGACATAGCTGTTATCAGTGAAAGCCAATAACTGATAACCTTCCTCAGCTGTTTGTCAATCCAGCTAGATAATATATCTTCAATCTTCAAAACTTTAATCTTCTGTTGAAAACATAACTTCAACTAACTGTCATCAACAAATTTCATCTTTTAATCAGAAATACCGCTAGTCTTACACGTTCCCCCTGACTTTAAGAATTCATAAGTTAACTAGTCTGTTGAGAGTTAATTCTTGAAGATAAATAAGATGAGTAAGTTGTTGAACTTTAGTCTTCTGTTAAGTTCCCCCTCATCTTATGCATCCAATTTTAATAAACCCAGTTCAGCTCTTAGAGTTGAAAACCTTGTCTCACTTAGAGGTTTTGTGAAGATATCAACAATCTAATTTTCAGTAAACACATATTCTATCATGACATTTCCTTTCTCCACATGATCTCTAATAAAGTGATGCTTGATCTCAATATGCTTAGTCCTTGAATGACTTGTAGTATTCTGAGTAAGGCTGATTGCACTTGTATTGTCACAGTAGATTGGTATTCCACTGATTTTGATATTATAGTCTTCCAGTTGATGCTTCAACCATAAGATTTGTGCACAGCAAGCTCCAGCAGCTATGTTTTCAGCTTCAACCATAAATCGGACTGGATTGAAGACCGATTAGTTAAATCGGGCCAACTGACCGATCTGGTCCGGTATTCAAAACTTTGGTAACGGTATGCCTCCTCAAATTTACTTTTTATTTTATATTAATATACCTATGAGATTATGCTGCCCTCCATTTCCATTTTGAATTTTACCAAAAGTAAAAATAAAAATAAAAAATGACAGAATATTGTATATAAGTTGTATGTTAAAAAAAAATTCTCTTCAAATATGTAGTATATGAAAAATCTCATTTTTAAGTAAGTCTGAATATCCAATGATATACAAATATATTAATAAATTATTAATGTTGTCTAAGGTAATTGCTGAATAATGTTACATTTTCTATTCTTACATTCTTTAACATTTTGTTTTGAGTATTAAAAACTTAATAATTATATGAAATATACAGCCATTAGGCGAGTTTTAAACAGCCAACATGCATTCATCCAAACAAAAGAAAAGTAATCGAATTAAGAGATAAAACTTCAAAATAATCCTAAGCATTGGTTGAGAATTTGAGATAAAACTAATACAATTGACGAAATTGGTGAAGAATGGATGAAATCGATTAAAACAGAGTTAAATGAATTAAAAGTGGGTGAAATTTGTTCATAAACGGTTGAAATTGGTCTGCCAATTCTTGATGTTTGTGATTTATTTTAGATGATACGCGAAAAATGTATTTTTAAAATTCAATTTTTTTTAGTATTGAATCCAATACCCTAAGGGATTTTTGAATCATTTCTTAAATGTAAACGATAGTCAATATAATTACACTGCACATCAGAGTAGTTTGAGTAATTCCCCCTGTTCATTCTATCGGATTTAAAACAATATGTAACTTCTAAAATGAACACAATAAGATTTTTTATATTCCAACCCCACACAAAAAAAAAAAAAAAAAAAAAAAAAACTTTAACCAATTATGCTCCTTTTTACAAATGTTTCACTATTACATTTCTAGAACGGATTGAAAATTTTTTTCATCCAAATATACGGTTAAGAGTAGCAGCCAAACGAACACCGCCCTGCGCTAGCCGCAAATTCACCACCGGAATCCGGGACAAGAAATAATCATCTGCATATGTATAATTATATTACTTGATTTAATTTGTGTAATTTTATCAACATTTTTTGAAAGAGTTAATGGCAATTTATCCCTTGTGATAATCAAAATATCCAATTTATGTATTTGTGATTTGAAAAGAGCACTTTAATCTCCCGCAATCTTATAAAAGTTTCACATCGTCTCCCTGATAATTTTATGTGTGGCAGTTTAACCCCTTTATGTTATGACAAATTTGACAATTTACCCCTCCGTGTTATGCAAAAATGTGACAATATCCTCCTATATTATAAAAACACTTTCATGCCCACTCAAATTTCTGCAAGTGAGTCACACTCTGATTATGATAAAGTGCTCTTTTTTTAAATAATAGGGAGAATTATGCATTTCACAAGGGGTAAATTTGTAATTAACCCTTTTTTGGAAATAAAGAACAAAATAATTAACTCAAAATTGATATGGTATGTTACCTTCAAGTATTGAATCTTCACTAACTCCTTTATATGCCCAATCGCATGCTGCTTTAATGCCTTCCGATGCATATCTAAAAATTGAGTTTATGTGATCATAAATTAAATTTCCTAAGTTGAAATTTATTTAAATATCAAAAAATGATTTTATTTAATATCTAATTTAACTTACATATGTTGTTTTGCTGCAGGCCGCCCATGCCGTTGCTTGGGTAGACCATACAGTCTGTCAAAGTTTAAAGACAAGACTATTAATATTATCGAGTTAATGGCAATTTATCGATATGTGTTATGATAAATTTTGCACATTACCCCCTATGTTATAAAAATATTTTTTCTGCTCACTCTCAATTTGGGCGAGTGAGTTACACTCTTATCAGAGAATCAAATTCAGAATTCAAATGTAGAAGGAAATGGTGAAGGATAGATGGAAAGAAGAAATTCCCAATTCTATTTTAATTAGGGTTGTTTATTTAAATTAATTGTAAGTTTGTTATTAGTCGGCTGATTAGTAGTTAGTTTGTTAGTGTTTTTACTGTTTTGTCCCTCTGTTTGTAACTCTATTTAAGCTGTTATTTTCAGCTAATTCTGTACATTTTTATCTTTAATCAAACAGAGAGAATTCATACTTCCTTTCAATTCAAGATTCAAATATATTACATCACTTTCATATATGCAATTTACAAGGGTTCATATGGTATCAGCAGAAATTCTTGCTTCCGCATTGAATTATGTTTTTTCAGATCAATTTCTTCAGTTCAATTTCTTCAGTTCAGATTCAAGTCTTCCTACTTTGGGATCATCTTTCCTCATTCAGATCGCATTCAACACTCTCTGCAACTGCCAATCTTCAAATTCTCCAGATCATTGTCATCAAATCCACATCTCTTTGGATTTCCACGGTTATACACACAGATCACTCATTTCCTACACCAATTTCTCTTTCCTGGTATTATCTTTTCCACCACAGCAACTTTTATTTGTTTTCAAATCTTCTTTTTCGGTTGTTTTTTCACATCTAGACTTTCTTCTTGATTTCTTTTACATATCCATCATCACATTCATTAAAATCCCTAAAAATACATCAAGAAAACACACCTGATCAGTTTCTTGAAATTTTAGCCCTTCTTTTTCAGTCTATAAGAAAATACAGTTAGCTTTACATCAATGGCTTCTTCTGGTTCCAACACTGACACAGTCACTACCTCATCAAATTCTTCTAGAGTTCGTCCAGAAATTGAGGACCCTTCCAGTATTTTCTACCTCCATCCAGCAGATGGACCCGGTGTAATTCTTGTCTCTGAAAAATTGGATGCCAAGAATTATCAAACTTGGTCCAAAGCAATGATTAGAGCTTTAACAGTTAAAAATAAACTTGATTTCATTGATCCTAATTTTCCTAGACCAACTGAAGATCCAATTCTTGCAAATTATTGGGATAGGAATAATACCATTGTCCTCACATGGATTTTAAATTCTTTGAACAAAGAAATCAACCATACAGTACACAATCACACCAATGCATCCATACTGTGGAATGAACTAAAAGGCAGATATCAACAGGCCCATGGCCCAAGACTTTTTCAGTTGCAAAGAGATTTGATGAATTTACCTCAACAATCACTCTCAGTAAGCACCTATTTCTCCAAATTAAAAGTTATATGGGATGAGATATGCAACTTTAGGCCCAAATGTACTTGTGGTATGTTGGATCAATATTTTGAAAATCAGTATCTTATATTTTCTTAATGGGACTACAAGAATCTTTGGCTCACACCAGAAGCCAATTACTATTAATGGATCCCCTCCCTGATGTTACAAAAGCCTATTATCTTGTTTTTCAAGAAGAAGCTCAAAGGGAAGTGCAAGCTCTCTTCCCTTCTACTGACACATCTAATTCCATGGCCTTTGCCACTAGAAATGCCCCATCCTACACTTCTACCAGACCCCAAACACCCTACACACCTTCTTACAATTCCAGACCACCCTCATCTACATCTCCAACACCCTTTAGACCATCCTACAGACCCCCTTTTAACCCAAATCGTCCAAGACCCTACTGTACTCATTGCCAGATGTCTGGCCATACCATCAATACCTGCTTCAAGATTCATGGATATCCACCTGGCTATAGACCACCTACACCTAGATTTCCACCTCCTTCACCAAACAATATCAACAATATCACTTCTGAAACACAGCCCCCCTCTCAAACACTTCAGGAATTCATTCAGTCAATGTCACCTGATCAGTTTACTCAATTGTCCCAACTACTCACTCCTACCAACAGCATGGATTCAGCTCAATCTCAAGGTTCTAATACATCTACTCCAGCTTCTCACTCATGTACTGTAACTACTCAAACAGGTATTCAATTTCCTACTTTGATTTAATCAAATTCAAAATTCAATTTCTCATGGATATTAGACTCAGGTGCATCAAATCATATATGTCATAATATTCAATTTTTTCATAAAATTTTTCCTACAAATAACACCACTGTCACCTTACCTAATGATCAACATATATCTGTATTCTTTAAGGGCAGCATAAGATTGAACAATGATATTCTTTTAGAGAATGTCCTGTTCATTCCACAATTCAAATTCAATTTACTTTCCGTTAGTGCATTATTACATTCATCCAATTATAATATTTTGTTTGAATCAAACCATTTCATAATTCAGGACAAGACTTATTTGAAGAAGATTGGTAGGGGTGACTTATTAGAAGGCCTCTACATCCTACATTCCAACATTACTTCACAGTCTGATCTTTGTAATAAAATAGACATTAGCACTTGGCACAAAAGATTAGGCCATCCTGGCATGGACAGACTCTCCATTTTACATTCTGTATTAGACTTACCTACTGGAAATAATTTGTACAAACATACTTGTGAAATCTGCCCCTTAGCTAAACAGAAACATTTACCTTTTTCTACTAGTAATTCAGCTACTTGTATTCCTTTTGAGCTTATTCATTGTGACATATGGGGACCCTTTAAGGTACCCTCCTATAATGGATTTAGATCATTCTTAACATTGGTTGATGACTATTCCAGATTCACTTGGGTATTTTTATTAAAATTTAAATCAGATGTTCACACAATTATTCCTAAATTCATAAACATGGTTCATGATGCAGGATTTATAAACGCAAGTATACGCAATCGCAGCAAGTAATATAATGATAAGTAGAGTATCGTCTCCACAGGGAATTAATGAACTAAACAACTAATTACTAAAGATCACTCTTTTTCTTATCCAAATTAAACGAATCTTTGTGATTATTATAACTAAGCAACAATGAAAGTAAAACTAAATTATAAACTGACAAGATTAACTATGATGATTAAAGCCTAGGATTACAATTTCCTTCAATGTTAAACTAATTGCTTTTATTTTCCCAACAATTCTATTTTAATTAAGATTTATTGCTAGTCTAGGGCACTTAAGTTTTTACAATTTCTTTTCAGAATATTGTAAAACTAATCTAACCTAATCAAAGAGCTATATTCCTATGCCAATGAAGTTAGGCCAAATCGAATCAAGAACAAGCCCTAATTCTGACTACCTAAGGCAATTAAGTATATTCCTATCTTAATTGCTAAACAAATTACCCAATTCGATGTGGGTGCAATTCGTACAAAGGTTACCCAATCTTTAACCTAAAACCTAATTTCCTCTCCTGCTTCAATTAGATTTGTGAAACAATAGTTGATCAGGCTATTGAAATTTAAGAACAAGAATGGGTAAACAATAAATCTCAATAAAGTAGAATAAGGAAAAATAAACAACAATCAATTTAAACAAAGAAATCCATTGTAATCCTAGAAAACTAAATTTAGTTCATAGCTAAAACGGAAATAAACTCAAGAATCATCAAAGTCATGATTGCAAGAATACAAAAGAGAAAAGAAATTGCAAAAGATGAGAAAAGAGAAGTAGATCTGTTTTTTTCAATCTTCAAGAATTGTCTTCTCCGATGTTGTTCCACGCTTCTCAATGATATTTTCTTCTTCTTGGTCTCTCCTCTCGTCAAAAAGTGTTCAAAGATGCTTTTTCTCTCACTTCCTCCTCAAATATATAAGTTTCCAAGTGAAACTAGGACACTAAAAGTCAATATTCGCGGACAGCTATTGCCCCAGCGGAAAATTAGTTCGCCCCAGCGGAGGTCTGCTTTGTGATTTTGCCCTAGCGGAGAGGTTTTTCGCCCCAGCGAAGAGCCTTCTGTTTGCACGTCCAAAAATCAAGAGAAAAATCTGAAAAATTCAAAAGAAAAAACCAAAATGAATACGTGATTCACCAACGAGAAAAACCATGCTAAACCAAGTGAAAACGATCTAAGAATTCTAGAAACTCATGTTTTCCCCGCAAAAATACATAGAAATTAACTCTATTTTGTGGAGTTAACACACCCCCAAACTTACTATTTTGCTAGTCCCGAGCAAAAGACAAAAAAAATGACTACAAGAATTGGACACGACCAAAAACAAAAGACAACAACTCAAACATTTACAATCATGCATTCCAAGTTAAACTAATAACCATCACTTTTGAAACGTTATGCATTGTATCATGTAATTCCTGCGTGTGAGTGTACAAAATACGAGAATGTCGGAATCACCCAGATCACTATAGCTTCAAAATCATTGAGCCTAATTGCATGAATTCTTAAATTGCCTAGCCTATTCTCTATTTTCTCAGGTCATTAAACTCGTCACTAAGTTTTAACAATGCTTTCAGTCGAAGTTATGGAATCCTTTAAGTTTGAACTTTCACTTAGCATTTTTTTTTTTATTACATAGCTCAAGTATATTTAGCACCACTTGCACTCATAACCTGTTCTAAAGAAGCAGTCAACATAGAGGAGTACAGAATAAATAAGTCAATGCACCCATACGTCGTTCATCTTATCGCAGTCAAGTTAGAGGAGTACAAGTATAAGTCTCAAGCGACGAGATTTTTCAAGTCTCGTACAAGTGAGGTTATTTTCTTTTAATTGAACTTAAAGCTTTTTAGTACTTTGCTTCATTCGGTTCTTATTAAAGTCATCCTTATCCCCAGACTTAGGCAAAACTATCACTTAGATTCTAAGTTTTCTAACCCTCGAATCTAGAGATCAGGTAGGCAAGATAAAATTTCTTAAGCTCTATTCTAGACTATACTTCACTGACTTCATCCTAAATCCTCGATTATGCATTCGTGCTTCAAATTTTTGCAGGAAAAAACAATTAACAACACATAAAATTTCAAAAATTTTGATCAAAAATCGACCTAGCATGCACGACGTAAATGCAATCACCCCCAAACTTAAGAAATGCATTGTCCTCAATGATAAAATTGACGAAGATAACAGATAAACTAATTTGAAGCTGAACACAAAGAAAATATAAAATAAATAAAGCACTTAAATAACGTCCCTGATTTCAGCTGGAGTTCAATCTTCGTCATGTATCTCATCTGGTGGTGGTGGGAGTTGTGGGAATGAAGATGTGTCCACATTACTGGCTCGAAAACCTTGAATCATACATTCGTATATGATTCGCAAGCATTCCCCATTTTGCCTCACTTGATTCAGAAGATTCTTTGTAGCATTGACATCCGAGGTAGTAGGTTCCGCAATCGATGGAGGAGTTGACTCAGTAGGTGCTACTTGTTCATTCTCTATAGAGAGAGATTCTCCTCCGCCATTTTTCAGAAACTCATTGTAGTAATTCATTACCCATGGATCGTCGTTCGCACCCGGTGGGACTGTCATCTTGATGAAGATGCTTGTGACATTTATAGGCACGGGTAGTTTTTTCACTTTGTCATGTTCAAGCATCGGGACATTAGCATTGCAGCATAGCCAAGAGATGAGACTGGGGAACCACAAGCTCTTCGAGGCGAAAAATTATTTCGCGGGGGCGGATCATGTTCTGGAAATTTTATTTTATTTTTTTTTTTTTTTACTACTTGGGTTGCCTCCCAACAAGCGCCTTAGTTATAGTCATGGCTTGACTATATCCTTCTTATTTAGGATCGCCCAAGGTAATTGTGGCAATTTGCCGATCAATGTTGCCCCCCAAATAGTTCTTTAGTCTTTGTCCATTGACCTTGAAAGTTCTCCCACTTTGTTCGTCTTGTACTTCTACGGCTCCATAGGGAAAAACTTCCGTAACAAGAAATGGACCAGACCACCTTGATTTGAGTTTTCCTGGAAATAACTTAAGACGAGAATTATACAGTAATACTCGTTGTCCTGGCTCAAATTCTCGACGTATTATCTTCCCATCATGTATTCTCTTGGTTTTCTCTTTGTAAATCCTCGCATTTTCATATGCTTGCAACCTAAATTCTTCCAATTCATTTAGCTGTAAAAGACGCTTTTTCCACGATGCATTTATGTCAAAGTTTAGCTTCTTAATAGCCCAGAATGCTTTGTGCTCAATTTCCACGGGTAAGTGACATGCTTTGCCCAATACCAATGTGTACGACGACATACCAATGGGTGTCTTGAAAGCGGTTCTGTACGCCCACAGTGCATCGTCTAATCTCATATACCAATCTTTTCGAGACGTGCTCACTGTCTTCTCCAAAATTCTTTTTATCTCTCGATTAGAAATCTCGACTTGTCCACTGGTTTGAGGATGATATGCTAGAGCTACTTTGTGCGTGATCCCATATTTGGCCAATAGAGCTGAAAATTGTTTGTTGCAGAAGTGAGTTCCTTCATCGCTAATTATCGCCCTTGGAGTACCAAAACGAGTGAAAATATTCTTCTTAAGAAACCTTAGCACCACTTTAGCATCATTGGTTTCAAAGGCAGATGCCTCCACCCACTTAGATACGTAGTCAACAGCAACCAAAATATATTTATTCTTGTGAGATGATATGAAAGGTCCCATAAAGTCAATACCCCACACATCGAAAAGCTCCACTTCCAGAATATAATTAAGAGGCATTTCATATCTTCTCGAAATATTCCCCACCCTTTGACAACGATCACAACGAATAACGAACGAATGTGCATCCTTGAATAGAGTAGGCCAAAAGAAACCAGATTGGAGGACTTTTGCAGCAGTCCTTTCTCCACTAAAATGACCCCCATAAGCCGAAGAATGACAATGATGCAAAATACTTTCGACCTCGTCTTCAGGAACACATTTTCTGATGATTTGATCAGCGCATAGCTTGAACAAAAATGGTTCATCCCAGAAATAAGACTTTACATTATGCATGAACCTTTTCTTTTGTTGATAGTTCATATTAGGGTGCAACTTGTGACATACCAAATAGTTAACTATGTCTGCATACCAAGGAACAATGTTATTCGAAATAGCAAGCAATTGTTCATCAGGAAATGTTTCATTTATTCCAACATAATCCTTCAAATGCTCTCGATTTTCCAGCCTAGACAGGTGGTCAGCCACTTGGTTTTCCGAACCTTTCCGATCTCGGATTTCCAAATCAAATTCTTGTAATAAAAGTATCCATCTAATCAATCTAGGCTTCGCATCCTTCTTTTCAATTAGATACTTTATTGCAGAATGATCTGTATATACCGTCACCCTCGTACCTACTAGATAAACTTGTCAAATGCAAAAACTACCGCTAACAATTCTTTCTCCGTGGTGGTGTTATTGATTTGTGCATCGTTTAGAGTCTTACTAGCATAATAAATCGAATGAAACACCTTTTCCTTCCGTTGCCCCAAAACAGCTCCAATGGCAAAATCACTTGCATCACACATTAGTTCGAACGGAAGATCCCAATTGGGCACAATGATAATAGGAGCCGAGACTAACCTTTTCTTGAGCTCAAGGAATACATCCATACAAGCAGCATCAAAATTGAACTTCACATCCTTTTCCAAAAGATTAGATAATGGCTTAGCAATTTATGAAAAGTCCTTAATGAATCGCCTATAAAACCCCGCGTGGCCAAGGAAACTACGGACCCCTTTTACAGATGTCGGAGGAGGAAGTTTCTCTATTGCTTCGAGTTTAGCCTTGTCCACTTCAATGCCTTTTTCAGATACTCGATGCCCAAGAATTATTCCCTCTTTGACCATAAAATGACACTTTTCCCAATTTAGAACGAGATTGGTTTCTTTACATCTCTTCAATACCGAAGCTAGATTAACAAGACAAGTGTTAAATAAATCACCGAATACAGAAAAATCATCCATAAATACCTCCATGCATTACTCCACCATATCTGTAAAGATAGCCATCATACACCTCTGAAATGTTGCAGGTGCATTGCATAAGCCAAATGGCATCCTCCTAAATGCAAACGTTCCATATGGACAAGTAAATGTTGTCCTCTCTTGGTGCTCCGGAAAGATGGCTATTTGATTGTAGCCAGAATACCCATCAAGTAGGCAAAAGTACTCTTTACCTGCTAATATATCCAGCATCTGATCAATGAACGGTAATGGAAAGTGATCCTTTCGAGTCGCTTTATTTAACTTTCTGTAATCCATGCACACCCGCCAACCAGTGACAGTTCTTGTTGGAATAAGCTCGTTATGCGCAATTTCAACTACCGTCATGCCACATTTTTTTGGAACACATTGGACTGGACTAACCCATGAGCTGTCAGAAATTGGAAAAATGATACCTGAATCTAACCACTTGATAATTTCCTACTTTACCACTTCTTTCATCACCGGGTTAAGACGTCGTTGATGCTCAACATTAGGTTTATGATCATCTTCCAAGTGGATTTTGGGCATACAAATAGATGGACTTATACCTCCAATATCTGCTATCGACCAACCAATTGCTTCTTTGAATTCTCTGAGCACGCGCAGTAGCTTATTTTCTTGATCAGCCGTCAGCAAAGATGATACAATAACTGGCAAAGTAGAATTTTCCCCAAAAAATGCATACTTCAAATGCGTTGGTAATTGTTTAAGCTCTAAAATTGGAGGTTCTTCAATGGATGGTTTATTAGCTCTTGCAGATTTTTCAGGCATTTCTAGGATCTCAAATTTAGGTTTGAATCTTGGAGTGGCATCTAAAGTTTTCACACATTCTATAAACTCTTCGTCCTCCCTATCAATTTACATTGTCAAAGATGCTTCCAAAGAATCAGTAGGAATACATTCCAAGAAAGTTTCAGAGATGGCTCTATCCACCACGTCTATTGCAAAACAATCTTCTTTATCCTTAGGACGTTTCAAAGATGAATAGATATTAAAGGTTACCTCTTGATCTTGAATTCTCATCTTCAGTTCTCCTTTTTCAACATCGATTAACACTCGACCAGTTGCCAAGAAGGGCCTTCCAAGAATGATTGGCACATCGCGATCTTCGTCCATGTCAAGGATAATAAAGTCCGCTGGAAAAATCAATTTGTCCACTTCGACTAAAATATCTTCCACTATCCCTCATGGATAACTGAGAGTTCGATCTGCCATCTGTAATGTAACTGACGTGGGCTTTGCTTCCCCCACACCAAGCTTTCTGAAGATCGACAATGGCATCAAATTTACGCTGGCACCTAAATCACATAATGCCTTAGTGACATACTGGTTTCCAATCGTGCACGGAATGGTAAAACTCCCTGGATCCTTCAGTTTTGGCGGAAGCTTTCTTTGAATAAGTGCACTACACTCTTCAGTAAGTGCTACAGTTTCATAATCTCCCAACCTTCTCTTCCTCGATAAGATATCTTTCATGAATTTTGCATAGGTGGGCATTTGCTCCAGTGCTTCAACAAAGGGAATATTGATGGATAACTTCTTGAAAATATCAAAAAAAAATTGAAACTGTTTATCCAACTTTTGCTTTTGTAATCTCTGAGGGAATGGAGGTGGTGGATATTCTTGAACTTTCAGTTTCTCCATTTTTTCTTCATATTCTTTGGATTTCTTTTCCTCATCATCTCCATTATTTTGCTCACTCTCTATTGATTCACTCGGTGGCTTCACTTCTTCTTGCTAAAGCTTTCTGGTATTTCCCTCAATCTCCTTTCCACTTCTGAGAGTTATAGCCTTATAGTGATGCGGAGTATCTTTTCCTGGATTTGTCTCCGTGTCTGCAGGCAAAGTTCCATGAGGTCGAGCATTAAGACTATTAGCCAATTGGCCAATCTGAGTCTCCAAAGCATGAATAGAAGCGTTCTGATTCTGAATTACGACGTTCTGGTTCTGCATTATGGCATCTGTCTTCCGCATGTATTGGAGCAATAATTCTTCTGTAGATGGTTTTTGTACTTGTGTTGGTGCATGAGCTTGTTGAAAACCCCGAGGTGCAATTGGTCCTTGGGCTTGAATGTTTGATTGATTACCACCCCATGAGAAATTAGGGTGATTTCTCCATCCCGGATTATATGTGTTGGAATAAGGGTTGTTCCTCTGGCGGTTAGAATTTCCCACGAAATTGACAGACTCCGGATTCTCAGGACAGTATGCAACCGTGTGATTATCTCCACAAATGTCACACGTGGCATATATTCTCTGAACATTGTTTCTATTACAATTCTCATCAAGTTTCTTTGTGAGAGCTGCCAATTGAGATGTTAGAGAAGCAATAGCGTCAACATCTACAACTCCGGCTACTTTGTTCTGCTCCGTGCGTCTTGATGACCACTGTTGAATATTTGATGCCATTTCCTCAATAATATTTCTGGCTTCATCAGGAGATTTTCCCCCAAGAGCACCATTTGCTGCAGCATCGAGGTTTCCTTTTATGTTATCTGTAAGCCCATTATAAAAAGATTGAATTTGTAACCAATCTGGAATCTGATGGTGAGGACACTTTTTTAGCATATCCTTAAACCTCTCCCAGGCTTCATCTAAAGTTTCGTCTTTATGTTGCAGAAAATCAGTGATGTCATTCCTCATCCGAGCTGTTTTTGCAGGTGGAAAAAACTTAGCTAAAAATTAACTGATTCCACGTTGTAATAGACTCATCTGGCAGAGCTTCTAACCAATCTGCAGCCTTCCCAGTCAAAGAGAATGGGAACAATCTCAGTCTGTCAGCATCTGATGATACTCCATTGAATTTGAATGTATCACACATCCTCAAAAATAGTTTCAAGTGTTTGTTCGGATCCTCATGTGCATGCCCGAAGAATTGTTTCGACTCAAGCATATGTATGACTGCTGGCTTGATCTCAAAATTATTGGCCTCGACAGTTGGCCTAGCAATACTCGATCTAAGTCCTTCAACATGAGGGACTGCATAATCTCTGATTGAGCGATAAGCAGCAGCTGATGCTTCTTCATCGACTTGTTCACCCATAGTGTGACCTTGAGACTCTGAATTTATTTTCAGCCTTTTTAATCTTCGAATTGTGCGCTCGATTTCAAGATCTAATGGAATAAGTTCTTTATTTTGATCACTGCGCATGCAAAGAATAAATGTCCTGAAAATAAAGAAAGAGACAACAAATAAAAAATTGATCTAAGAAAAGAATGATTGATGTTAATATTAGCAAAATAGCGCAAATAATTCCCCGGCAACGGCGCCAAAAACTTGATGCAGGATTTATAAACGCAAGTATACGCAATCGCAGCAAGTAATATAATGATAAGTAGAGTATCGTCTCCACAGGGAATTAATGAACTAAACAACTAATTACTAAAGATCACCCTTTTTCTTATCCAAATTAAACGAATCTTTGTGATTATTATAACTAAGCAACAATGAAAGTAAAACTAAATTATAAACTGACAAGATTAACTATGATGATTAAAGCCTAGGATTACAATTTCCTTCAATGTTAAACTAATTGCTTTTATTTTCCCAACAATTCTATTTTAATTAAGATTTATTGCTAGTCTAGGGCACTTAAGTTTTTACAATTTCTTTCCAGAATATTGTAAAACTAATCTAACCTAATCAAAGAGCTATATTCCTATGCCAATGAAGTTAGGCCAAATCAAATCAAGAACAAGCCCTAATTCTGACTACCTAAGGCAATTAAGTATATTCCTATCTTAATTGCTAAACAAATTACCCAATTCGATGTGGGTGCAATTCGTACAAAGGTTACCCAATCTTTAACCTAAAACCTAATTTCCTCTCCCGATTCAATTAGATTTGTGAAACAATAGTTGATCAGGCTATTGAAAATTAAGAACAAGAATGGGTAAACAATAAATCTCAATAAAGTAGAATAAGGAAAAATAAACAACAATCAATTTAAACAAAGAAATCCATTGTAATCCTAGAAAACTAAATTTAGTTCATAGCTAAAACGGAAATAACTCAAGAATCATCAAAGTCATGATTGCAAGAATACAAAAGAGAAAAGAAATTGCAAAAGATGAGAAAAGAGAAGTAGATCTGTTTTTTTCAATCTTCAAGAATTGTCTTCTCCGATGTTGTTCCACGCTTCTCAATGATATTTTCTTCTTCTTGGTCTCTCCTCTCGTCAAAAAGTGTTCAAAGATGCTTTTTCTCTCACTTCCTCCTCAAATATATAAGTTTCCAAGTGAAACTAGGACACTAAAAGTCAACATTCGCGGACAGCTATTGCCCCAGCGGAAAATTAGTTCGCCCCAGCGGAGGTCTGCTTTGTGATTTTGCCCTAGGGAGAGGTTTTTCGCCCAGCGAAAAGCCTTCTGTTTGCACGTCCAAAAATCAAGAGAAAAATCTGAAAAATTCAAAAGAAAATACCAAAATGAATACGTGATTCACCAACGAGAAAAACCATGCTAAACCAAATGAAAACGATCTAAGAATTCTAGAAAGTCATGTCATTTGATGAGGGGTAATTTGGATCCCCTGCCTTCGCAGGATCGATGCAGTCCGACCTACGCCAAATCCTGCCCTCAGGTACCAAGAGCTGGCCCTGGGTTTCTAAATAAAGTGTTCCGAGCCATCGAGAACCCGAGCACGAGAGATGCTGTTGGGCCGAGCCTAGGCCCAAGCCCATCAATTCTGCTATAAATACCCCAATCATTTATGACAACTACACAACTTCCCAGGTGCTCATCCTTCGAGACAGCTGCTCGGACTCACTTGGGAATAATAGCATAGGCCAGCTCGTTTGTATTTAGCCCTCTAGCTTGTACGGCATCCAATTATACTCGAATAGGACTCCCAATTATTGTAATCTGTACTCGATCACGTTGAATACAATATTATTGATCATTTTCTTCTGTTCGTTTACATTCATAACACATTGCATAACACCCTTATCGCACCAACGAAAATACGTAAGATCAATTGGCACCCACCGAGGGGCCTTATTCGAGTTTTAGATCGAAATATGCCTACCACGAGGAGAAATACGTACGTCAGCGGAAAAGCCTTACTAGACAGAAACCTCGCCATTCACTATCCAAGGCGATCCTCCGACCATCGGAGCGTTCGTCAATTCAGGGTCGAAGATAAGACCCATACGATGAATTTCCGAGCTTAAGATTAGTGGTTTTATCCTACGATAACACAGTTCATTTATTTCTTCAATGGATTTATTTTCCACAGAGGATCTATTTTTCTAATACCTAAGCGGATAAGAAGTTCTACAGATATCATCCACAGCAGATTAACGTAGAATTAACTGTTGGGATTCGGTAAGAAAAACAGCCCTAGGCACAGCGGAATATAAAAATTTTCTAGGGCCTCTTAAAGAATCTTGCCAGGATATTCTCTAGTTGTATATATATGAATATAAATAAATGACAGTATAAGTTTTCTCGTTTATACCTGTCTCCTTGCAAATCCTTGTTGGCTAAAACGAACTCTGAACTCTCCTCCACAGAAATCGATCCAAGCTCTGCAGTAGCGCCCCACGTGTTGCGCCTCTACGGATTGATACACCATAATATCACGAAAATAATATAACCTAATCGACTAGAACATAGGCTATATTAATTCAGGACTTTAAGAACGACTTTGAGAACTAAAAGATCAAAACCGAAAATTCTTCCTAATTTTGCACAGGGTTCGGCCGATCACACTTGGGAGGGGAGAGAGAATTTTGCTTTTCTTATTTTGCTTGAAGAGTTGTGTGTGAGATATGAGACCTAGTCTTTTATTTATAGATATCTCATAAAACCTAATCCTTCTAGGATTAGGATACTAATTCTCCTACATGGGCCATGGCCCTCTTAATTAGAAGACTAAGTCTTCTAATTAATTCATGGCCCATATTAATTAATCTTTCAGGGCTTTATTTAATCTCCCAATTAAATAGCCCAATTAATTAAATCATCTCCCAATTAATTAATTAAACTCCAAGTCTAATTAATTAATTATTCCATTAATTAATTAAATCCTAATTAATTAATTTACTCATAAATTAAATTCCAATTTAATTCATAATCTTGATCCAATTCCAATTGGATCTAATTTCGTTCCACATGGGTCGACCCAGTCGACCCACCCATTTAATCGACCCAGTCGATTTTGACTCAGTCGACCCAGTCGACTCGTTCGTCCTTGTTTCCTCGCTTTCGCTTCATGTGTATTGTGTATGCCCCCGTAGGTTCACCACATAATTGGCCGCGGGTTGTAATTAAATATTATTTAATTACTCGAGCATTTAATTACTCTAAATTAATCGAACACTCTGTCGATTAATCATTCCAAAATTAGCACCCCTGCTAATTTGGGAATTCTCCCACACTCCACGGTCGATGTCCAGTCACAAGCCCATGGAGCCCAATCACTGGTGAATTAATTCAGTGAACCTTTTATCATTTACAATTTCCATATACGACAAAATATCTCCATTGATCAATCTCCCAGTCGAGACTTAAGGGTATGGTCTTTTATCGGATTCCCTTTTCTTTTGTCTTGACCTTATGTACTCTGGTCTCGAAATAAATTCTCTTTGACTTAATCTTTATGAGCTACTTACATAAAGTCGTCAGATACCTTGGCCAAGGATTTTACCAGAATTAATTTCTCACAGAAATCCATAGGAGAATTTCCCAACCTATCAAGTTGGGTCAATGGATCCTTTGTTGATGATATGAATCTGCATACGAGTTCCTCTATACCCAACATGAGTCCACAGAGACTTTCTGGCGATCCCCAGTCAGTCGGAACTCATATCAAAGTATAGACGTTCTCGCACCAGATAAACCCTATGATTTAACCGGATTTCGTCGGGTTAATTGAATATCAGTGAATTTGTGATATCGGAGGGTTTACGATATTTATGTATATATTTAGTAGGGCTCTGTTACTTTATTCCGGATGGATCGTTTACAAAGAAAAGCAATAATCAAGAACAAGAAGTAAAACCACAAACAAAGCTAAGAACACACCGATATGGAGATCAAATGCTATGAATAATATTGAATCTTATTCAGTTGTGATGCAGTAAGCAGTATATAATTATGTACTCTTGAAGCAGAGGGATTTCGTAGTTGTCTAATACAATGATTAACTAGGTATTTATACAATGTTAAACCTAGCGTTACAAGGAAACATAGTCCTAATAGGACTCGGCCCAAATATCCTTCATGGGTCCGGAGTATCGTCTTTTGATCGAAGAGAGCTGTATTCGGCCTGGTCGATGAGATGATCTTTAAACAGCCTGACTTCGTCGATCAGATCTCAATGTCTTTAGTCGATGGTACAGTATGTAGGGTGCGAAATAGCCCCCATCAGTACTCCCTCACTTCTTCGAGCGTATAGATAATAGAAGCTCGTAGAAGTAGATAGATCTTTACGACTGTTTGTTTTCTATGAATGGAGCCTCGTTAAAAACCTTACTTAAGAAAAAACCCTGTGGGAAAAAATCTTAAATAAGGAAAAGAGTGCTTCATATCATAGATAGTCATTTTCTCTGTCCAGTTACGGATCGCCACGCGTCTATTCCGGAAGCTTTTCGTATCCTTCCATTTTTGGCGGGAATATGAGTAGCTGCAATAAGTTCGAAACGTCTTTTCTCATTTTGTTATAAATAGGTGACTCTTAAGTTCGCCATTCTTCTTTTATACTTCCCTACAATTCGTAGTTATTTCCTGCTTGGTCGTTCATCACGCTAAATTTTTCCTTTTATCGACCTTCATTTTCCGAGAACTGGAATACATGGCCTCTGCAAGAAGATCTTCTTCTAGAGAGATAGTCGCCCCCGATAATGAGGAGGAGTTGCATTCTAGTCTGTTGGGCGAACAATCTAGTGTAACTGACTTCGTCGTCCCTGTAGAGGATACCTTCAAGGTGCGAATCCTTACTGACGCGGATGTGGCTGCCCGAGCCAAAAAGGGCAAAGGTACTGTTCCTCAGATTTCTGAACCTATTGAGGACGTAGCTTGCGCATATACGGCGGAAACATTCCCGGAGGTTGTGAATAATTATACCAAGTATTTCCCGAAAGGTTCTGAGATAATTCTTCCTTCCCCTACTGATAGGGTCATATCTCCACCGGAGGGATGTCGAGCTTTTTATTCGGCCCACTTTAATAGCGGACTGCGTCTTCCCTTGTCTCCCCTTTTTCTTGAAGTTTTGAAAACTTTCACTGTGTGCCTGACACAACTGGTTCCAAATTCCGTTGCTTTTGTAGTTTGCTTTTCTGTTTTGATGATCGCAAAGGGGTTTAAACCTTCTTTTCGTAATTTTACGCAACTTTTCCGCTTCAATATTTCTAGTTCTTCAAATCGTGGATACTTCTTCGCTAGTCAGCGACCTAGTCGAGCGATCTTTGACGCCCCTGTTTCTAGTAATCCTTCATGGAAATCTCATTTTTTCTTCGTTCGTCCTCCGATTAATCTTTGCTTGGCGGACGGTTCGAGCGTGCCTTTTTCATGGGATCATAGTTCCAGTTGGATTCCTGGAGGTCGCTTACCGACAGGCGAACTAGTTCCCGATGACGCTAAGTTTATCGCTGATATCTCCGAAATGCGTGCAAACAAATATCAAAGTGCTCTTTTGATCGGGGAAGCTTTCCTTCGTAAGGCGGGGTTAAGTGTTCACAACTTTCCGATCAATTCATCATCGGAACTTCTTGGTTAGTACTTTATTTTAGCCTGGCGTTGTCATGATACCGTTTATAGGGAAGGTAAATGACTTATGATCTATTTCTTTTTCAGCTGATATGGTAGAAAACTCTCGACACTCTTCGAAGGGAAAGATGGTGCTGTCGAAATCTTCTAAATCTGTAGAGAACGCCCCTATTGAGCAGAGAGCGTCACGTAAAAGGAAGTTGGAGATATGTCATGAATCCGAGGAGGATAGAGAGGAATCTCCAGAGTCTACTCATGAGCCCCCTATTCATCAGGGCACGGGATCTGGTTATCCTCCTCTTCATCTTAGAACATCTTTGGGTGTTCGAGGATGTCGCACCTGGTCGATGCCTCATCCCACTAATAATCCAGTCGATAGAAAGAGGAGTTATTATGGACGCTCTGGCCAGGATCTTTCTTTAGTCGGAGAAAAACATCCAAAACCTACCCTTGTCGAAATGATCGAGGATCATTTAGAGGGAAAGAGGGCCGCCGGTTATTCCGAGAAGGACTCTCTTATCCACGATGATAATGAGAATGCGATCGATAAGGCAACCCGTGTTCTTTTGTCTGGTGTTTTTACTCGTGATCTGAATAAGCTTCTTCATAAGGATCCTCTGGAGAAATTCCAGCGAGCTTCTCTTTATGCTGAAAAGGTGATATCTTTTTCCTTTAATCATGCTAACAGATAATTTTAAGGGTCTTCCTTAATTTACTAATCCATCTCTTTTTCTTGCTCTCTTTGTTTGTTCAGACTAAGACGTGTCTTGCGTCATACGCCTATGAAAATGCACTTTGGAAACAACAGTGCGAGTTCCTGGAGGAGAAGAATAAAGCTTTACTTTGTAAATCCTCCGGTTCGGAGGTTGGTCCCTCGACATCTTCTTTCGTTCCCGTCGTAGAGACTCGTGTTACTGGGACCGAAGATCAAGAAATGATAGACAGGGTGATGGAGGTTTCTCGTGCTCAAGAGCAGGCCAACCAAATGGCTAGAAAGTTAGAGGAATTGCAGTTACAGAGCACGACTCGAATTAGTGAGCTTGAATCTCAGGTATCAAGCCTTGAAACTTCTTTAGAGGAGTACGAAAAGGATGTCCCACTTAGTGGACTTAGGGATCGATACGGTAGGAATCCTGACGAAAGAGTCGTTCGTGAATTCCTTAATTCTCCTGTTCATACGGCGTTGGTGTATCGGATGGTCGGTCCTCTTCTTTAGAATACTTTTAAGAAGGCGATTCATCAGCTGGTCGCCTTAGAGATGATCGACGACCGTCGAAAGGAGTATTTTAAGGCTGCTCACATTCGGTTGAATCGCTATGGTGAAGTTTATTCTTCTTCCGAGGTTCCAGATGTTGTATATCAAGGTTTTCCTTTAGCTCACCTTGTCGAAGAATTTGGAAATCCATTGCCAATTCCTCCTTCTGATGTTAACGAGGAGCTCGATAGAACTTTTATCGATCCAGAAGAGGAAGAGGAAGAGGAAGACGATATTGGCATGAGCGAGGATGTCGGTAGTGATCAGAAAATTCCGGATAGCGACCAGACTTCTTGAAATAGTGATTTCTTTTTTGAAATAATCTTTGTAATTACTCACTCGTAGGTTTTAATTGTAACTTTAGCTTTTCTTACATTGTATGCTAAACGCTTCATATTCTGACAGTCGTGTCTTTTCATATTCGCCGTAATAATTCAGACAAGTCATTTAATTTGCCGTAATCATTGTATGAGTGTCTTTTCAAATTCTAGCGTTTGCTCCAAGGTCAGTTTTCCTGTTTCGCGCCCTTTCTTTAGGTCTGTCGCGTCCTTTCGTGTAGTATAAATACGAAAGGTAAAAACTTGACTTGTTTTTACTGCTATACTCCTCTCTTAACAGAATACTCTTTCTTTAGCTAGTCGATAAACTTTCTCGATATTAATTTGTATTTTTTCATAATCCGACCATGAGCAACCTTTTTGGGAATACTTCGAAGCGACCATCCCGTGAGGGCGCTCGGGATAATAGGTCAAAAAGATCTCGAAGAGATGGGCCGTCGATGGATCCTCCTCGTTCGTCCCAAACAATTAGGTCGGAGATCGATACTGGTGTTATTGCTTCTGAACCTCTCTCCGTGGTAAACTCGTCGTTTTCAGAACCAATCTTTTCTGCCTCCACTCAAGTAGGAAGCATGCCTTCCCCTGGTCGGATTGCTTTTGGCGATATGTCCAACGAGGAACCGGCTTATAATATAGTTGTTAGCTCAAATGCTCCTTCCTTTGAGCACGTTTTTCATGGAGGGGATTTTGCTATTTCCCTTCCTTTGTCTACTTCTACCGCCCCAATCGCCAGCGGAGGGCAAACTGGCGATGATTTATTTGTCAATCCTTCCGTAACACAATCTATTGTGCAGGATTGTCCTGAATATTTGTTTCATGATACCACTGTAACGACTATTTCTTTAGAATCGGAAGGACCTTCTGGAGATCGGACCAGCTCCAGGTCTGGTCGTCGGACCGTTATTTCTGCTTCAGGCAAAGAGACCTCCGTTAGCCCCGACGAGAGGGGATCTCCTCGTCTGTTAGATGATCGATGTATCTTCGAGCAAGTCAAGGACATTTTGTTGTCGGAGACTCCTCGTTCTGATGGTGTCCCTTCCAATAGCGAGTTGCCTGGCTCAGTTGAACCTGATGCTTTGTCATGGGATCTGGGTTTAAGTACTATTTTACCCGGTGAGCTGAAAAAGCTTGAGGATGCCTCCAACGTACGCCTTGTTCAATCGCTGGTGAAGATATGTGAACAGGTGGGCGAGTCTTTTCATTTTTTCATTTGTTTTAAGTTTTGACTTCCTTCTTACGTAAGGATTGTTTTCCTTTTTCCAGGGTAAGTACTTTGCACTCCAACTGGGTGTTCAAAACGATGAACTGTGGAGAAGTAAAGATGCTTATCAACGTCGTTTGGAATTGGAGTTGGCGAAGGTTGCTGGGCAGTCTCTCGAACTGCAGCTTGCCAATGATGAGCTGAAAAAATTGCAGGAGGAAAAGTCCGTTTGGGAGAAAGAGAAAAGTGACTTGGTTCAGGCTGCTGCCTTAGCGGAGGAGTCTCAACGGCAGTCCTATGAGGAAGGATATGACGCTGGTTATCTAAAGCGTCAAGAAGAGTTGATGGCTTTTGCTGGCAATATGACTCCTCGGAAGGCTGTTTCTGGTAGTCGGCCTGCTGACCGTTCTTCTCAGTGACCTTTGCTCGACCTGCCAGGCCTTGGACTGTCTCTTTTTTTTTTTTTTTTTTTTTTTTTTTTTTATTTGGGCAGAAATTTTTGTAAAGGGAGAAGCTGTAAATTGGAAATCATTACCTTTTGTAGGCAGATTCTTGCCTTGATCAATCTTCTTCAGTAGACATATTTTGTTATTCTCGTTCTTCCTTTGTGCATATATATAATGTTAGCTTCAGCAAATCAAATCTTTATACAATGTTTGCTTCTGCAAGTCGAGTCTTTTGTTGATCAAATCCAGTATATTCCTTTGGTTTACATGCACCAGCATGTTTTACGTCATAATTTAGACAATAGGTTATTCATATCGATAATGCTCATCATCTTGGTCGATGCTCAATCTAAGCCTTGTACTTTTGTCTTTTTGCGATCTAAATCTTATTTAAAGAGGCTATTGTCCCTTTGTTGAACTTCGTTTTACATCAACCTAAGGATAAAAATCCCTTTCAGTCTCTTCCAAACCCTTATGTTTCCCAGCATTGATGTTTGAACAATATGTTCCTTGGCTAGTGTATTATTATATCACTTTCTTGATATGGGAGGAATTGGAAAATGTAGTGTTCATGGCCAGATCTATCCTGTTCAGACCTTCTTAAGCAATTCTTTGGTATGTTAGGCAGTTACGTCCTTGCTGTTTCGAATATGGAGGACTATTCTCCTGATTTCTATGTCAGATATCTTGGACTCGATAGGAGTTTCTGTATAGTTTAATCAATGGTCATCCATACGATGTATGAGGCAGTGACGTCCCTCGAATGGTGAAGGGTTTGGTCTTTTATCTTTTATCTTTTATCGAGCAACTGTCCTTTTCGCTGCGATTTTAAAGCTTGTATGACTTTGTTTGTGGGTTCTAGGTTTTTAAGCCATCGACCATGAAGTATGATCGTTCCGGTATGTCAGGTCCGAAGTTCTTTTGGGTTTGCTGGTGATCGCTTCGACCCCGACCTCTTTTGTTGTCGACCAGTTGAGGCGATTAGATAGCGCCGTTCCAACTTATTCGCATTTATTACGGGAGTCAAAGGGTCGTATCCATGTCCGTTGATCAAATCACTTTTTCCGCCGTTGGATTGCTTTAGATCTACCCTTATAAATAGGGGGGTGGTTTATATGCTTCATTTGCAATTTCCTAAAAAGGATGGAGATCTCAGATTCCTTAGATTTTATTCTGCCTTCTGATCCCATTATCTTGTATTGACGGGTCCCATGAGATCTCTGCATTGGTCTTCATCATGTTAGAGGTCCGTGGTTTCCGTTTGCACATGGAGGGTTCATACTTGCCAGCCACCTCCGCTCTTCGATGTTACCTCCGGAGTGATAGACCATCGGGGTGGCTGGTAAACTTACCGTTTTACGACGATCCCGAAGAGATGCTGCTCTAGAGTAAAATGTTTTATAGATAATGTAAAAGCAGTATCTTCTTGCGGGTGAGTGAGCATTGCTAGCTATCTGGCTGGTAATGTTCATTTCCTCTGGAAGAACATTTGATCTTCAGAGCCTGGCCGTCGAACCAAAGAAGTCGACCATCCTGAGCAGCATGCTTCTTAGGTGGTTCATTATAATCGACGAGGTACTAGGGAGGAGATTGGTGTTTCCGTGGACATTGTCGTGAAGATCGCCGATCTCGGAGGATCATCTTATTTAAATCATTGTAATGATCTTTAAGTAGCATGTAGATCTTTTGTAACGTGGGATTTTTGTATGTAACTGATTTGATGAATAAAATATTACTTTTATCCTTCACATCTTCCTTGTCGTTAATTCTGTCATAATTTAATTATGAGTAGCATTTTCTGAGCAGATGGTTTTATACTTAGTCTATCTTCAAGATTTCGAGCAAATCATTTAGATCGTTAGGAACAGATCAAGGAGTTTTTATTGAGCGGATCAATGTTTACTCAACTTGTCGTAATTTAGAATTAGGTTTTTATCACCTAAAATCTTTTCGATCGCTTATAGATTTAACGAGGAGTTTTTTATCGAGCGGATCAATTTATACTCAACTCGTTTGTTTAGACTTAGGTTGAGGAGTGTTTATTGAGCGGATCAATGTATACTCAACTCTTTTTTGATTAGACTTAGGTTTTTAACCCAAAAATCTTTTTTATGATCGTTGAATATTTATCGAGGAGTGTTTATTGAGCGGATCAATGTATACTCGACTCGTTTTTAATTTAGACTTAGGTTTTCAGAGCCCGAAAGTCTTTTTGATATATCGAGGAGTTTATATTGAGCGGATCAACGTTTACTCGACTCGTTTTTAATATTAGACTTAGGTTTTTAACCAAAAAGTCTTTCTGTTATATCGAGGAGTTTTTATTGAGCGGATCAATGTTTACTCGACTCGTTTTTTATTTTAGACTTGGGTTTTCAGCCCGAAAGTCTTTCTGTTATATCGAGGAGTTTTTATTGAGCGGATCAATGTTTACTCGACTCGTTTTTTATTTTAGACTTGGGTTTTCATCCCGAAAGTCTTTTTAATATATCGAGGAGTTTATATTGAGCGGATCAATGTTTACTCGACTCGTTTTTTATTTTAGACTTAGGTTTTTAACCAAAAAGTCTTTCTGTTATATCGAGGAGTTTTTATTGAGCGGATCAATGTTTACTCGACTCGTTTTTGATTTTAGACTTGGGTTTTCAGCCCGAAAGTCTTTTTAATATATCGAGGAGTTTATATTGAGCGGATCAATGTTTACTCGACTCGTTTTTAATTTAGACTTAGGTTTTTAACCAAAAAGTCTTTAAGTCGATGATATTGAGAGAGGAGTTTTTATTGAGCGGATCAATGTATACTCGACTCGTTTCGTTCTAACTTCTATAAATACGACAGTGCGATTCCAATGAATGTTAACCGATACAATCGATATATAGAAAATGCCAAAGAAATCTTTAATAATTGAACTGTAGGCTAAGGCCTTTATTACAAGGATTGAAACTTGATAAAGTAAAAAGTAAAACAATGCAGTATAGTCTGCTAAAATTTATTTACCATAGTATTTTCTAAGGTTGACAGCATTCCAGGTTCTTGGTAAGGCTGTTCCATCCAAGTGTGCAATTTTGTACGAACCTTTCTTCCCTACACCAATGACAATGTAAGGTCCATCCCAATTTTGTTGTAACTTTCCCACATGCTTGGATACTTCTACCTTTTTCAAGACTAAGTCTCCTTCTTTGAAGGTTCGGATGCGTACTTTTTGATTGTATGCTTTTTCCATATTAGCTTTAGTGGCTTGTAGGCGTACATCAGCTTTATCTCTCAAAGCTTCTGTTAAATCAATGTCATTTTCTCTCAACTTTTCATTTCCTTGATCATCGAACATCTCTATTCTTGGCGTTGGGATTAGGGTTTCCACAGGGATAACCGCTTCCGACCCATATACCAAGCTAAATGGAGTTTCCCCAGTTGAGCTCCTTACCGTGGTCCGATTAGCCCATAGTACTCCTGGGAGTTCATCAAGCCATTTTCCTTTGGCGGCTCCTAATCTTTTTTCCAAAGATTTTATTATCTCTCGGTTTGCTACTTCGGTTTGTCCATTTGCTCGAGGATGTCCTACCGAGGTAAAATTTTGTTGAATTCCAAGTTTTGTACACCATTCTATTATCTGTTTTCCCGCGAATTGAGTTCCATTATCGGAGATAAGTATCCTTGGGATTCCGAATCGACAAACTATGAATTTCCATAGGAAGTTGATAACTTGGAATTGGGTTATTCGTGTGAGGGCGACGCATTCTATCCATTTGCTGAAGTATTCTACAGCGACCAGGACATAGGATTTCTTAGATCTAGCTGCTGGGAAAGGTCCCACGATGTCCATTCCCCATTGGTCGAATGGCCAACAAACTGGAATAGGGTGCATGTTTTCCGCTGGTCGATGACATATGTTAGCATGGATCTGGCAGTGATGACATTCTTGGACATATTGAGCGGCATCTTTATTGATGGTTGGCCAATAGTAACCCGTCCTGAGACACTTTAATGCCAATGCCCTTGATCCGCTGTGGTTTCCTGCATCCCCATCGTGTATTTCTCGTAGTATATCGACGGTTTGTGATTCAGAGACGCATTTCAGAAGAATTCCTGATACCGATCTTCGGTAAAGTTTTCCTTCTACAAGTGTATACTTCGGAGCTCGATATCTTATTTTCCGAGCTTCATTTTGGTCAGGTGGTAGTTTTCCTTCTCGAAGATAGTCTATCATTGGGGTCATCCAGTTTTCTTCGGCTTCTTCGATTTCCATTATATCGACTACTGGTGTTTCATCGATGTCGATTGCTGGTGTATTAGAGATCAACCAGTTGATCACCCGTTCGGTCTTTCCGTCATGGGATCCTGTGAATCTTGATAGCTGATCGGCCCATTTATTTTCCGAACGTGGGATGTTCTGGATACTGAAGCTTTCAAATTTCTCAGCTAGTGTTTTCACTTTGGCGAGGTATTTGACCATATTGAATTCTTTAGCCTCGTATAGGCCTTCAATTTGTCTTTGCACTAATTCTGAATCAGTTAGTACTCTTAGACTTTTTATGTTGGCTTTGATCGCCATCTCCATTCCCGCAATCAACGCTTCATATTCAGCTTCATTGTTTGTTACGACGAAGTCCAATTTTATTGCGTAATTCAAATCTTCTTTATTTGGTCCGGTGAAGTTGATTCCAGCGCCTCCTCCCTCTCGGCATGAAGCACCGTCGACATGCATTAACCAAGTTTGTTCTTCTACGATTAGGATATCGTCGTTGAGGCAATTCGACGATTCAGTCGTCTGCGTTGGAGTTTCTAGTATAAAATCAGCTAATACTTGAGCTTTTATGGCGATTCTTGGTTTGTACTCAATTTCGAACTGCCCTAGTTCGATCGCCCATTTAATTAGTCTTCCTGAGGCTTCTGGTTTTGCTAAGACTTGTCTTAGCGGTTGATTTGTCAAAACCACTATTCTATAGGTTAAAAAGTAAGGTCGAAGTTTCCGTGCAGCCACCACTAAGGCCAGCGTGAATTTCTCAATTTCCAAATAATTCTTCTCAGCTCCCTGCAATAATTTGCTTAGATAATAGACGGGCTTATGTTCTGAGTCTTCGACTTTAATTAGTACCGAACTAATTGCTACGTCGGAGATGGAGATGTACATATACAATGGTTCCCCTTCCGTTGGTTTTGCCAACATCGGAGGTGTTGTCAAATATTCTTTGAGTTGCTCGAAGGCCTGATCGCATTCTCCGGTCCAAACAAAGTTCTTTGCCTTTCGGAGAGTTTGGAAAAAAGGGAGGCTTTTGTCTGCTGACTTTGATATGAATCTGTTTAATGCTACGATCTTCCCAACTAAGCTTTGTACTTGGGAGATGGTTTTGGGAGGTTTCATTTCAGTTATGGCCCGGATTTTTTCAGGGTTGGCCTCTATTCCGCGTTGGTGAACTAAATATCCCAAGAATTTTCCTGATTTGACACCGAAGGTGCATTTTGCGGGATTTAACTTCATACGATATTTTCTTAAGATCTGAAAACATCGATCGAGATGTTTTACGTGATCCGCTTCGTTCATACTTTTGACAAGCATGTCATCCACGTAGACTTCCATCAGCTCTCCGATTAATTCTTTGAACATTAGGTTTACTAATCTTTGGTAATTAGCTCCGGCATTTCTTAAGCCGAATGGCATTACTATGAAGCAATATACTCCCTGCTCGGTTACGAATGCAGTCTTTTCTTGGTCCCGCTCATCCATGTATATTTGATAAAACCCTTGAAAGGCGTCCATCGTGCTAAATATAGCGAAACCGGCGGTCGAATTGACCAATAGGTCGATCATCGGGAGGGGATATGGGTCGCGCGGGCATAACTTGTTAAGATCAGTAAAATCATTACACATTCTCCATTTGTTGTCCTTTTTTTCCCCTTTTGCTACTAGGACAACATTGCACAACCATTCGGAGAAGTGTATTTCTCGGATTTGTTTCGCTTCAAGCAGTCTTTCTACCTCGGCTTTGATAATCTTATCTTTTACCGGTCCATGATTTCTCTTCTTCTGCCTGGCGGGTTTCGCCAAAGGATCTATTTTTAGGGAATGCTTGATTATTCGAGGATCGATTCCTTCAATGTCATTTGCGCTCCAAGCGAAGACGTCGGCATTGTTTCTGAGGAAGTCGATTAGCATTATTTCCCCTTCTTTGCTCAGTTCTGTACCTATTCTTGTTGTTTTAGACGAGTCGCCTTGTACAAGAATTATATCCTTATGTTCTGGAGGTTTTAATGATAAATCAAGTGGTTCCTTTCCTTTTTTATCCACTCGATCGGTACTTGGGATTTCAATTTTATTTCTGTTGAGATCTTCTTCGATCTTTCATTTACTCGGAGTAATCGACTTAGGGTGTTCTTTCATAGTTAACGAAGTACTGTAGCAGTCCCAAGCCATGCAATGGTCATTTGTTATTTCTCCGATGCCTCTATCGGTTGGAAACTTTATCTTCTGATGATAAGTAGAAACTACAGCTCGGAATAAATTGAGAGCAGGTCGTCCCAATATTGCGTTATAAGCAAAAGGGGTTTCTACCACTAGAAATTTTACCAGCTTGACTGTCCGGTGGGGTATTTTTCCGAGCGATACGCTTAAGGTTATGGTTCCGCTGGGGATGATTTCGGACCCTCCGAACCCTATTAATGGCGTAGCTACTTTCTGCAAGTTTATCTGCCCCAAGTCCATTTGGGCTAAAACTTCTCGGGAGATAATATTGGCTGAGCTCCCATTATCGATCAGGATTCTCTTGACATTGTAGTTCGCTATTTCTAGCGAGATTACCATCGGGAAGTCGGGGTTATCCTCTTTCGCGTCCCAGACAATATTTTTAGGTGCTTCACCTTCGTTAAAGCTGATCGGCTGATCGTTTGATGGCCTGCTTTCCAGGGTCCAAATTTCTTTTGGGTATTTTGAGTTTCCAATTATGGATCGGGCTGTTCTTCGTCGGGCGTTACGACTATCTCCACCCGTGGGACCCCCGGATATCGTATGGATAGTTCCATTGATTTGTTCGTGATTCGACTCCTGAGTAGGTCGGCGTTCAGGTGACCTTTGATGAGAACTTCTCCTTTGATTACTGTTCCGAGGGCTTCTACTTCTTTCCCTTTTGCGATTATCTCGCTCTAAGTATTCGTCAAGTTTTCCTTGTTCGATTAGTTTTTCGACTTCTCTCTTAAGGTGAAAACAATTCTCCGTTCGATGTCCATGTGCCCTATGGTACTTACAGTATTGATCGTAGTTTCGAGACCCTGGTCTCGGCTGCGCGATTTTCCTCGCCTCGGGAATCCAGTTATTTCTTTCTAGAACTTCCAATATTTCTTCCATTGGAACATTTAACCTTGGGTGTTCTACATGATTCACCCTGCTTCTGATTGGTTGCTCATGGTTTCTTGGTCTTTGGTAGAAATTAGGTTGCCTATCTTGGTCGGCTTTGTTGTATTCCAGTCGCTGGAAAACATTACCTCTCCTGGAAGATCGCTCGTAATCCGAAGATTTTTGGGCAGGAAACCTGTCATGCCGTTTGGAGCCTGAAGTTGTGGCTTTGTTTTTGTTTTTATCCTTAAAGGAATTCATCTCTTCTTGGGTCATATACTTAGACGCCAAGCTCATAATGTCGGCAAACGTTCTTGGTTGTTTTCGACTGAGGGCGTTTCCAAACTGCCTATTTTTAGTGAGGTCGAAGAGGATAGAAATTATGTAATCGATGTTCGGAGAGTCGATTTTGAGTAATTCTACGTTGAATCTCGCCAACCAATTTCTTAGGGATTCTCCCTCTTGCTGGTGTATGGTTCCTAGGTAGCTCATCGGAAGTTTTTGTCTCTTCTGACTGGCAAACTGCTGCGTTAGTTTATTGCATAATTCACGGAAACTGAATATAGAGTTGGCCGGCTGTTTGGCAAACCAATCCAGCGCGAGTCCTTCAAACGTCGTCACCATTAACTTGGCGGTGAATTCGGCGGAGTGGGCATATAAATTCATTATGTTCGTAAAGCTAAAGATATAATCGTCCGGGTCGGTGGTTCCATCATATCGGGGTAGTCTTCCCGGGACCTGTCCCGCGGATTGTGCCTCTTTTATTTCCCTGCAGAAAGGAGAGCAAGCCGCAAGGCTTTCCTGGAGTTCTGCAGTCCGGGCCCATGGGTTTTGAACAGATCGTAATCGTTGTTCGAGTCGCTCCTGTACCATCCTTTCAATTTCTCTTTCTGAGAATTGAGTCGCTCTCGGTCGATCTGGAATTGCATCATCTACATCATCTTCGATTGGGATGATCGTTCGTTCCTTCGATCCGCTGCGACCCGCTTGTGGTAGTCTTCGACCAGGTCTTCTTCGGGGACGGTTATCGGAGGGTTTAGAATTGACCTGCTGTGGGCTGTGTAGCGAGCGTCGCTCACTTGCTGGGCTGTCAGCTTGTTGAGAGGTCCGTTCGTTCGGCCTTGGCATTCCTGGCGCAGGAGTTGTCCTGGGAGCCGTAACGTTTCGAGGAATTTGGTCTAAAACTAGCAATTCTTCTGGAGAGAGCGATTTGAAGAGCATCGCTATTTGCCTCAGTTTTTCCTGAGCGCCTGGGAGAGGAACGGGTATTTCGGGAACTTCCGGTTCTTCTTGTATTGCACCTGTAAGGCCTGCTTGGTGTTCCTGCTGACGGGATCGGGTATCTGGGAGATTTTCATTGGCGTTGGGAACGTTGTTATCGTTGTTGTCTTGTGGATCTTCCGATGTGTTATGGCCGGTGGTTGTATTGCTTCTCGCTCCAACACGAGCGCTTTTCCTTGGGCGAGCCATGTGTCAATCGAATAATTAACCTAGCCCCTCGGTGGGCGCCAACTGATTTAACCGGATTTCGTCGGGTTAATTGAATATCAGTGAATTTGTGATATCGGGGGGTTTACGATATTTGTGTATATATTTAGTAGGGCTCTGTTACTTTATTCCGGATGGATCGTTTACAAAGAAAAGCAATAATCAAGAACAAGAAGTAAAACCACAAACAAAGCTAAGAACACACCGATATGGAGATCAAATGCTATGAATAATATTGAATCTTATTCAGTTGTGATGCAGTAAGCAGTATATAATTATGTACTCTTGAAGCAGAGGGATTTCGTAGTTGTCTAATACAATGATTAACTAGGTATTTATACAATGTTAAACCTAGCGTTACAAGGAAACATAGTCCTAATAGGACTCGGCCCAAATATCCTTCATGGGTCCGGAGTATCGTCTTTTGATCGAAGAGAGCTGTATTCGGCCTGGTCGATGAGATGATCTTTAAACACCCTGACTTCGTCGATCAGATCTCAATGTCTTTAGTCGATGGTACAGTATGTAGGGTGCGAAATAGCCCCCATCACCCTATAATCTCAAGTTGTTAGGGATCGTTCCTCGTATACTATTGCAAATTGGAATAACTTCAACCCCGATATGCGACTACCGCTTCCATGGTGAGTTATTTCCTAATTGGGGTATTCAGTGCGCTTGCCATCCCAGCAAGCCACCCACTTATGTGTATCGACTATCCCAGTCACGCTCGTGGACCCCAGCGTTCTCCAGTTCATCGGAGTATACACAATAGTGAGAGTCTAACCGAATCCAACGATGTCCTATCTCGATTGGATTCTACGACTCTTGAATATGTTCTAGATCACGGCCTTGGAGATCAGTCCACGGGTTGTCCCATAGCCCTGTGATCTAAGGACTTCTATCCTTATGCGTAGATAAATATTACATAAGATAAAGTTGACCATTTAATAAAAGTGCATTTATTAATCTAAATTGAATAGTTCCTCATTAATTACAATTAATGCTAGCCATACAGCTGGCTTGCAGGACACTATTTCTATCATTAACCCCGTCGACTCGATCACCGGTTAATGTCAAAGGCTTAGGTAATCTGTGCAATTACAGCTTACTGATGGTCGGAATTTATTTTTCTGATCATCGTATTTATTAACTTCGAAGATAAATTTCTCGAATCAGTTATTTAAGGGATCAATCGCATAATTTGTATGTTGGTCCCAAGTGGTCAGATGAGGTCTAGAGGGGGGGGGGGGGTGAATAGACCTCTGAAAATTTTTGAACTTAAAAACTTTTCAGTCTTCTGTCAGCAGACTAAGCTGATGAAGAACAGTAAGCAGACTAGTCTGATCGTGAACAAATCTTGAACAGACGACTGACCACTCTTCTTACAGTAACTTAGCTGTTTTTCAGCAAAACAGTTTTTCAAAGAGTTTACTTGCAGCGGATTGTTTCAAAGTGTTTTTCACAAGTAGACTTAGTTCTTGAAAGATTTTATCCCCAGTTTTTACAAACTCCTTTCGTTTTAAAATCTTTTCAAATAATTCGAAGTGTTTAAATGTGCAAACTTTAAATATGCAAGAAAGCTTTAAATGCAAGATAACACAAAGAATTTTTATAGTGGTTATATGGATAAAAATCCTTTAGTCCACTCTTCCAGATCACACAGATTCTGGGTTATACTATAATCACTTAGATTACAATATTTCTCCACTTACACCTAAACAACTAATGAGAAGGCTGTAAGCTCACGATAGAAAATCACTTAGAAATTCTACTCTCTGAAGTTTGATCACTCACAAAGATGGATCACAACTCCGCACAACACTCAGCTAAATACAAGATCACTCAGATCGTATTTTTCTATTTTCTTCAACTGGGTTTCTGTCAACAGATGACTTCCACCAGACGAGTGAGCTGTTCGAGCTTTTGAGACTTAGAGAAATTCTGCTTCAAAATTTCGATCTCTGATTGTTGTTGTGTTAGTCTCTCTTCGAACTTTGCTCTATTTATACTTGAATTTGAATTTATGACCGTTGAAGGAAATCACATCTTCAAATCCAATCTTCAGCTCTTTTTGAACGGCTCCCTGCAGCAATAGTACAGTGTACAGTACCTTTCTGTCCATCGCATTTAATGCTGCATTTAATGCACTCTGCTGATCCGAGGATATCTTCAATCATTTGCCATTACTATCCTTCTCTTTCAGCATTTATTACGCCAGGTGCATTTATTACCGTTGGACTAATCTCTTGATCTCTTCTACTCTGCTGATCAAAACGACCCTGCTGATAGATACTCTGCTGATCAAATACTGAACTCATCTGATTTGACTCGGCTGATGATCTACCCTTCTGTTCGCTGTTTCAGCAAGAGATCACTAGTCTTCTGAGCTTCGAACTTTGAACTCTTCTGATGTCTTCTTTTACTTGTTCAAAATTCTTCTAAGGGAACTAAGCTTTCCATACTTAGCTGATAATGATGTTTTGAAAATCATCAAAACCTTCCCTTAATTTCTGACTTCTTTGCACTTCATCTTCTTCTTCATCCAACAATTTCCCCCTTTTTGATGATGACAAAACTTCAGCTAAGTACCTGTACCTATACTAAAGTTTTGATCCTCAAAAATTTCTGAGATAGAAATAATCTGTTGGAGTCAAACTTGCAATTTTATAGATATTGAATTGATTACATTTTACAAGTTTTGAAGAGTAAAAGATGCAAAGTAAAAGATTACAAGGTTTTTAAAGTAAAGAAATCTAGTCTAAACTAGTCTTCTTCTTTCCTTTCTTCTTCAGCTTCCTTGTCTTCTTTTTCTGATTCATCAGCAGGTTTGGAAGTTTCAACTTCCAACTTCTGCTTCAACAGCTCTAGCTTCTTCTTTTTAGTATCAGGATCAAGCTGTTCTTCAGCTGAATCCTTAGCAGCAGCTATCTCCTTATCAGATTTAGCTTTTGCTTCAGCTTCAGTTTCTTCAAATTCTTCAGCTATCTCCTTGTCATCTTCTTCTTTTTCTGTGATCTTTTCTTCTGCTGATCTGCTTGTGCCTTCATTTGCTGCTTCATTCCTATCATTTTCATCAGCAGACTCTTCTAAGACTTCTGTTCCTTCAGCATCATCTTCAGCTTCCAATTCAACAGAAGGTCCAACTCTTTTCTGCCCAAATATCCTCTCTTCCCCCTTTTTGTCATCATCAGCAGGGTCGATTTGATAGTTTGGTAAGATTGGAGTAATTAGAAGTGAATCACAGAGAAGCTTGATGTTCTCTTCCATAGCATTCATCTGAGCCTGTTGTTTAAGTTGATTGGCTTTAACATTCTTGACTTCTTTGAACAAGTCTTCTCCTTGATCACCCAATTGAATTTGAGATCCCAAAATCCAATTTGATGAAGCAGTGAAGTCTTTCATCATGTTTCCCATGACTTCATCTTCTGCTTGGAGAGCCAATTCAACAGTTTGTTCAATCTGCTTCCAACCTTCAGTAGTGCTCTGAGTCCTTCTTCTTAGAACATCCATATCCTGACAGATGGATTTAACATTATAAGCAGTGTCTTCTATCAGATCTGTTGGAACAGCAGCAGCTTTCTGAACTGGTTGTTTAACAGCAGCAATCACTTCTGCAGCTAATTCTTTCTTCATATCCTTCAGAGAATTGGTGATCATTTGTTGGATGGAGTCCAACAGATTTGTCTGAACACCATGAGAGGTTGAAGGCATATCTGAAGTAGCAGCAGGTGAATCTTCCATGAGTTGCTCTGATGGTTGAGTTGTCAATGCAAGAGATTGATCTGCTGGTTCATCAGCAAGGCTTGGAGTGCTTTCCTTCTCCTTAGCTTGATCATCTCTTTCAGCAGCAACTTCTTTCTCCTTTAACTGATCTGCTGGAATTTCTTCTTCCTTCTTTGATTCCTCAGCAGCATCAGACTTATCATCCTGCATTTTGTCTTGATCAGATGGGTCTGAAGTACCCTCAATTTGCTTAGGTTGATCAGAGGACTCCGCTCCTTCTTTCTCAGCAGGTGATATAATCTTCTTGACAGTTTCAACTGTCCTCATCAATCCTTCATTGTCCACTGCAGACCTGTTAGAAATCCAAGTAAAGTTATCAAGAGGAATGAAAGTAGATGTTGGATCCTCAGGCAACTCTTCATAAGGTTTCAGATTAGGTCCATAGACAATATGTTTGATGTTGGGAAGTGGGACCAGTGAGCTTGGTTGTCCCCTTAACTTCCTTGCTTTCTTTGCCCAGAGCTCCATTGCTTGAGCAATAGCCAACTTGATAAATCTTTCTTTGAGGTCTGTTGAGTTATCAAAATCCTCAGAGATAGATGCAAAGATCTTCTTGGCTTCTTCTTTGACTATATGACATATCCTCATCCTTAACCTATCCAGAAAGAACTCTGAATCAAGTGCTTGAATGAGTGAATTTGTTTCAAGCCATTTAAGAATCCATTCTTCTGTAGCCTTGAATTCTTTCCATTTGGCCATTTCAGCAGGACTTTTTGTCAATCTGAATTCCCTCCATCTGTTGTATCTGATCTTTTCAGAATGGAAGAGTGTCAGACGATTAATCCTCTCACTTTCAGCATCCAGTCTTTTGAGAAATTCTTCAAACATTGCAGGGTCTTCCCTAACAATTTCAATAGATAATCTGATTTCTTCTCTTTTCTTCTCTTTTATCTTCGGTGCAGGCATAGCTGGGATTGGTTTGTTTGGATCCCTTGGTTCACCAATAGCTATCCCACCAGTATGCTGATGTCCATGAGCATCCTTGATGCTTGCTTCAATAACAGCAGCCAACTCTGCTGCCTCAATAGCATCTCTCTGCTCTTGAGTCATTTTGCTGGCTTCTTCCTCCAGCCTTTTTAATTCTAGGCTTTTCAGCCTATCCTCTTCTGCTTTCTCTGCAGCTAACCTCTGCTTTTCAGCAGCATCTAACTTCATCTTTTCTGCAACAGTTACATAAGTTGAAAACTTCCCAGGCCTTTGTCTGATTGGGTCAGGGCTTTCAACTGCTTGAAGAGGAGTTGCAGCAACTGGAGTAGGATGCAACAAAGGTACATCTCCTTCAAGTGTTGAACTAGTCTGCTGTTCATTTTGAACTTCAGCAGATAGTGCAGCAGATGAGTCTTCTGTTTGTACTCCAATTTCAGAGATAACTTTATCTTCAGTAGCAGCAGCTTTAGCAGCTTCAACAGCAGGTTCTTTAATTGTTAATGGCATTTCTGCTTCTGTAGTTGTTTCTCTTACAATTGCAACAGGTTCTTCAGAGAAATTTACCTTTCTCTTTGCTCTGGACTTAGGAATTCTCTTGGCAGGAGGGTTTGCAACAGGAGGTCCCCTTGCCTCACTCCTAGTCCTCAATCTCTTCAACCTTTGAATAGGAACTTCTTCATCAGAGTCTGTCTTTTCAGATGAAGTGCCAGTCTCCATGTTCTCAACTTCAGCTGTGAAGTCATCTATCACTTTTTCAGGGACTTCAAATTCAGGTTGTGCTGATTCAGCCACAACAGCAGACTGTGCTGTTGCCTCAGCAGATTGACTTGTCTGACCCACCTTCTTGCTCTTCTTAGAAGGGGTCTTCTTGGATTTTGAAGGGGCTTTTCTCTTAGGCTTATCCACTATTTGTCTGACTGGCTCGTAAAGTTTGAACTCTTTACTGCTATGAGTTTGCTTCCCACCACCCATAGGGCAATTTAGTGAGGCAAACAGATGACTCAGTAAAATAGCGTGAGAATGCCTTTTATCACTTAACAGCTCATACAAGTGAGCAGCCCAGTTAACCTTAAATCCATAATAAATGCAAATCATTGTGCAGTACCTCTTCCTAGGTAATCCATCCAGTGAACCTGTAGCACAATCTATTATCTTTGCAATAATATCAGCAAACCTCTGATATTCACCTTTCAGCTGAGTCTTCATCAAAGACCCAGTCATCTCTTCTCCAGGTTTAGCACAAATGGCCCAAAACTCTTCTTCCTTTGCTGACCCTAGACTGGTCACATCTCCTCCCTCATTTGATAGTTTATAGATCTCACTGAGAACAGCAGCTGAGACCGCAATCTTCTTTCCACCTATTTCAGCAGTCATAATCGTTTCATTCTTAGAGAATTTCCTGGTTGTATAGAAGTGCTCAACATCTTCTAAGTAGACTCTGTCTTCGTGAGCCTCCAAAACAGGAACTGTTGGATGAAGATGAAGATGAAGTGCAAAGAAGTCAGAAAGTAAGGGAAGGTTTTGATGATTTCCAAAACATCATAATCAGCTAAGTATGGAAAGCTTAGTTCCCTTAGAAGAATTTTGAACAAGCAAAAGAAGACATCAGAAGAGTTCAAAGTTCGAAGCTCAGAAGACTAGTGATCTCTTGCTGAAACAGCGAACAGAAGGGTAGATCATCAGCCGAGTCAAATCAGATGAGTTCAGTATTTGATCAGCAGAGTATCTATCAGCAGAGTCGTTTTGATCAGCAGAGTAGAAGAGATCAAGAGATTAGTCCAACGGTAATAAATGCACCTGGCGTAATAAATGCTGAAAGAGAAGGATAGTAATGGCAAATGATTGAAGATATCCTCGGATCAGCAGAGTGCATTAAATGCAGCATTAAATGCGATGGACAGAAAGGTACTGTACACTGTACGATTGCTGCAGGGAGCCGTTCCAAAATGAGCTGGAAAATGGATTTGAAGATGTGATTTTCTTCAACGGTCATAAATTCAAATCCAAGTATAAATAGAGCAAAGTTCGAAGAGAGAGACACACAACAACATATCTGAGATTTCGCAATTGAAGCAGAATTTCTTTAAGTCTCAAGAAACTCGAACAGCTCACTCGTCTGGTGAAGTCATCTGTTGGCTGATCCAAGTTGAAGTCAAAAGAAAAACATTATCTGAGTGATATTGTGAAAGAGTAGTGTTGTGCGAAGATTTGATCCGTCTTTGTGAGTGATCAAAATCTAGAGGATAGGTTTTCTTTGTGAACTCCTATTGCGAGCTTATAGCCTTCTCATTTGTTGGTTAGGTATAAGTGGAGATTTGTATTGTAATCTTTGTGATTATAGTATAACCCAGAATCTAAGTGATCTGGAAGAGTGGACTAAAGGATTTTTATCCATATAACCACTATAAAAATTCTTTGTGTTATCTTGCATTTAAAGCTTTCTCGCATATTTAAAGTTTGCATATTTAAACACTTCGAATTATTTGAAAAGATTTTAAAACGAAAGGAGTTTGTAAAAACTGGGGATAAAATCTTTCAAGAACTAAGTCTACTTGTGAAAAACACTTTGAAACAATCCGCTGCAAGTAAACTCTTTGAAAAACTGTTTTGCTGAAAAACAGCTAAGTTACTGTAAGAAGAGTGGTCAGTCGTCTGTTCAAGATTTGTTCACGATCAGATTAGTCTGCTTACTGTTCTTCATCAGCTTAGTCTGCTGACAGAAGACTGAAAAGTTTTTAAGTTCAAAAATTTTCAGAGGTCTATTCACCCCCCCCCCCCTCTAGACCCCATCTGACCACTTGGGACCAACAAGTGGTATCAGAGCAGGTGGTTCATTTGAATCAACTGCCTGATCAACGAGCTTGATCCGAGTGTTTTTCAAAGGTTTTTGAAAACTTTTCAAAAGAGCATTTTTTTGAAAATCAAAACTTTTTGAAAATGGAATGCATAAACCATGTTCCCCACATTGCTGGCATGTCCTTCGAAGACTGGAAAATCAGGATGGAGATTTTCCTCGCTGCCTACAATGACAACATGTTCACTTGCATTACAAAAGGTCCATTCAAGTTCACCAAGACGATAAAAATCAATGAAGTTGATACCGTGGTGGAAAAAGACTTGAGCGAAATGACAGCTGAAGAAATCAAGCTGTTCAACCTGGACAAGATTGGAAGATTTATCATGACTAAAGCCCTGGATAATGATCGGTTTGACAAGATCAAACATTGCAAATCTGCAAAGGAGATGTGGGACAAAGTCAGAGATATGAGCGAAGGCAATGATGCTATCAAGGAGCATCAGCTGAGTGTTGCTCTAGAAAAGCTGGATAACTTCAAGATGAAGTCCTCTGAAACCATTGATCAGATGGACACAAGGTTTACAAGAATATTAAATGAAGTTCTGAAGCTTGGAAAAACCTTCACAGACAAGGAGATAACCATCAGAGTACTGAAGGCCTTACCTCCTAAGTTCAACATGAAGGTGACAGCAATGGAAGAATCAAGGGATCTGGGGAAGATCTCTCTGACAGAGCTGTTTTCTGTACTCAAGGCTTATGAGTATAAACTGCCTAGGATGGGTATTGAAGAAACCTCAACTTCAGGACCCACAGCTGCACTGGTTGCTGCTGAAAATCAAAGAAGACCAGCCCAAAGAATTGCGGAAGTGGACTCATCTGATGAAGCCACTCTACTCAACAAAAAGGAGTACACTGCTGGAGACGTTGCACTGTTGATGAACAATTTCAAGAAGTTCTACAAAAGAAAAATGAAGAACAAATACAACAATGCTTCTACTTCTAAACCTAACTTTTCTTCTCAAGATAAAGATGATTATAAATCAAAACTAATGTGTTACAACTGCAGGAAATTGGGACATTTCATCAAAGACTGCCCATATCCAAAAGCAGAAAAGTACACTGAGGAGGAGAAGAAAGTGAGAAAAGAAAGAAAGTATCAGAGAGGGAAAGCAATGATGGCTGAAGCAGAAAAGCTTGCTGCTGTCTGCTCATCTGATTCAGATTCAGACTCGTCTGATGAAGAATCTTCTGATGAAGAAAAGCCTGCTCTCCTGTGCCTGATGGCAAAGGACTCTGATGACTCTGAGGATGAGGTAACTCCTCAAAATAATGAATTGTTTGATTCTCTAGAGCAAATGATGTTAAATAATACTACTATTGCTGGAGAATTTGTAAAGCTTAAGGAAGAGATGATCCTGCTAAAAGAGCAAAACAGTTCACTGAAACTTTTAGCTGAAAAGCCAAAAGAATCAGCTGAATACAAACAGCTTAAGCAAGAAAATGAATCTCTGAAAGCTGAATGTGAAGTTTATAAAGGAAAAATCATGGAACTTGAAAAGATCATCGAGTCTCATGAGAAATCATCTGTTGCATCCACGCATACATCTAGTAAACAGAAGATGCCTTTAGAACAGGATAAGCAAGAGTTGAACCATACTGAAAAATTCATATCAGCTGACAATAGTAAGGTCATTCTATATGTTCAAACTGCTAGACCTACTTCACCTGAGAAAGTATTAAAGGAGAAGAAATCTCCTAAGGCTAAAAAGAGCAAAGAGCCTAGTGTAGGAAATAAGACTAGTAAGACCAAACAGCAGAGTCCTAAGAAGTCTGCTGATAAAGCTAAAGTCAATCAGACTAGTGGTAAAACTAAGTCTAAACAAGTTGAGCAAGCACCTAGTAAGCCAAAGAAGCATAAGAACAAGAAAAATCAAAATGCTTGGTATGGAAATGAGTCATATTATGTGCAACCTGCTGCATATCATCCTATGTATCATGCACCTCAATTTCCTAGTTACTATGCACCTTACCCTGCTCATCCAATGCATGCATATCCTGCATATCATGCACCTTACCCTGCTTATGAACATTATTCATATCATACTGATCATCAACATGACTTATCTGATAATTATGATAAAAATGAAACTGTTCATGCTCCTAAAACTCAGAAACCTAAGAAGCCTAAGACTTCAACATCTTGGGTTGTCAAGGGTGGAACTAATCCTTCAGGACCCTCTCAATAAGGGTACCTAAAACAATTTTATTTTTGTTTTGTAGGTTAGGATTAGGAGTAGGAGTAAAGTAGAGAAGATCTGGTACTTGGACAGTGGATGTTCAAGACACATGTGTGGAAACATACATGAGCTGACTGATGCAGTTGCTGTGGATGGTCCAAAGGTTACCTTTGGGGACAGCAAAGAAGGCAAGATTAAAGCTAAAGGAAGAATAATCAGAGGAAGCATAGAGATATCTGACGTCTCATATGTCAAAGGCCTCAAATATAATCTGCTGAGCATAAGTCAATTTTGTGACAAGGGATATTCAGTCATCTTCTCAACAGATAAGTGTTTTGTCGAACAGATTGGTACAAAGAAGGTAATTTTATCTGGAAGACGACAAGGGAATGTCTACATAGTCGACTGGAGTTCTGCTGACAAGAACTCAAGTGTTTGTTTGGTAGCATCTGCTCCAAGTGAAGTCAGTTGGCTGTGGCACAAAAGGATGAATCATTTAAACTTCAAGACCATCAACAGATTAATCAAGAATGATTTGGTAGAAGGGATTCCAAAAGCAGTCATGAGCAAAGATAAGCTCTGCGACGCCTGTCAGAAGGGTAAACAAATCAAGTCATCATTCAAAAGCAAGAAGCACCAATCTTCTGGAAGGATATTGGAGCTATTACATATGGACTTATTTGGACCCATTGATCCAGTCAGCAACGGTGGAAAGAAATACTGCCTAGCTGTTGTGGATGATTATTCAAGATATACTTGGGTGATTTTCATGAAGAAGAAAAGTGAAACCAAGGAATGTCTTACAAATCTGATGGAACTGATCCAGAATGAGAAGACTATCAAAATCTTAAAGATCAGATCAGATAGAGGGACAGAGTTCACAAACTCTACTGTTGAAGAGTACTGTAACATCAAAGGAATACATCATGAGTACTCTGCTGCCAGAACCCCTCAACAGAATGGTGTTGCTGAAAGGAGAAACAGAACACTAAAGAAGCTGTCAGAACCATGATAGCTGAAGCTAAACTGCCTCAAAGATTTTGGGCAGAAGCAACAAATACAGCATGCTTCACCCAGAACAGATGTATGATCAACAAAAATCAGAACAAGACTCCATATGAAGTTTGGAACAATAGGAAACCAAACATTCATTACTTTAAGATTTTTGGTTGTAAATGTTTTGTATTGAACAATGGGAAAATCACCTAACTGCATTTGCAGAAAAGGCTGATGAAGCTGTTTTTGTAGGATACTCATCTGTTAGTAAAGCTTATAGAGTTTTCAATAAAAGAACATTACTAATAGAAGAATCTATCCATGTAGTATTTGATGAGCCAAGTCAATCTTCTGAAAAGAATCAAAGTGTTAATCAAGATCTGTCTACTGATCTACAGAAGTTAGACATTGGAAGAAATGAAGAATATGTTCCCATCATACTACCTAATCTAAACTCAGCTGATAACTCAAGTGCTGTTCAAAATCACAGTGCTGATTGTCTAACAGACGAGTTGCAAACAGCTGACAGACCAGAGACTGTTCAACAGACGGCAAATGTTCAACAGACTACTACTGTATCTCCAACAGTAGTGTTGCAAGATCAAAACAGAGGACAACATTCAGACCTGCAACCTGATCTCAGATGGCTCAGAAACCATCCACCAGAGTTGGTGATTGGTGATCCATTAGATAGAGTGAAAACAAGAAGAGCTGCTGCACAAGATGCTATGTTTGTCACATTTCTATCTCAAATAGAGCCTAAACAAATTGAAGAAGCTCTCAATGATTCCTTCTGGATAGAAGCTATGCAAGAAGAGTTGAATCAATTTGAAAGGAATGAAGTCTGGTACTTAGTTCCTAGACCAAGTCATCAAAGGGTAATTGGCACTAAGTGGGTTTTCAGAAATAAGATGAATGAAGATGGTATTGTTACCAGAAACAAAGCAAGACTAGTGGCCAAGGGTTATTGTCAAGAAGAAGGAATTGACTTTGATGAAACTTTTGCACCAGTAGCAAGACTTGAAGCAATCAGACTGTTTCTTGCCTATGCTGCTTACAAGAACTTCACTGTCTATCAGATGGATGTGAAGTCTGCTTTTCTCAATGGAGAATTGCAAGAAGAAGTGTACGTTGAACAACCTCCTAGATTTGAAGTCTATCAAGAAGAGGACAAAGTATATCGTCTGAAGAAAGCCCTCTATGGACTGAAACAGGCTCCAAGAGCATGGTATGATACCCTATCTGATTTTCTTTTAATTAAAGGATTTCATAAAGGTAAGGTTGATAAAACCTTGTTCACAATTGAATGGGAGAATCATATATTGATTGTGCAAATATATGTGGACGATATTATTTTTGGTTCAACTAACCAACAGATGTGTGATAAGTTCTCCAAGCTGATGCAGAATAAGTTTGAAATGAGCATGATGGGTGAACTTAATTATTTTCTTGGTTTACAAGTCAAACAGCTACCTGATGGAATCTTTATAAATCAAGCAAAATACACGAGAGATCTGTTCAAGAAGTTTGGTATGGAAACTAGCTCTACTGCTACTATTCCTATGTCTACAAGTCTTCGTTTGGATAAAGATGAAGATGGCAAATCAGTGGACATAACCAAATATAGAGGCATTATAGGGTCACTGTTATATCTAACAGCAAGCAGACCTGACATAATGTACTCAGTTGGAGTCTGTGCAAGATTTCAATCAAACCCCAAGGAATCTCATCTCTTAGCTGCCAAGAGGATATTGAAATATGTTAAAGGCACTCAAGAATTGGGATTGTGGTATCCTAGAGAATCTGGATTTGAGCTTATTGGTTATTCAGATTCAGACCTTGCTGGCTGCAAGATTGACAGAAAAAGCACAACAGGTGCCTGTCAGTTCTTAGGTAGTCGTCTGATCTCATGGATGAGTAAGAAACAAACCTCAGTTTCTATATCTACTGCTGAAGCTGAATATATAGCTGCTGGAGCTTGTTGTGCACAGATACTTTGGTTGAAGCATCAACTAGAAGACTACAACATCAAGATCAGTGGAATTCCAATCTACTGTGACAATACAAGTGCAATCTCACTTACTCAGAATACTACAAGTCATTCAAGGACTAAACATATAGAGATCAAGCATCACTTCATTAGAGATCATGTGGAAAAAGGCAATGTTATGATAGAGTATGTTCATACTGACAATCAAATTGTTGATATCTTCACTAAACCTCTAAGTGAAGCAAGGTTCTCAACTCTAAGAGCTGAGTTAGGACTACTTAATTTGGATGCATAAGCTGAGGGGGAACTCATCAGAAGACTGGAGTTCAACAGCTTAGTTATCCGTTATTCTATTCAAGAATTAACTTTCAACAGACTAGTTAGCTTATGGATTCTTAAAGACAGGGGGAACGTGTAAGACTAGCGGTACTTCTGTTCTAAAGATGAAATCTGTTAATGTCAGTTAATGAAAGTTATATTATCTGAAGATCTGTTCTTAATTCTTGAAGACTGAAGATTATTTTATCTTGCTGGATTGACAAACAGCAGAGGAAGATTACTAGCTATTGGCATTCTCTAGTAATATCAGATAACAGATCACTCGTCTGTCAGATAAGTTAAACTCTACTCGTCTGATGTCTTATATAAGCATGGTCATAAATCGTATCTTAAGAAACGCGCTTTTATAAGTAACAGATTAGTGTCGATAGAGTTTCCCGCCCATCTGACATTAAAATAATAAAATTGAAATCCGCTTCTCCTAGCCATACGATTAAAAACTGTCAGATTAGATCAACGGTTCAGATAAATCACGGAAACCAAATCAAAAGGAAACCTATAAAATCCGATCTAAACAGTTTAGTCGTCTTACGCACTCAAAAATTCTCAAACTCTCTAACTCTCAAACCCTACTGCTTCGAAAGTTCACTGTTCTTTTGCAGAATCTACTCACTAATCTACGAAATGGACAAGGTTATTGAGGGAAGATACTTCAACTACAGCAAATTCCATTTCTCTGGCACTGATTTGATGCGTTCATTACTGAAAAGATCAAAGAAGCATCGTTGGTTCCTGTTTTGGAGGCTCACGAAGATAGAGTCTACCTGGAGGATGTTTACCATTTCTACATGACCAGAGAATTCAATGATGATGAGACTGTTATGACTGCTGTCATAGGTGGTAAGAAGATTGCTGTATCTGCTGCTGTTCTAAGTGAAATTTATAAGCTGACGAACGAGGGAGGAGATGTGACCAGTTTAGGGTCAGCAAAGGAAGAAGAGTTCTGGGCTATTTGTGCTAAACCTGGAGAAGAGATGACTGGGTCTCTGATGAAGACTCAGCTGAAAGGAGAATATCAGAGGTTTGCTGATATTATTGCAAAGATAATAGATTGTGCTACAGGTTCACTGGATGGATTACCTAGGAAGAGGTACTGCACAATGATTTGCATTTATTATGGATTTAAGGTTAACTGGGCTGCTCACTTGTATGAGCTGTTAAGTGATAAAAGGCATTCTCATGCTATTTTACTAAGTAATCTGTTTGCCTCACTAAATTGCCCTATGGGTGGTGGGAAGCAAACTCATGCCAGTAAAGAGTTCAAACTTTACGAGCCTGTCAGACAAATAGTGGAGAAACCTAAGAGAAAAGCCCCTGCAAAATCCAAGAAGACCCCGTCTAAGAAGAGCAAGAAGGTGGGTCAGACAAGTCAATCTGCTGAGCCAACAGCACAGTCTGCTGTTGTGGCTGAATCAGCACAACCTGAATTTGAAGTCCCTGAAAAGGTGATAGATGACTTCACAGCTGAAGTTGAGAAAATGGAGACTGGTACTTCATCTGAAAAGACAGATTCTGATGAAGAAATTCCTATTCAAAGGTTGAAGAGATTGAGGACTAGGAGTGAGGCAAGGGGACCTCCTGTTGCAAACCCTCCTGCCAAAAGAATTCCTAAGTCCAAAGCAAAGAGAATGGTAAACTTCTCTGAAAAACCTGTTGCAATTGTAAGAGAAACAACTACAGAAGCAGAAAGGCCATTAACAATTAAAGAACCTGCTGTTGAAGCTGCAAAAGCTGCTGCTACTGAAGAAAAAGTTATCTCTGAAATTGGAGTACAAACAGAAGACTCATCTGCTGCACTATCTGCTGAAGTTCAAAATGTACAGCAGACTAGTTCAACACTTGAAGGAGATGTACCTTTGTTACATCCTACTCCAGTTGCTGCAACTCCTCTTCAAGCAGTTGAAAGCCCCAATCCTATCAGACAAAGGCCTGGGAAATTTTCAACTTATGTAACTGTTGCAGAAAAGATGAAGTTAGATGCTGCTGAAAAGCAAAGGTTAGCTGCAGAGAAAGCAGAAGAGGATAGGCTGAAAAGCCTAGAATTAAAAAGGCTGGAGGAAGAAGCCAGCAAAATGACTCAAGAGCAGAGAGATGCTATTGAGGCAGCAGAGTTGGCTGCTGTTATTGAAGCAAGCATCAAGGATGCTCATGGACATCAGCATACTGGTGGGATAGCTATTGGTGAACCAAGGGATCCAAACAAACCAATCCCAGCTATGCCTGCACCCAAGATAAAAGAGAAGAGAAGAGAAGAAATCAGACTATCTCTTGAAATTGTTAGGGAAGACCCTGCAATGTTTGAAGAATTTCTCAAAAGACTGGATGCTGAAAGTGAGAGGATCAATCGTCTGACACTCTTCCATTCTGAAAAGATCAAATACAACAGATGGAGGGAATTCAGATTGACAAAGAGTCCTGCTGAAATGGCCAAATGGAAAGAATTCAAGGCCACAGAAGAATGGATTCTTAAATGGCTTGAGACAAACTCACTCATTCAAGCACTTGATTCAGAGTTCTTTCTGGATAGATTAAGGATGAGGATATGTCACATAGTCAAGGAAGAAGCCAAGAAGATCTTTGCATCTATCTCTGAGGACTTTGATAACTCAACAGACCTCAAAGAAAGATTTATCAAGTTGGCTATTGCTCAAGCAATGGAGCTCTGGGCAAAGAAAGCAAGGAAGTTAAAAGGACAACCAAGTGAACTGGTCCCACTTCCTAACATCAAACATATTGTCTATGGACCTAATCTGAAACCTTATGAAGAGTTACCTGAGAAACCAACATCTACTTTTATTCCTCTTGATAACTTTACTTGGATTTCTAACAGGTCTGCAGTGGACAATGAGGGATTGATGAGGACAGTTGAAACTGTCAAGAAGATTATATCACCTGCTGAGAAAGAAGGAGCAGAGTCCTCTGATCAACCAAAGCAAATTGAGGGTACTTCAGACCCATCTGATCAAGACAAAGTGCAGGATGATAAGCCTGATGCTGCTGAGGAATCAAAGAAGGAAGAAGAAATTCCAGCAGATCAGTTAAAGGAGAAAGAAGTTGCTGATGAAGGAGATGATCAAGCTAAGGAGAAGGAAAGCACTCCAAGCCTTGCTGATAAACCAGCAGATCAATCTCTTGCATTGACAAATCAACCATCAGAGCAACTCATGGAAGATACACCTGCTGCTACTTCAGATATGCCTTCAACCTCTCATGGTGTTCAGACAAATCTGTTGGACTCCATCCAGCAAATGATCACCAATTCTTTGAAGGATATGAAGAAAGAATTAGCTGCAGAAGTGATTGCTGCTGTTAAACAACCAGTTCAGAAAACTGCTGCTGTCCCAACAGATCTGATAGAAGACACTGCTCACAATGTTAAATCTATCTGTCAGGATATGGATATTCTTAGAAGAAGGACTCAGAGCACTACTGAAGGTTGGAAACAGATTGAACAAACTGTTGAATTGGCTCTCCAAGCAGAAGATGAAGTCATGGGAAACATGATGAAAGATTTCACTGCTTCATCAAATTGGATTTTGGGATCTCAAATTCAGTTGGGTGATCAAGGAGAAGACTTGCTAAAGGAAGTAAAAACTGTTAAGGCCAATCAACTTATTCAACAAGCTCAGATGAATGCTATGGAGGAGAACATCAAGCTTCTCTGTGATTCACTTCTTATTACTCCAATCTTACCAAACTATCAAATCGACCCTGCTGATGATGACAAAAAGGGGGAAGAAAGGATATTTGGACAGAAAAGAGTTGGGACTTCTACTGTATTGGAAGCTGAAGATGATGCTGAAGGAACAGAAGTCTTAGAAGAGTCTGCTGATGATAATGATAGGAATGAAGCAGCAAATGAAGGCACAAGCAGATCAGCAGAAGAAAAGATCACAGAAAAAGAAGAAGATGATAAGGAGATAGCTGAAGAATGTGAAGAAACTGAAGCTGAAGCAAAAGCTAAATCAGACAAGGAAATAGCTGCTGCTAAGGATTCAGCTGAAGAACAGCTTGATCCTGATACTAAAAAGAAGAAGCTAGAGCTGTTGAAGCAGAAGTTGGAAGTTGGAACTTCCAAACCTGCTGATGAATCAGAAAAAGAAGACAAGGAAGCTGAAGAAGAAAAGAAAGAAGAAGACTAGTTTAGACTAGATTTCTTTACTTTAAAAACCTTGTAATCTTTTACTTTGCATCTTTTACTCTTCAAAACTTGTAAAATGTAATCAATTCAATATCTATAAAATTGCAAGTTTGACTCCAACAGATTATTTCTATCTCAGAAATTTTTGAGGATCAAAACTTTAGTTTAGGTACAGGTACTTAGCTGAGGTTTTGTCATCATCAAAAAGGGGGAAATTGTTGGAAGAAGATGAAGATGAAGTGCAAAGAAGTTAGAAATTAAGGGAAGGTTTTGATGATTTCCAAAACATCATAATCAGCTAAGTATGGAAAGCTTAGTTCCCTTAGAAGAATTTTGAACAAGTAAAAGAAGACATCAGAAGAGTTCAAAGTTCGAAGCTCAGAAGACTAGTGATCTCTTGCTGAAACAGCGAACAGAAGGGTAGATCATCAGCCGAGTCAAATCAGATGAGTTCAGTATTTGATCAGCAGAGTATCTATCAGCAGAGTCGTTTTGATCAGCAGAGTAGAAGAGATCAAGAGATTAGTCCAACGGTAATAAATGCACCTGGCGTAATAAATGCTGAAAGAGAAGGGTAGTAATGGCAAATGATTGAAGATATCCTCGGATCAGCAGAGTGCATTAAATGCAGCATTAAATGCGATGGACAGAAAGGTACTGTACACTGTACGATTGCTGCAGGGAGCCGTTTCAAAATGAGCTGGATAATGGATTTGAAGATGTGATTTCCTTCAACGGTCATAAATTCAAATCCAAGTATAAATAGAGCAAAGTTCGAAGAGAGAGACACACAACAACATATCTGAGATTTCGCAATTGAAGCAGAATTTTTTTCTAAGTCTCAAGAAGCTCGAACAGCTCACTCGTCTGGTGAAGTCATCTGTTGGCTGATCCAAGTTGAAGTTAAAAAGAAAAACATTATCTGAGTGATATTGTGAAAGAGTAGTGTTGTGCGAAGATTTGATCCGTCTTTGTGAGTGATCAAAATCTAGAGGATAGGTTTTCTTTGTGAACTCCTATTGCGAGCTTATAGCCTTCTCATTTGTTGGTTAGGTATAAGTGGAGATTTGTATTGTAATCTTTGTGATTATAGTATAACCCAGAATCTAAGTGATCTGGAAGAGTGGACTAAAGTATTTTTATCCATATAACCACTATAAAAATTCTTTGTGTTATCTTGCATTTAAAGCTTTCTTGCATATTTAAAGTTTGCACATTTGAACACTTCGAATTATTTGAAAAGATTTTAAAACAAAAGGAGTTTGCACATTTGAACACTAGTGCTGGTATGATCGCACCCATAAGTTAATGCGCCCTTTTGTTATTTAAATGGTAGCTCCTAAATCGAAACGGGCCAATAAATTCCACGAATCGAGGCTTCTCGGGCCCACGAAACTACATAATTAATAAATAATCAACAAAATAAATAACTCTCCAAACCTGAATGAAAATTAAATAAAAATCGATAAAAAGGGGGGTGCAACACGAGGACTTCCCAGGGGGTCACCCATCCTAGTACTACTCTCGCCCAAGCACGCTTAACTTCTGAGTTCTGATGGGATCCGGTGCATTAGTGCTGGTATGATCGCACCAATAAGTTAATGCGCCCTTTTATTATTTAAATTGTAGCTCCTAAATCGAAACGGGCTAATAAATTCCACGAATCGAGGCTTCTCGGGCCCACGAAACTACATAATTAATAAATAATCAACAAAATAAGTAACCCTCCAAACCTGAATGAAAATTAAATAAAAATCGATAAAAAGGGGGGTGCAACACGAGGACTTCCTAGGGGGTCACCCATCCTAGTACTACTCTCGCCCAAGCACGCTTAACTTCGGAGTTCTGATGTGATCCGGTGCATTAGTGCTGGTATGATCGCACCCATAAGTTAATGCGCCCTTTTATTATTTAAATGGTAGCTCCTAAATCGAAACGGGCCAATAAATTCCACGAATCGAGGCTTTTAGGGCCCACGAAACTACATAATTAATAAATAATCAACAAAATAAATAACCCTCCAAACCTGAATGAAAATTAAATAAAAATCGATAAAAAGGGGGGGGTGCAACACGAGGACTTCCCAGGGGGTCACCCATCCTAGTACTACTCTCGCCCAAGCACGCTTAACTTCGGAGTTCTGATGGGATCCGATGCATTAGTGCTGATATGATCGCACCCATAAGTTAATGCGCCCTTTTGTTATTTAAATGGTAGCTCCTAAATCGAAACGGGCCAATAAATTCCACGAATCGAGGCTTCTCGGGCCCACGAAACTACATAATTAATAAATAATCAACAAAATAAATAACCCTCCAAACCTGAATGAAAATTAAATAAAAATCGATAAAAAGGGGGGTCACCCATCCTAGTACTACTCTCGCCCAAGCACGCTTAACTTCGGAGTTCTGATGGGATCCGGTGCATTAGTGCTGGTATGATCGCACCCATAAGTTAATGCGCCCTTTTTTTATTTAAATGGTAGCTCCTAAATCGAAACGGGCCAACAAATTCCACGAATCGAGGCTTCTCAGGCCCACGAAACTACATAATTAATAAATAATCAACAAAATAAATAACCCTACAAACCTGAATGAAAATTAAATAAAAATCTATAAAAAGGGGGGTGCAACACGAGGACTTCCCAGGGGGTCACCCATCCTAGTACTACTCTCGCCCAAGCACGCTTAACTTCGGAGTTCTGATGGGATCCGGTGCATTAGTGCTGGTATGATCGCACCCATAAGTTAATGCGCCCTTTTGTTATTTAAATGGTAGCTCCTAAATCGAAACGGGCCAATAAATTCCACGAATCGAGGCTTCTCGGGCCCACGAAACTACATAATTAATAAATAATAAACAAAATAAATAACCCTCCAAACCTGAATGAAAATTAAATAAAAATCGATAAAAAGGGGGGTGCAACACGAGGACTTCCCAGGGGGTCACCCATCCTAGTACTACTCTCGCCCAAGCACGCTTAACTTCGGAGTTATGATGGGATCCGGTGCATTAGTGCTGGTATGATCGCACCCATAAGTTAATGCGCCCTTTTGTTATTTAAATGGTAGCTCCTAAATCGAAACGGGCCAATAAATTCCACGAATCGAGGCTTCTCGGGCCCACGAAACTACATAATTAATAAATAATCAACAAAATAAATAACCCTCCAAACCTGAATGAAAATTAAATAAAAATCGATAAAAAGGGGGGGTGCAACACGAGGACTTCCCAGGGGGTCACCCATCCTAGTACTACTCTCGCCCAAGCACGCTTAACTTCGGAGTTCTGATGGGATCCGGTGCATTAGTGCTGGTATGATCGCACCCATAAGTTAATGCGCCCTTTTATTATTTAAATGGTAGCTCCTAAATCGAAACGGGCCAATAAATTCCACGAATCGAGGCTTCTCGGGCCCACGAAACTACATAATTAATAAATAATCAACAAAATAAATAACCCTCCAAACCTGAATGAAAATTAAATAAAAATCGATAAAATGGGGGGTGCAACACGAGGACTTCCCAGGGGTTCACCCATCCTAGTACTACTCTCGCCCAAGCACGCTTAACTTCGGAGTTCTGATGGGATCCGGTGCATTAGTGCTGGTATGATCGCACCCATAAGTTAATGCGCCCTTTTTTTATTTAAATGGTAGCTCCTAAATCGAAACGGGCCAATAAATTCCACGAATCGAGGCTTCTTGGGCCCACGAAACTATATAATTAATAAATAATCAACAAAATAAATAACCCTCCAAACCTGAATGAAAATTAAATAAAAATCGATAAAAAGGGGGGGTGCAACACGAGGACTTCCCAGGGGGTCACCCATCCTAGTACTGCTCTCGCCCAAGCACGCTTAACTTCGGAGTTCTGATGGGATCCGGTGCATTAGTGCTGGTATGATCGCACCCATAAATTAATGCGCCCTTTTATTATTTAAATGGTAGCTCCTAAATCGAAACGGGCTAATAAATTCCACGAATCGAGGCTTCTCGGGCCCACGAAACTACATAATTAATAAATAATCAACAAAATAAGTAACCCTCCAAACCTGAATGAAAATTAAATAAAAATCGATAAAAAGGGGGGTGCAACACGAGGACTTCCCAGGGGGTCACCCATCCTAGTACTACTCTCGCCCAAGCACGCTTAACTTTGGAGTTCTGATGGGATCCGGTGCATTAGTGCTGATATGATCGCACCCATAAGTTAATGCGCCCTTTTATTATTTAAATGGTAGCTCCTAAATCGAAACGGGCCAATAAATTCCACGAATCGAGTCTTCTCGGGCCCACGAAACTACATAATTAATAAATAATCAACAAAATAAATAACCCTCCAAACCTGAATGAAAATTAAATAAAAATCGATAAAAAGGGGGGTGCAACACGAGGACTTCCCAGGGGGTCACCAATCCTAGTACTACTCTCGCCCAAGCACGCTTAACTTTTCGGAGTTCCGATGGGATCCGGTGCATTAGTGCTGGTATGATCGCACCCATAAGTTAATGCGCCCTTTTGTTATTTAAATGGTAGCTCCTAAATCGAAACGGGCCAATAAATTCCAAGAATCGAGGCTTCTCGGGCCCACGAAACTACATAATTAATAAATAATCAACAAAATAAATAACCCTCCAAACCTGAATGAAAATTAAATAAAAATCGATAAAAAGGGGGGTGCAACACGAGGACTTCCCAGGGGGTCACCCATCCTAGTACTACTCTCGCCCAAGCACGCTTAACTTCGGAGTTCTGATGTGATCCGGTGCATTAGTGCTGGTATGATCGCACCCATAAGTTAATGCGCCCTTTTATTATTTAAATGGTAGCTCCTAAATCGAAACGGGCCAATAAATTCCACGAATCGAGGCTTTTAGGGCCCACGAAACTACATAATTAATAAATAATCAACAAAATAAATAACCCTCCAAACCTGAATGAAAATTAAATAAAAATCGATAAAAAGGGGGGGTGCAACACGAGGACTTCCCAGGGGGTCACCCATCCTAGTACTACTCTCGCCCAAGCACGCTTAACTTCGGAGTTCTGATGGGATCCGGTGCATTAGTGCTGATATGATCGCACCCATAAGTTAATGCGCCCTTTTGTTATTTAAATGGTAGCTCCTAATTCGAAACGGGCCAATAAATTCCACGAATCGAGGCTTCTCGGGCCCACGAAACTACATAATTAATAAATAATCAACAAAATAAATAACCCTCCAAACCTGAATGAAAATTAAATAAAAATCGATAAAAAGGGGGGTGCAATACGAGGACTTCCCAGGGGGTCACCCATCCTAGTACTACTCTCGCCCAAGCACGCTTAACTTCGGAGTTCTAATGGGATCCGGTGCATTAGTGCTGGTATGATCGCACCCATAAGTTAATGCGCCCTTTTATTATTTAAATGGTAGCTCCTAAATCGAAACGGGACAATAAATTCCACGCATCGAGGCTTCTCGGGCCCACGAAACTACATAATTAATAAATAATCAACAAAATAAATAACCCTCCAAACCTGAATGAAAATTAAATAAAAATCGATAAAAAGGGGGGGGTGCAACACGAGGACTTCCCAGGGGGTCACCCATCCTAGTACTACTCTCGCCCAAGCACGCTTAACTTCGGAGTTCTGATGGGATCCGGTGCATTAGTGCTGGTATGATCGCACCCATAAGTTAATGCGCCCTTTTATTATTTAAATGGTAGCTCCTAAATCGAAACGGGCCAATAAATTCCACAAATCGAGGCTTCTCGGGCCCACGAAACTACATAATTAATAAATAATCAACAAAATAAATAACCCTCCAAACCTGAATGAAAATTAAATAAAAATCGATAAAAAGGGGGGTGCAACACGAGGACTTCCCAGGGGGTCACCCATCCTAATACTACTCTCGCACAAGCACGCTTAACTTCGGAGTTCTAATGGGATCCGGTGCATTAGTGCTGGTATGATCGCACCCATAAGTTAATGCGCACTTTTGTTATTTAAATGGTAGCTCCTAAATCGAAACGGGTCAATAAATTCCACGAATCGAGGCTTCTCGGGCCCACGAAACTACATAATTAATAAATAATCAACAAAATAAATAACCCTCCAAACCTGAATGAAAATTAAATAAAAATCGATAAAATGGGGGGTGCAACACGAGGACTTCCCAGGGGGTAACCCATCCTAGTACTACTCTCGCCCAAGCACGCTTAACTTCGGAGTTCTGATGGGATCCGGTGCATTAGTGCTGGTATGATCGCACCCATAAGTTAATGCGCCCTTTTTTTATTTAAATTGTAGCTCCTAAATCGAAACGGGCCAATAAATTCCACGAATCGAGGCTTCTTGGGCCCACGAAACTACATAATTAATAAATAATCAACAAAATAAATAACCCTCCAAACCTGAATGAAAATTAAATAAAAATCGATAAAAAGGGGGGGTGCAACACGAGGACTTCCCAGGGGGTCACCCATCCTAGTACTACTCTCGCCCAAGCACGCTTAACTTCGGAGTTCTGATGGGATCCAGTGCACTAGTGCAGGTATGATCGCACTCATAAGTTAATGCGCCCTTTTGTTATTTAAATGGTAGCTCCTAAATCGAAACGGGCCAATAAATTACACAAATCGAGGCTTCTCGGGCCCACGAAACTACATAATTAATAAATAATCAACAAAATAAATAACCCTCCAAACCTGAATGAAAATTAAATAAAAATCCATAAAAAGGGGGGTGCAACACGAGGACTTCCCAGGGGGTCACCCATCCTAGTACTACTCTCGCCCAAGCACGCTTAACTTCGGAGTTCTGATGGGATCCGGTGCATTAGTGCTGGTATGATCGCACCCATAAGTTAATGCGCCCTTTTGTTATTTAAATGGTAGCTCCTAAATCGAAACGGGCCAATAAATTCCACGAATCGAGGCTTCTCGGGCCCACGAAACTACATAATTAATAAATAATCAACAAAATAAATAACCCTCCAAACCTGAATGAAAATTAAATAAAAATCGATAAAAAGGGGGGTGCAACACGAGGACTTCCCAGGGGGTCACCCATCCTAATACTACTCTCGCACAAGCACGCTTAACTTCGGAGTTCTAATGGGATCCGGTGCATTAGTGCTGGTATGATCGCACCCATAAGTTAATGCGCACTTTTGTTATTTAAATGGTAGCTCCTAAATCGAAACGGGTCAATAAATTCCACGAATCGAGGCTTCTCGGGCCCACGAAACTACATAATTAATAAATAATCAACAAAATAAATAACCCTCCAAACCTGAATGAAAATTAAATAAAAATCGATAAAATGGGGGGTGCAACACGAGGACTTCCCAGGGGGTAACCCATCCTAGTACTACTCTCGCCCAAGCACGCTTAACTTCGGAGTTCTGATGGGATCCGGTGCATTAGTGCTGGTATGATCGCACCCATAAGTTAATGCGCCCTTTTTTTATTTAAATTGTAGCTCCTAAATCGAAACGGGCCAATAAATTCCACGAATCGAGGCTTCTTGGGCCCACGAAACTACATAATTAATAAATAATCAACAAAATAAATAACCCTCCAAACCTGAATGAAAATTAAATAAAAATCGATAAAAAGGGGGGGTGCAACACGAGGACTTCCCAGGGGGTCACCCATCCTAGTACTACTCTCGCCCAAGCACGCTTAACTTCGGAGTTCTGATGGGATCCAGTGCACTAGTGCAGGTATGATCGCACTCATAAGTTAATGCGCCCTTTTGTTATTTAAATGGTAGCTCCTAAATCGAAACGGGCCAATAAATTCCACAAATCGAGGCTTCTCGGGCCCACGAAACTACATAATTAATAAATAATCAACAAAATAAATAACCCTCCAAACCTGAATGAAAATTAAATAAAAATCGATAAAAAGGGGGGTGCAACACGAGGACTTCCCAGGGGGTCACCCATCCTAGTACTACTCTCGCCCAAGCACGCTTAACTTCGGAGTTCTGATGGGATCCGGTGCATTAGTGCTGGTATGATCGCACCCATAAGTTAATGCGCCCTTTTATTATTTAAATGGTAGCTCCTAAATCGAAACGGGCTAATAAATTCCACGAATCGAGGCTTCTCGGGCCCACGAAACTACATAATTAATAAATAATCAACAAAATAAGTAACCCTCCAAACCTGAATGAAAATTAAATAAAAATCGATAAAAAGGGGGGTGCAACACGAGGACTTCCCAGGGGGTCACCCATCCTAGTACTACTCTCGCCCAAGCACGCTTAACTTCGGAGTTCTGATGGGATCCGGTGCATTAGTGCTGGTATGATCGCACCCATAAGTTAATGCGCCCTTTTATTATTTAAATGGTAGCTCCTAAATCAAAACGGGCCAATAAATTCCACGAATCGAGTCTTCTCGGGCCCACGAAACTACATAATTAATAAATAATCAACAAAATAAATAACCCTCCAAACCTGAATGAAAATTAAATAAAAATCGATAAAAAGGGGGGTGCAACACGAGGACTTCCCAGGGGGTCACCTATCCTAGTACTACTCTCGCCCAAGCACGCTTAACTTTTCGGAGTTCCGATGGGATCCGGTGCATTAGTGCTGGTATGATCGCACCCATAAGTTAATGCGCCCTTTTGTTATTTAAATGGTAGCTCCTAAATCGAAACGGGCCAATAAATTCCAAGAATCGAGGCTTCTCGGGCCCACGAAACTACATAATTAATAAATAATCAACAAAATAAATAACCCTCCAAACCTGAATGAAAATTAAATAAAAATCGATAAAAATGGGGGTGCAACACGAGGACTTCCCAGGGGGTCACCCATCCTAGTACTACTCTCGCCCAAGCACGCTTAACTTCGGAGTTCTGATGTGATCCGGTGCATTAGTGCTGGTATGATCGCACCCATAAGTTAATGCGCCCTTTTATTATTTAAATGGTAGCTCCTAAATCGAAACGGGCCAATAAATTCCACGAATCGAGGCTTTTAGGGCCCACGAAACTACATAATTAATAAATAATCAACAAAATAAATAACCCTCCAAACCTGAATGAAAATTAAATAAAAATCGATAAAAAGGGGGGGTGCAACACGAGGACTTCCCAGGGGGTCACCCATCCTAGTACTACTCTCGCCCAAGCACGCTTAACTTCGGAGTTCTGATGGGATCCGGTGCATTAGTGCTGATATGATCGCACCCATAAGTTAATGCGCCCTTTTGTTATTTAAATGGTAGCTCCTAAATCGAAACGGGCCAATAAATTCCACGAATCGAGGCTTCTCGGGCCCACGAAACTACATAATTAATAAATAATCAACAAAATAAATAACCCTCCAAACCTGAATGAAAATTAAATAAAAATCGATAAAAAGGGGGGTCACCCATCCTAGTACTACTCTCGCCCAAGCACGCTTAACTTCGGAGTTCTGATGGGATCCGGTGCATTAGTGCTGGTATGATCGCACCCATAAGTTAATGCGCCCTTTTTTTATTTAAACGGTAGCTCCTAAATCGAAACGGGCCAATAAATTCCACGAATCGAGGCTTCTCAGGCCCACGAAACTACATAATTAATAAATAATCAACAAAATAAATAACCCTCCAAACCTGAATGAAAATTAAATAAAAATCTATAAAAAGGGGGGGGTGCAACACGAGGACTTCCCAGGGGGTCACCCATCCTAGTACTACTCTCGCCCAAGCACGCTTAACTTCGGAGTTCTGATGGGATCCGGTGCATTAGTGCTGGTATGATCGCACCCATAAGTTAATGCGCCCTTTTGTTATTTAAATGGTAGCTCCTAAATCGAAACGGGCCAATAAATTCCACGAATCGAGGCTTCTCGGGTCCACGAAACTACATAATTAATAAATAATCAACAAAATAAATAACCCTCCAAACCTGAATGAAAATTAAATAAAAATCGATAAAAAGGGGGGTGCAACACGAGGACTTCCCAGGGGGTCACCCATCCTAGTACTACTCTCGCCCAAGCACGCTTAACTTCGGAGTTATGATGGGATCCGGTGCATTAGTGCTGGTATGATCGCACCCATAAGTTAATGCGCCCTTTTGTTATTTAAATGGTAGCTCCTAAATCGAAACGGGCCAATAAATTCCACGAATCGAGGCTTCTCGGGCCCACAAAACTACATAATTAATAAATAATCAACAAAATAAATAACCCTCCAAACCTGAATGAAAATTAAATAAAAATCGATAAAAAGGGGGGGTGCAACACGAGGACTTCCCAGGGGGTCACCCATCCTAGTACTACTCTCGCCCAAGCACGCTTAACTTCGGAGTTCTGATGGGATCCGGTGCATTAGTGCTGATATGATCGCACCCATAAGTTAATGCGCCCTTTTGTTATTTAAATGGTAGCTCCTAAATCGAAACGGGCCAATAAATTCCACGAATCGAGGCTTCTCGGGCCCACGAAACTACATAATTAATAAATAATCAACAAAATAAATAACCCTCCAAACCTGAATGAAAATTAAATAAAAATCGATAAAAAGGGGGGTCACCCATCCTAGTACTACTCTCGCCCAAGCACGCTTAACTTCGGAGTTCTGATGGGATCCGGTGCATTAGTGCTGGTATGATCGCACCCATAAGTTAATGCGCCCTTTTTTTATTTAAATGGTAGCTCCTAAATCGAAACGGGCCAATAAATTCCACGAATCGAGGCTTCTCAGGCCCACGAAACTACATAATTAATAAATAATCAACAAAATAAATAACCCTCCAAACCTGAATGAAAATTAAATAAAAATCTATAAAAAGGGGGGGGTGCAACACGAGGACTTCCCAGGGGGTCACCCATCCTAGTACTACTCTCGCCCAAGCACGCTTAACTTCGGAGTTCTGATGGGATCCGGTGCATTAGTGCTGGTATGATCGCACCCATAAGTTAATGCGCCCTTTTGTTATTTAAATGGTAGCTCCTAAATCGAAACGGGCCAATAAATTCCACGAATCGAGGCTTCTCGGGCCCACGAAACTACATAATAAATAAATAATCAACAAAATAAATAACCCTCCAAACCTGAATGAAAATTAAATAAAAATCGATAAAAAGGGGGGTGCAACACGAGGACTTCCCAGGGGGTCACCCATCCTAGTACTACTCTCGCCCAAGCACGCTTAACTTCGGAGTTATGATGGGATCCGGTGCATTAGTGCTGGTATGATCGCACCCATAAGTTAATGCGCCCTTTTGTTATTTAAATGGTAGCTCCTAAATCGAAACGGGCCAATAAATTCCACGAATCGAGGCTTCTCGGGCCCACGAAACTACATAATTAATAAATAATCAACAAAATAAATAACCCTCCAAACCTGAATGAAAATTAAATAAAAATCGATAAAAAGGGGGGGTGCAATACGAGGACTTCCCAGGGGGTCACCCATCCTAGTACTACTCTCGCCCAAGCACGCTTAACTTCGGAGTTCTGATGGGATCCGGTGCATTAGTGCTGGTATGATCGCACCCATAAGTTAATGCGCCCTTTTATTATTTAAATGGTAGCTCCTAAATCGAAACAGGCCAATAAATTCCACGAATCGAGGCTTCTCGGGCCCACGAAACTACATAATTAATAAATAATCAACAAAATAAATAACCCTCCAAACCTGAATGAAAATTAAATAAAAATCGATAAAAAGGGGGGTGCAACACGAGGACTTCCCAGGGGGTCACCCATCCTAGTACTACTCTCGCCCAAGCACGCTTAACTTCGGAGTTCTGATGGGATCCGGTGCATTAGTGCTGCTATGATCGCACCCATAAGTTAATGCGCCCTTTTATTATTTAAATGGTAGCTCCTAAATCGAAACGGGCCAATAAATTCCACGAATCGAGGCTTCTCGGGCCCACGAAACTACATAATTAATAAATAATCAACAAAATAAATAACCCTCCAAACCTGAATGAAAATTAAATAAAAATCGATAAAAAGGGGGGTGCAACACGAGGACTTCCCAGGGGGTCACCCATCCTAGTACTACTCTCGCCCAAGCACGCTTAACTTCGGAGTTCTGATGGGATCCGGTGCATTAGTGCTGGTATGATCGCACCTATAAGTTAATGCGCCCTTTTTTTATTTAAATGGTAGCTCCTAAATCGAAACGGGCCAATAAATTCCACGAATCGAGGCTTCTCGGGCCCACGAAACTACATAATTAATAAATAATCAACAAAATAAATAACCCTCCAAACCTGAATGAAAATTAAATAAAAATCGATAAAAAGGGGGGGTGCAACACGAGGACTTCCCAGGGGGTCACCCATCCTAGTACTACTCTCGCCCAAGCACGCTTAACTTCGGAGTTCTGATGGGATCCGGTGCACTAGTGCTGGTATGATCGCACCCATAAGTTAATGCGCCCTTTTGTTATTTAAATGGTAGCTCCTAAATCGAAACGGGCCAATAAATTCCACGAATCGAGGCTTCTCGGGCCCACGAAACTACATAATTAATAAATAATCAACAAAATAAATAACTCTCCAAACCTGAATGAAAATTAAATAAAAATCGATAAAAAGGGGGGTGCAACACGAGGACTTCCCAGGGGGTCACCCATCCTAGTACTACTCTCGCCCAAGCACGCTTAACTTCGGAGTTCTGATGGGATCCGGTGCATTAGTGCTGGTATGATCGCACCCATAAGTTAATGCGCCCTTTTATTATTTAAATTGTAGCTCCTAAATCGAAACGGGCTAATAAATTCCACGAATCGAGGCTTCTCGGGCCCACGAAACTACATAATTAATAAATAATCAACAAAATAAGTAACCCTCCAAACCTGAATGAAAATTAAATAAAAATCGATAAAAAGGGGGGTGCAACACGAGGACTTCCCAGGGGGTCACCCATCCTAGTACTACTCTCGCCCAAGCACGCTTAACTTCGGAGTTCTGATGGGATCCGGTGCATTAGTGCTGGTATTATCGCACCCATAAGTTAATGCGCCCTTTTATTATTTAAATGGTAGCTCCTAAATCGAAACGGGCCAATAAATTCCACGAATCGAGTCTTCTCGGGCCCACGAAACTACATAATTAATAAATAATCAACAAAATAAATAACCCTCCAAACTTGAATAAAAATTAAATAAAAATCGATAAAAAGGGGGGTGCAACACGAGGACTTCCCAGGGGGTAACCCATCCTAGTACTACTCTCGCCCAAGCACGCTTAACTTCGGAGTTCTGATGGGATCCGGTGCATTAGTGCTGGTATGATCGCACCCATAAGTTAATGCGCCCTTTTGTTATTTAAATGGTAGCTCCTAAATCGAAACGGGCCAATAAATTCCACGAATCGAGGCTTCTCGGGCCCACGAAACTACATAATTAATAAATAATCAACAAAATAAATAACCCTCCAAACCTGAATGAAAATTAAATAAAAATCGATAAAAAGGGGGGTCACCCATCCTAGTACTACTCTCGCCCAAGCACGCTTAACTTCGGAGTTCTGATGGGATCCTGTGCATTAGTGCTGGTATGATCGCACCCATAAGTTAATGCGCCCTTTTTTTATTTAAATGGTAGCTCCTAAATCGAAACGGGCCAATAAATTCCACGAATCGAGGCTTCTCAGGCCCACGAAACTACATAATTAATAAATAATCAACAAAATAAATAACCCTCCAAACCTGAATGAAAATTAAATAAAAATCGATAAAAAGGGTGGTGCAACACGAGGACTTCCCAGGGGGTCACCCATCCTAGTACTACTCTCGCCCAAGCACGCTTAACTTCGGAGTTCTGATGGGATCCGTTGCATTAGTGCTGGTATGATCGCACCCATAAGTTAATGCGCCCTTTTTTTATTTAAATGGTAGCTCCTAAATCGAAACGGGCCAATAAATTCCACGAATCGAGGCTTCTCGGGCCCACGAAACTACATAATTAATAAATAATCAACAAAATAAATAACCCTCCAAACCTGAATGAAAATTAAATAAAAATCGATAAAAAGGGAGGGTGCAACACGAGGACTTCCCAGGGGGTCACCCATCCTAGTACTACTCTCGCCCAAGCACGCTTAACTTCGGAGTTCTGATGGGATCCGGTGCACTAGTGCTGGTATGATCGCACCCATAAGTTAATGCGCCCTTTTGTTATTTAAATGGTAGCTCCTAAATCGAAACGGGCCAATAAATTCCACGAATCGAGGCTTCTCGGGCCCACGAAACTACATAATTAATAAATAATCAACAAAATAAATAACTCTCCAAACCTGAATGAAAATTAAATAAAAATCGATAAAAAGGAGCGTGCAACACGAGGACTTCCCAGGGGGTCACCCATCCTAGTACTACTCTCGCCCAAGCACGCTTAACTTCTGAGTTCTGATGGGATCCGGTGCATTAGTGCTGGTATGATCGCACCCATAAGTTAATGCGCCCTTTTATTATTTAAATTGTAGCTCCTAAATCGAAACGGGCTAATAAATTCCACGAATCGAGGCTTCTCGGGCCCACGAAACTACATAATTAATAAATAATCAACAAAATAAGTAACCCTCCAAACCTGAATGAAAATTAAATAAAAATCGATAAAAAGGGGGGTGCAACACGAGGACTTCCCAGGGGGTCACCCATCCTAGTACTACTCTCGCCCAAGCACGCTTAACTTCGGAGTTCTGATGTGATCCGGTGCATTAGTGCTGGT
>CM064881.1:37343030-37506401 GCA_003313485.2 Penstemon barbatus
TACAGGACTATATATATATATACATATACATATATTCAATTGAAAAACGAAACTACTATTTTATTTATTTATTATTTCTATATTGCGCCACAAATTATAATTTTTTTTAGATGATAATTATTATTTTTGAAAAGACTTAAGTTCTCTTGTTCTAATAACTAAGATTATGGCCATGCAAGTTCGAAAAAAAAAAAATCTAAAATTCAAGTATTTTAGACTAAATTTCATGGCTACCTACCATATAGTGAAAATTGACTGGACACTTTTAATTAAGACAAAAGAGAAAGCCCCTATTATTCGAAATAAAGAAAAAGGTTCCAAAAGAATCATTGACCTTATCTGAAATAATGTAATAATTCAAATCTAAAATAAGGATTATTATAATTTAGTTAAAATCCAAAGAAAGTTACAACATTGTATACAAGGATAAACTTTTTCCAAATGTAAACTAGCAATGCACAATAAATTTTCAACAACTAAAATGACCATAAAAATAAAAATTTCTCATTTCACTTCTATATATTCCCTTCACACACAACATTTATACCTATACATGATAGAAAAAATAGTCAAAATGACAAGAAAAAAAAAGTAGTCATTGCATATATTACTAATGAGTATTGTTGGATAAGGATGAAGATGAAGGCACTAAAGGAAGTTTGATAAGGGAGGTTTTGATGCATTCCAAAACTTCATATTTGGCTAAGTATGGAGTAACTTAGCTGATAAACTTATCAAGGAATTTTGACTAAGTAAAGAAGACATCAGAAGAGTCAAAGTTTCGAGGTCCAAGACTTATGATCTGCTGAAGAAAAGTTATCAGACTGATGAAGATCAGCCGACTCAAATCAGATTTGTTCAAGTTTGAGATCAGCCGAGTTCGCCATCAGACTTGCAATTCCGTCAGCCAAGTGGAATGGATCATAAAGTCTTCCCAACGGTAATAAATGCCCCTTGGAGTAATAAATGCTGAAGTACAAGGTTATTAAAGACAAATGATTGAAGAAACGCTTCACATCAGCTGGGTGCATTTAATGCTGCCTGCAGAATAGTACTGTTCACAGTACGGACATACTGCAAAAGAGCCGTTCGCGGATTTTAAGGACCAGTACTCGAGGAATTTGAATCTTGTCTCTCTTCAACGGACACTTTTCAATCCTCAAGTATAAATAGCTGAAAGAGACGAAGAAGAAACAAGCAACACAATCTCTGAGAAATTTTCGAAGCAGAATTCTTTAAGTCTCAAGAACAGCTCACTCATCAGCTTAGTCATTTGTTGACAAAAGCAGAGTTGAAGAATCAAGCCAAATACATCTTCTGAGTGAATTTGTAAACATTGAGTGTTGTGAGAAGTAGATATCCATCTTAGTGAGTGATATTACTTCAGAGAGTAGGATTTCTTTGTGATTTCTTACTGCGAACTTACGGCCTGTTCATTTGTTGTAAGGCGTAAGCAGAGTATACTGATTACTGTTTGTTTTTAGTATAACCCAAGATCTTTGTGACTTGGAAGAGTGGACTAAAGGATATTCAAATCCATATAACCACTATAAAAATTGCTTGTGTTTTTATTTGCATTTTACTTGCATATTTTCAGCTGCATAAAACACATAAACTTAACTGTTTGAAAAGGAGTTTAAAAGGAGTTTACAAAACTGGGGAAACATCTTTCAAACTACTAAGATTACTTGTGAAAAACACTTTGAAAAATCCGCTGCAAGTACTCGAAGTATTAAAATTGATTTCAACAAAATCAGCTAATTAACTATCAGACGAGTGGTCAACAAAGCTGTTCAAAGATTCGTTCGCGAACAGAATTGTAACTTACTACTCTGATCAGCTTAGTCTGCTCAGTTAGAGAAAAAGTTCTAAAGTTAAAATAGAAAAGAAAATTTTAAAGAGGTTTATTCACCCCCCCCCCCTCTAAACCTCTTCTGACCACTTGGGACCAACAAGTGGTATCAGAGCGGGTGGTTCATTAGAATCAGCTGCCTGATCAACGAGCTTGATCCAAGTGTTTTTCAAAGGTTCTCAAAACATTTTTGAAAGAGCATTTTTTTTTAAAAATCAAAACTTTTTGAAAAATGGACTGTATCAGCCATGTTCCCCACATCGCTGGTATGTCGTTTGAAGATTGGAAAATCAGAATGGAAATTTTCCTTGCTGCTTATAATGACAACATGTACACATGTATCATTAAAGGTCCATTCAAATTCACCAAGACCATTATAGTTGACGAAGCTGAACTGGTGGTGGAAAAAGATCGGACAGAGATGACAGCCGAAGAGATAAAGCTGTTCAATCTGGATAAAGTTGGCCGTTTCATCATGACCAAAGCCCTGGACAATGATCGGTTTGACAAAGTCAAACATTGCAAAACTGCAAAGGAGATGTGGGACAAAGTTCGTGATATGAGCGAAGGAAACGACACCATCAAAGAGCATCAGCTCAGTGTTGCCTTGGAAAAGCTGGACAACTTCAAGATGAAATCTGGAGAGACCATTGATCAGATGGATACCAGGTTTACCAGAACATTGAATGAAGTTCTAAAGCTGGGAAAGACCTTCACTGACAAGGAAATCACCGTCAGAGTTCTGAAGGCCCTGCCTCCCAAGTTCAACATGAAGGTGACAGCAATGGAAGAATCAAGAGATTTGGGAAAGATCTCTCTCACAGAGCTGTTCTCCGTACTCAAGGCGTATGAGTATAAACTGCCAAGAATGGGTGTTGAAGAAACCTCAACTTCAAGTCCCACAGCTGCACTTGTTGCTGCTGAAAATCCAAGAAGGCCAGCTCACAAAAGCAAAGACGTGGACTCATCTGATGAAGCCACAATACTCAACAAAAAGGAGTACACTGCTGGAGACGTTGCATTGCTGATGAACAACTTCAAAAAGTTCTACAGACGAAAAATAAAGAACAAATATAACAATGCTTCTACTTCTAACCCTACTTCTTCTTCTCAGGATAAGGATTCTTATAAATCTAAGATGATGTGCTATAATTGCAGGAAACTGGGTCATTTCATTAGAGACTACCCGTATCCTAAAGCTGAGAAGTATACTGAAGAAGAAAAGAGAATCAGAAAAGAAAGAAAGCATCAGAAAGCTAAGGCAATGGTAGCAGAAGCATTAAAGCCAGCTGCCGTTTACTCATCTGATTCAGATTCTGACACTTCTGATGAAGAGTCTTCTGATGAAGAGAGCCCTGCCCTTCTCTGTCTGATGGCTAAGGAATCTGATGATTCTGAGGATGAGGTAACTCCTCTTGACAATGAATTATTTAATTCATTTGAACAAATGATGCTCAACAATACTAGCATTGCTGATGCATTTAAAAAGCTTAAGGAAGAGATGATATTGCTAAAAGAGCAAAACAGTTCACTGAAACTTAAAGCTGAAAAGCCAAGAGAATCAGTTGAATATAAACAGCTTGAGCAAGAACATGAGTCTCTGAAAGCTGAATGTGAAGTACATAAAGGAAAAATCATGGAGCTTGAAAAAGTCATTGAGTCTCATGAGAAGTCATCTGTTGCATCCACTCACATGTCTAGTAAGCAGAAGACACCTTTAGAACAGGATAAGCAAGAATTGAATCATACTGAGAAATTTATATCTGCTGACAATAGTAAGGTCATCTTGTATGTTCAAACTGCTAGACCTGCTTCACCTGAGAAAGTATTAAAGGAGAAGAAAACTCCTAAGGCTAAAAAGAGCAAAGAGCCTAGTGTAGGAAAACAGACTAGTAAGCCTAAACAGAAGAGTCCTAGGAAGTCCTCTGATAAGGCTAAAACTAATCAGACTAGTGATAAAGCTAAGTCGTCTGTTAATGAGCAAGCAAGTAGTAAACCAAAGAAGCATAAGAATAAGAAAAATCAAAATGCTTGGTATGGAAATGAGTCTTATTATGTGCAACCTGCTGCATATCATCCTATGTATCATGCACCTCAATTTCCAACTTACTATGCACCATATCCTGCTCATCCAATGCATGCATATCCTCCTTATCATGCATCTTACTCTGCATTTGAACATTATCCTTATCATGCTGATCATCAACAATATGACAAATCTGATGAACGTGGTAAAGGCAAAGCTGTTCATACTCCTGTTGAAACTCAGAAACCTAAGAAGCCTAAGACTTCATCATCTTGGGTTGTCAAAGGTGGAACTAATCATTCAGGACCCTCTAAATAAGGGTACCTAAAACAATTTTATTTTGTTTTGTAGGTTAGGATTAGGAGTAGGAGTAAAGTAGAGAAAATCTGGTACTTGGACAGTGGTTGTTCAAAACACATGTGTGGAAACATACATGAGCTGACTGATGCAGTTGCTGTGGATGGTCCAAAGGTTACTTTTGGGGACAGCAAAGAAGGCAAAATTAAAGCTAAAGGGAAACTAATCAGAGGAAACATAGAGATATCTGACGTCTCATATGTCAAAGGCCTAAAATATAATCTGCTAAGCATAAGTCAATTTTGTGACAAAGGATATTCAGTCATCTTCTCAACAGATAAGTGCTACGTTGAACAGATTGGTACAAAGAAGGTAATTTTATCTGGAAGACGACAAGGAAATATCTACATAGTCGACTGGAATTCTGCTGAAAAGAATTCAAATGTTTGTTTGGTGGCCTCTACACCAAGTGAAGTTAGTTGGCTATGGCACAAAAGAATGAATCATGTGAATTTCAAGACCATCAACAGACTTGTCAAAAATAATCTGGTAGAAGCAATTCCAAAAACAGTCATGAGCAAAGACAAGCTCTGTGACGCCTGTCAGAAGGGTAAACAAATAAAGTCATCGTTCAAAAGCAAGAAGCATCAATCTTCTGGAAGAATATTGGAGCTGCTACACATGGAATTATTTGGACCCATTGATCCAGTCAGCAATGGTGGAAAGAAATACTGCCTAGCTGTTGTGGTTGACTATTCAAGATATACTTGGGTGATTTTCATGAAGAAGAAAAGTGAAACCAAGGAACATCTTACTAATCTGATGGAACTGATCCAGAATGAGAAAAGCAGAAAGATATTGAAGGTCAAATCAGATAGAGGGACAGAGTTTACAAACTCTACTGTTGAAGAGTATTGTAATATTAAAGGAATACATCATGAGTATTCAGCTGCTAGAACCCCTCAACAAAATGGTGTTGCTGAAAGGAGAAACAGAACACTGAAGGAAGCTGTCAGAACCATGATAGCTGAAGCTAAGCTGCCTCAAAGATTTTGGGCAGAAGCAACAAACACAGCATGTTTTACCCAAAACAGATGCATGATCAACAAGCTCCAAAACAAAACTCCATATGAAGTTTGGAACAACAGGAAGCCAAACATTCATTACTTTAAAATTTTTGGTTGTAAATGCTATGTTTTAAATAATGGTAAAAATCACCTTACTGCATTTGCAAAAAAGGCTGATGAAGCTGTCTTTGTATGATACTCTACTGTTAGTAAAGCTTATAGAGTCTTTAATAAAAGAACATTACTAATAGAGGAATCCATTCATGTAGTATTTGATGAGCCAAATCAATCTTCTGAAAAGAATCAAAATATTAATCAAGATCTGTCTACTGATTTACAGAAGTTGAACGTTGGAAAGAATGAAGAATATGTTCCCATCATACTGCCTGATCTCAACCCAGCTGATAACTCAAGTGCTGTTCAAAATCACAGTGCTGATTGTCTAACAGACGAGTTGCAAACAGCTGATAGACCAGAGACTGTTCAACAGACAACAAATGTTCAACAGACTACTACTGGATCTCCAACAGTAGTGTTGCAAGATCAAGACAAAGGACAACATTATGATTTGCAACCTGATCTCAGATGGCTCAGAAATCACCCACCAGAGTTAGTGATTGGTGATCCGTTAGACAGAGTGAAAACAAGAAGAGCTGCTGCACAAGATGCTATGTTTGCTAGTTTTCTATCTCAAATTGAGCCTAAACAGATTGAAGAAGCTCTTAGTGACTCCAACTGGATTGAAGCTATGCAAGAAGAGCTAAATCAATTTGAAAGGAATGAAGTCTGGTACTTAGTTCCTAGACCAAGTCATCAAAGAGTCATTGGCACTAAATGGGTTTTCAGAAATAAAATGAATGAAGATGGTGAAGTCACCAGAAACAAAGCAAGATTAGTGGCCAAAGGTTACTGCCAAGAAGAAGGCATTGACTTTGATGAAACGTTTGCACCAGTAGCAAGACTAGAGGCAATCAGACTCTTTCTTGCCTATGCTGCTCACAAGAATTTCACCGTCTATCATATGGATGTGAAATCAGCTTTTCTCAATGGAGAATTGCAAGAAGAAGTATACGTTGAACAACCACCTGGTTTTGAAGTCTATCAAGAAGAAGACAAGGTGTATCGTCTGAAGAAAGCTCTCTATGGACTGAAACAGGCTCCAAGAGCATGGTATGATACTTTATCTGATTTTCTTTTAATTAAAGGATTTCGCAAAGGTAAAGTTGACAAGACCTTGTTCACTATTGAATGGGAAGAACATATTTTGCTTGTGCAAATTTATGTGGACGATATTATTTTTGGTTCAACTAACCAACAAATGTGTGACAAGTTCTCAAAGCTGATGCATAACAAGTTTGAAATGAGCATGATGGGAGAACTCAACTATTTTCTTGGTTTGCAAGTTAGACAGTTGCCTGATGGAATTTTCATCAGCCAAGCAAAATACACAAAGGATCTGTTCAAGAAATTTGGTATGGAAACTAGCTCTACTGCTACTATTCCAATGTCTACAAGTCTTCGCTTGGATAAAGATGAAGATGGCAAATCTGTGGACATAACCAAATACAGAGGCATTATTGGGTCACTGTTATATCTAACAGCCAGCAGACCTGATATCATGTACTCTGTTGGGGTCTCTGCAAGATTCCAATCAAATCCCAAGGAATCTCATCTCTTAGCTGTCAAGAGGATATTGAAATATATTAAGGGCACTCAAGATTTGGGGTTATGGTATCCTAGAGAGTCTGGATTTGAGCTTATTGGATATTCAGATTCTGACCTTGCAGGCTGCAAAATTGATAGAAAAAGCACAACAGGTGCCTGTCAATTCTTAGGTAGTCGTCTGATCTCATGGATGAGTAAGAAACAGACTTCAGTGTCCATATCAACTGCTGAAGCTGAATATATAGCTGCTGGAGCTTGCTGTGCACAAATCCTATGGTTGAAGCATCAACTGGAAGATTACAATATCAAAATCAGTGGAATACCAATCTACTGTGACAATACTAGTGCAATCAGCCTTACTCAAAATACTACAAGTCATTCAAGGACTAACCATATTGAGATCAATCATCACTTTATTAGAGATCATGTGGAGAAAGGAAATGTCATGATAGAATATGTGTTTACTGAAAATCAGATTGCTGACATCTTCACAAAACCTTTAAGTGAGACAAGGTTTTCAACTCTAAGAGCTGAACTAGGTTTATTGAAATTAGATGCATAAGCTGAGGGGGAACTTATCAGAAGACTAAAGTTCAACAGCTTACTCATCTTATCTATCTTCAAGGATTAACTCTCAACAGACTAGTTAACTTATGAATTCTTAAAGTCAGGGGGAACGTGTAAGACTAGCGGTACTTCTGATTAAAAGATGAAATCTGTTAATGTCAGTTAGTTGAAGTTATGTGTTCAACAGAAGATCAAAGTCTTGAAGAATGAAGATTTATTTATCTAGCTGGATTGACAAACAGCTGAGGAAGGTTATCAGCTATTGTCATTCTCTGATAACAACTGTGTCTTCAGGACATTAGTCCATCAGATAAGTATTTATGTTACTCATCTGATCGCTTACGTAAAAGCTGACTGTTTAAAAACGCTTTACTTCAAAAACACGCTTTTACAAGTGACAGAAGGGCGGTACAAATTCCCGCTCCTCATTTAATGCGATTTGAATTTGAAAGTTCGTAACTGACGCCGCACGATCAGCACTGACAAGAAACGGATCTAACGGTTGGCTGGTATCACGGATTCCAAGATACCCTAACTCTATAAATCCAAATCTGATCAGCCGTGTAGTTCTTTACGCACCCTAAATATTCAAAAGCACTTGTGAGAAAAATTAATTGCAAGTTTTCTGCAAAATTCTTCCTGTTCTTCTAACTTTCAACAGATTTGCGATGGCCGCTGAAGCTATGTACCTCGTTTATGAATCCTACTACCAATCTGGTACGGATCTGATGAAGGAACTGTTGGAAAAGTTTAAATCTGCACAGTTGGTGAATTTCATGGAGTACCACGAAGGAGTAATCTGGACTGACCAGGTTATGGAGTATTACAAGACGGCATCTGCTGATTACAATTCCATGGAAATCAAAGCGACAGTCGGTGACAAATCTGTGGTCATCACACCTGCTGTTCTTCACGAGACGTTTGGTCTCCCAAATAGAGGAAGACACGATGTTACCGTGCTGACTGAAGATAAGCACCAACAATTATGGGCGATCTGCGCCAAGGAAGGAGAAATGTTGACTGGCAACATTAGGAAGAAACAGCTGAAGGACGAATATCAGAGGATGGCTGATATGGTCTCTAAGCTGATAGAGAACTGTACATTTTCTCTAGATGCTGTTACCATGAAGAGGTTCAGCATAATGACTACTATCTATTATGGGCTAGAAATCAATTGGTCCATCATCATTTGGTACATCTTCGCTGATTTCCTTGAAGTGAAGAAAGGAAAAGGCCCCTACACCAACCACAGAATCACAATCAGTTATCTGCTGTCAAAACTGGGTTGTGCTATGTTGAATGGAAAGGAGATTCATAAGTCCAAGGCAATGTCCAAGTACTTGCCTGTTATGAAGAGAAAGGCTGGTGAGACTGAAGAGGACGAAGATGAGGAACCAAAGGAGGTTCCTGCCAAGAGGCAAATGAGGTTAGTCAAAACAGCTGACATGGTTGTTGAGACAAGAAAGAAGAAGGCTGCTGATAAGCCTAAGGAGAAGACCTCAAAGAAATTGGAGTCAGTGACTGCTGCTGATCAAGTCACAAAGATCATTGATCAAGTCACTGCTGATGTAAGGACTGGATCCCCTGCATCACCATCAAGAACTCCATCAGCTGAAAAACCTGCTGAGAATGTCTCTCACAGGACAAGGAGCCAAATAAGGGATACTGCTGCTTCAAGACCTATTCAGGGTCTGTCAAAGAAGTCAGCAAGGAAGCAGATGACATTTTTAGAGAACGACACTAAATTGGTAGATTTGGTGAGATCAAGTCCTGAGTCTGCTGAAAGACCCCTTGAAACTGTTGGAACCTCTGTTGCTGACAAAGCTGATGCGCAACAGTTGACTCAAAGTGCACCAACAGTTGAGGTTGCTCAACCTCAAGAAGACCCAGATGTCCAAATCATCCATCCTATAGCTGCTGCTCCTATCTCTTCTGCTGGTCCAGCCCCTGCTCCAGCTGATAAAGGAAAAAGAAAAATAGTGCTTAAGAGAAAGAAGATCTCTAAAGCTGACAAGAGAGCAAGAGAGGAAGCTGAACAGAGGAAGCAAGATGAAGCTGAAGAGAAGAAGGCACTTGAGCTAAGCAAGGCTCAAGCTGCTAAGGATGAGGCCAGGAGAAAAATGTCTGAAGCAGAGAGAAAAGCTGCTGAGGATGCTGAACTGGCCATGGTCATTGAAAAGAGCAAAATTGATGCCTATGGACCTGTCCATGGAGGTGGCATCAAGATTAAAGAGGCTGAAGGAGAAGAAGAACCCCCAAAACCAAAGATGCCTGCTGCTGCAGAAAGACCAAAGGAAAAGTTTGAGGTTAAGAAAGCCTTCAAGATCATATATAACAATAAAGAGCTTTTCCAGAAGTTTGAAAAGTCCTTAGCCTACTACAACCAGAAGTTAATGCTGAAGACCATGTTCACTCAAGAGAAGCCTAGATATATCAGATGGAGAGACAATAGGCTGAACAGGTCCATCATTGAACTTCAGAATCTGAAGGATTTAGCTGCTGAAGAGAAATGGGTACTAGAGTGGCTAAAGACAGATTCTATCCAAAAAGCCTTGGATCCTCATCATGTTAGGGATGCTATGCATCACTATGCCAGGGAATTTGCCCTTGAGGAAGCCAAGCTGATAGAGAACACCCTGCCTGCCAAAAGGAAGAAGACTGATGATGTTGAAGAAAGGGCTGTGAAGATTGCTGTTATCACTGCACTGAATAAGTGGGCAGAAAAGTCCAGATATCAGCAAGGGCATTCAAGTGAACTCCCTCAACTGCCAAGTATTCAACATGTAATTTTTGGCAGAGAAATGAAAGATTTCAGTGAAGTGCCAGAGGGTAACAATGCATTTGTCAACCCTTGGATCATTGTGAGGCAAATCCGTCAGACAACCTGCTTCAATGATGATGGCACCATCACTAATCTGGTGTATGAAGATGTCACTGATGAACATAAGAAGACTGAAGAAAAGGAAGCTAAAGAGCCTCTAGCTATTGAGTGGAATGCTAAGGCTTCTGAAGATCATCAGGAGACAAAGATGGAAGATGTCCCTGTCCACCAGGTGACTGAAGAAAACGAAGCTGCTGCTTCTGCTTCATCAGGTGATGAACACTCATCACTGATGGAAGCTTTCCAGATGTTGATGGAAAATTCTATGAAGGAACTGGAAGAGAAGCATCAACAGCAGCTGTTGAAGGTAAATGAGGAGCTGAAGAATGAACTCAAGTCAGAGTTGGTAGAATCCAACAGACTTCAGCTGGAAACTGTTCAACAATCAACAGAGAAGATCATAAAAAGAGAAGTTGACAACTTTCCCATTCCTCAAGACAATTCCTTGCAGTTAGTGTACAACTTAAGAGATTTGAACAAGAATGTGGAAGATGTGAAGGGTGATGTAAATCATCTTCATGCTGCCCTTCAAAGAGCTGAACACAAGATCGCTGATTTGACTGCAACCTTCATCAAAGTCAGTGAAGAGGAGAAGGAAATCAATTTAGGGATGTTGCATGAAGTATCAACTGCTGTACAGGCAATCCAAAATGAAATTGCAACTACAAACCTGAACATTGACTACTTCAATGACCATACTGACGCCGTCAGCACTGATATTCTTCATCTTACAGCAAGCCATGATGTTACAAATCAAAATTTGAAGGCTTTGTGCGCTGAATTGAAGTTTCCAACAGTTGCTCTCAACCCTGCTGTTGCACCTTCTACTGTCATCAGTCCTGATGATGACAAAAAGGGGGAAGATAAACGGGATGAAACAGCCAAGGAAGCCAAAGCAAAGGAAGCTGATAAGATTGATATTGAGAAGTTCGCAGAAACTACCAAGTACAAGAATACAGAATCAGCCAGGAAGGCAATGGAAGCTTTAAGAGAGCAGCAACTTAAAGAGAAAATGGAGGCTGCCAAAGGAAGCTGATAAGATTGATCTTGAGAAGTTCGCAGAAACTACCAAGTACAAGAATACAGAATCAGCCTGGAAGGCAATGGAAGCTTTAAGAGAGCAGCAACTTAAAGAGAAAATGGAGGCTGCCAAAGCAAACATGGACCTGAATGATGAAGCTGATGAAGAAGAAGAAGAAGACGACGATGAGTCTTCTTATGAGTATGAAGAAGTGCTTGAAGGATCAGATGAAGGAGCTGATAGTTAGAAATTACAAAATCCTTGTAATCAGTTTACTTTTATCTATCTTTCAGACATCTCATCTGAAGAACTTGTACTTGTACTTATAACATTCTTATCAATAAAAAGTCAAGTTCATTCCAACATACTATTTTCTATCTCAGAAAATTTATGAGGATTACATTCTTTAGCTTAGGTATTCAACAGGTACTTAGCTGAAGTTTTGTCATCATCAAAAAGGGGGAAATTGTTGGATAAGGATGATGATGAAGGCACTAAAGGAAGTTTGATAAGGGAGGTTTTGATGCATTCCAAAACTTCATATTTGTCTAAGTATGGAGTAACTTAGCTGATAAACTTATCAAGGAATTTTGACTAAGTAAAGAAGACATCAGAAGAGTCAAAGTTTCGAGGTCCAAGACTTATGATCTGCTGAAGAAAAGTTATCAGACTGATGAAGATCAGCTGACTCAAATCAGATTTGTTCAAGTTTGAGATCAGCCGAGTTCCCCATCAGACTTGCAATTCCGTCAGCCAAGTGGAATGGATCATAAAGTCTTCCCAACGGTAATAAATGCCCCTTGGAGTAATAAATGCTGAAGTACAAGGTTATTAAAGACAAATGATTGAAGAAACGCTTCACATCAGCTGGGTGCATTTAATGCTGCATTTAATGCTGCCTGCAGAATAGTACTGTTCACAGTACGGACAGACTGCAAAAGAGCCGTTCGCGGATTTTAAGGACCAGTACTCGAGGAATTTGAATCTTGTCTCTCTTCAACGGACACTTTTCAATCCTCAACTATAAATAGCTGAAAGAGACGAAGAAGAAACAAGCAACACAATCTCTGAGAAATTTTCAAAGCAGAATTCTTTAAGTCTCAAGAACAGCTCACTCATCAGCTTAGTCATTTGTTGACAAAAGCAGAGTTGAAGAATCAAGCCAAATACATCTTCTGAGTGAATTTGTAAACATTGAGTGTTGTGAGAAGTAGATATCCATCTTAGTGAGTGATATTACTTCAGAGAGTAGGATTTCTTTGTGATTTCTTACTGCGAACTTACGGCCTGTTCATTTGTTGTAGGGCGTAAGCAGAGTATACTGATTACTGTGTGTTTTTATTATAACCCAAGATCTTTGTGACTTGGAAGAGTGGACTAAAGGATATTCAAATCCATATAACCACTATAAAAATTGCTTGTGTTTTTATTTGCATTTTACTTGCATATTTTCAGCTGCATAAAACACATAAACTTAACTGTTTGAAAAGGAGTTTAAATGGAGTTTACAAAACTGGGGAAACATCTTTCAAACTACTAAGATTACTTGTGAAAAACACTTTGAAAAATCCACTGCAAGTACTCTAAGTATTAAAACTGATTTCAACAAAATCAGCTAAGTAACTATCAGACGAGTGGTCAACAAAGCTGTTCAAAGATTCTTTCGCGAACAGAATTGTAACTTACTACTCTGATCAGCTTAGTCTGCTCAGTTAGAGAAAAAGTTTTAAAGTTAAAATAGAAAAGAAAATTTTAAAGAGGTTTATTCACCCCCACCCCTCTAAACCTCTTCTGACCACTTGGGACCAACAAGTATCGAAGAAAGGCTTCTTTTAACAAATGAAACTACTATTTATTTATTTATTATTTCTATTATTACGCCACAAATTATAATTTTTTTTAGATGATAATTATTATTTTTTAAAAGACTTAATTTCTCTTGTTCTAATAACTAAGATTATGGCCATGCAAGTTCGAAATCTGCAAAACAAAAAATTCTAAAATTCAAGTATTTTAGACTAATTTCATGGCTACTGTTGGATGAAGATGAAGATAAAAGAAGTCAGAAATTAAGGGAAGGTTTTGATGATTTCCAAAACATCATAATCAGCTAAGTATGGAAAGCTTAGTTCCCTTAGAAGGAATTTTGAACAAGTAAAAGAAGACATCAGAAGAGTTCAAAGTTTAAAGCTCAGAAGACTAGTGATCTCATGCTGGAACAGCGAACAGAAGGGTAGGTCATCAGCCGAGTCAAATCAGATTAGTTCAGTATTTGATCAGCAGAGTACCTATCAGCAGAGTCGTTTTGATCAGCAGAGTAGAAGAGATCAAGAGATTAGTCCAACGGTAATAAATGCACTTAGTGTAATAAATGCTGGAAGAGAAGGGTAGTAATGGCAAATGATTGAAGATATCCTCGTATCAGCAGAGTGCATTTAATGCAGCATTAAATGTGATGGACAGAAAAGTACTGTACACAGTATGGATTGCTGCAGGGAGCCGTTTCAAAAGAGCTGAAGGATGGATTTGAAGACTTGATTTGCTTCAACGGTCATAAATTCAAATCCGAGTATAAATAGAGCAAAGTTCGAAAAGAGAGATACACAACAACAATCAGAGATTTCGATTTTGAAGCAGAAATTTTCTAAGTCTCAAAAGCTCGAACAGCTCACTCGTCTGGTGGAAGTCATCTGTTGACAGAAACCAAGTTGAAGAAAACAGAAAAACATTATCTGAGTGATTTTGTAATAGCTGAGTGTTGTGCGAAGTGAGAATCCGTCTTTGTGAGTGATTATACTTCAGAGGATAGGTTTTCTTTGTGAATTCCTATTGTGAGCTTATAGCCTTTTCATTTGTTGTCTAGGTGTAAGTGGAGAAATATTGTAATCTTTGTGATTATAGTATAACCCAGAATCTGAGTGATCTGGAAGAGTGGACTAAAGGATTTTTATCCATATAACCACTATAAAAATTCCTTGTGTTATCTTGCATTCAAGTTTTCTTGCATATTTAAAGTTTGCACATTTAAACACTTTGAATTAACTAAAAGATTTTAAAAGGAGTTTGTAAAACTGGGGATAAAATCTTTTAAGAACTTAGTCTACTTGTGAAAAACACTTTAAAACAATCCGCTGCAAGTATACTCTTTGAAAAACTGTTTTGCTGTTAATCAGCTAAGTAACTGTCAGAAGAGTGGTCACTCTGCTGTTCAAGATTTGTTCACGATCAGCACAGTCATATGTTCTTCATCAGCTTAGTCTGCTGACAGAACACTGAAAAGTTTTTAAGTTCAAAAAATTTTCAGAGGTCTATTCACCCCCCCTCTAGACCTCATCTGACCACTTGGGACCAACAGCTACCTACCACATAGTGAAAATTGACTGGACACTTTTAATTAGCTATATATCGATTCTTACTTGTGGTACCATAAAAATCGAGGCCGACACATTTGGTACCAAAATTTAAGAAATTGAATCACATTAAAATACATATGTATTAGCCGGTCCCAGGCTGCTGCCGGCATGGGATCGTCCTTAATACATATGTATTTTAATGTGATTCAATTTCTTAAATTGTGGTACCAAATGTGTCGGCCTCAATTTTTATGGTACCACAAGTGAGAGTCGATATATAGTTTGGTATCACAATTGCAATTATTTCGTTGAATAAAATTTGATTTTGGTAATAGGCCATCTTCAAAATTGCAAGAATATCTAAGGGTGAGTTTGGCCTAGCTATTCGAAAAGTAATTATAGGAGAATTAATTTTACTAAAATTGATTTTGGTAATAATTGATTATAATAAAAATTAATTATAGAATAATTATTTTTGTATAATAGCTTTGCAAAAGTAACACTTTCGTAGCTTCTAAAATAAGTTGATTTTATGCCTTTCAAGATCCCAAAAGTGATTATGATCTTGGGGGCCAAACACCATGAAAATTACGATTGAGTAAAAATAATTTTTATAATCTGGGTCAAACACTTCAAAATTCACAATAAATATCTAAAAGCGATTTTAAGAACTTGAACCGCTAGGCTAAACTCACCCTTAATAAAACTAGAATTTGATAACAAAAATTAAAAAATAAATCTACTTATTTGGACTTTAGTGTTGGTTTTAGTAAATTATGGGTCGAACAAAATTTGATTTTGGTAATAGGTTATATTCGGAATTGCAAGAATATTAAAAACATTAGAATTTTATTATAGAATTTCAACACTAAATCTACTTTTCTGGATCATAGTGTTGATTTCGTAATTCATGCGTCGAACAAAATTTGATTCTAGTAATAGTGTGAATAGCAAATTAAACAAAATTTGATTCTAGTAATTGTGTGAATAGCAAATTAACTCTCTGTGTTATTCTAAATAGGCAATTTACCTCCTAGCTTGTGATAAATAAAAGGGCAAAATACCTCTCTGTGATATTCTAAATAGGCAACTTAACTCCCTGTGATAAGAAAAATGGCAAAATATCTCCCTGTGTTTTTATAAAAGAAGCCCATTGTCTCACTCTAAATTGCTTATTAATTCATATCATAGGGAGTTAAATTGCTCATTATTTCATTTCACAGGGAGGTAAATTGCTCATTTTTACATCACAAGGAGATAAATTGCTCATTATTTCATTTCACAGGAAGTTAAATTACTTATTTTTATTTCACGGGGAGGTAAATTTCCCATTAGACATATCATAGGGAGTTAACTTAAAAAAAAAAAACCTAGTAATAAGTTATCTTCATAATTGCAAAAATATTTAATAACAGTAGAATTTGATAATAGAATTTCAACACTAAATCATCATAGTGTTGATTTTCGTAATTTAAAATTGATTTTGGTAATAAGTTATCTTCGAAATTGCAAGAATATTTAATAATGGGTGAATTTGATAATAGAACTTCAACACTAAATCTACTTATATGGATTATAGTGTTGATATTCATAATTTATGATTCGAATGAAATTTGGTTTCGGTAATATGTTATCTTTGGAATTGCATGAATATTTAATAACAGTAGAATTTGATAATAAATTTCAACATTGAATCTACTTATCTAGATTAAAGTTTTGGTTTTCATAATTTATGGGTCGATTGAAATCTTATTTTGGTAATAGCCTAATAAGTTATCTTCTTAATTGCAAGAATATTTAATAACAGTAGAATTTGATAATATAATTTCAACACTAAATCTACTTATCTGGACTATAGTGTCGATTTTCGTATTTTATTGGTCAATTTTGTAATAAGTTATCTTCGGAATTTTAATGACACTGAAGCGATTATAAAAATTACAAAGAAAAATTATTACAAATACTACATTAATCGCGATAATTTATATAATAATAAAAAAAAAGTCACGATAATTTATAGCAATGATTCAGTTAACTAGTTAGCTAGCCCAATTTTTTTTTAAATTCAATGAGTTAAATGTCTTACGTGTAGACGAATAAAACCACTTAAAATGAAAATGAATAATTATAATTGATCAACATGAATGACAAGAAATTTGATTTCATTCTAGTAATACGTGATACTAATATAAAATTTATATAGCTTGAAAAATTGATCCTAAGTACTGACATAGAGTTTACACATAGCTTTGAACTCTTTTAATAACTAATTTTTGAGATAACTCAAAATCTTACTTCTAGTTTATTAACGAATCTAGATTTTGTGGACACCTATCCCGTGTAGTATTAAAAAATGGAGAACAATTGTTTTTCTTTGTATAAAATAAACTTTAAACCACCACTACAAGAAATTAGATTTTTTGGGACGAAATCTTTCGTCCCTAAATGTCAGTTTTTCGTCGCGAATACCAACCCTGCACGAAAAAAAATCGTCGCCAGAATCGTCGCTAAATCCGCGACGCTAAAAGTCTTTGTGCACGAAATGCCTCAATTCGTCCCCAAATGATTCATATTGTTGTTGCTTTACAATTTCGTCCCTTATCATATGTCATTTGGGTACAATTCATTTCGTCTCAAATAACTTTTATTTTCGTAACCAATAAATGAATATCGTAGCTAAATGTTTCATATGGGGACGAAATCAGGATGTGCACAGATATTAAATTTTAGGGGACAACCATTTTCGTCCTCAAATGTATGTTATATTTTTTCATTATTTCTATAATATGTTACCCTGTTTTAAAAACACAAACACATTTCATCCAAAAAAAATAGGATTTGGCACAATAAATGATAAATGTACTACATTTGCGAAAAAATGATCAATGTTCTTGATTTTATTGCAACATTATTATCGAACAATTCATAGATCCGATACACAAGTTCTACACAATCTCTAATACCATATACTGCAATTTTTGCAACACCTTCCTTAACAATGTGATCAATCAATCCCACTGATCTCCTATTTTTGCTGCCGTTTCTGAAACAAACATGGAAAAAAGCAAGATATATTAAATTTTTTGCAATTATCAATATGAGGAAAACTTATAATAAGGACTTTGAACACATACCGTGTAGACCAAATACATAAGCCTATCCAATAGGTTTGTGTTGCATCTGGCAATACCAGTGAGGGAAGTGCAATAAATGAACTTTCTCCACAAATCTACGGGTGATTGATACATCAGTATCTCATCACCCAAGCCATTTAATTTCCGCAATACCTGACATGAATCATGATTTACTCAAATCAAAAGCTCTAGTTCAGTTAATGAAATCTCAATATCTTTCTACTAACTAAATAAACATTTCAAGTCTAAATTGCAAATGTACAAATTACATGTAAAGCAAAAACTAAACAATTAGCCATCACCGTATACTTAACCCACTATACAAATGTAGTAAATATAAATTGCCACACATCCCAAAAGACCATCTATGTTTGAAATAACTAGGTGTAGTTCCAGACTGCCTCCCAAATAGGCCTTTCAAATTGGGTCCTTCAATTTTATACATTTCATCAACTTATTCATAAGAAAGAGAAATCATCTCAAAGAAGAATCAGACTTTTCATTGACATGCTTCATAGTTGAACAAGTATCCCAAATAAAATTGCACGCATTAGTATATTATAAAGAATGAAGAGTTCAATTGAAAATAAGTAAAGAAAGATCACACTCAAGTGTTCAAGAAGAAAATCATTACACAAAGAAAATCATGCCAAAGAATTCCATTTTTTATTAATCAGAAATACCAAACTCACGTAATCCAGAAACTAACACCACCAAGTTGCCAGACACGATCACAAGATTCACCATGTATCTGAAAACAGGACAAAATAAATGAAGTGAAGTTAGAAATTTATGTCTAAGTTTAATATTAGTACTCTCAGACAATTGAATCCTTACATACTTGAAGTGCTCGATCACAAGATGGCCCAAGAACTACAGGCGCCGGTCCTTTTACATCTCTTCTCAGTGCACAAACCCAAAAAGGTTCAAAACTAGAAACAAACATGTAATTATCAATTACATGTTACATAAGTTGACTGAATGTTAGAAAAGCGAGGTAAGCTTATGTTTATTTCTGGGAAGCTTAAAATGGTAACAATGCATTATGAGACTGCAATTCTTTAGAAAGAACACAGCATATCGCAAGACGTGGCTTTCAGTGATAATAGTATGGAGACCATATGTCTATTTTTTCTTTCAAATTTCAACAACTAAAACTCGGATAAAATCATATCTCAAATTTTCAAACACACTAACTATGACTATCAAATTTTGTCATTTTATATAACACTTTTAACATATCCCTATACTAATATCACCAAGGTTGATGGTCTCCATACTGCAATAAGTAGAAATATATATTATATTAACTTGGAAACAATTCAGTGATTTGGTCTAACTATCATAAATAAGCTTGTAAATTATAAAATTCAGAAACAGAGGAAGTGACAACAATAACACTCACCATAGAATGATTAGCCTCAGAAAATAATAAAGATATTAACTCCAACAAGATTTCAAGAGCTATCCCTGTAGATAAATAACAATAGGTAAACAACTTTTATTGTAAAAAGTAGATAAACAACAATTTATCATTCTAGATGAAAAAGACACAGCCAAATAATGATGAAACCAGAAAATCAATACTAGACTCAGTATTGTTGGAACTAATGTGATACCTTCAATCACTCACTCTTACTGAGGACCTGCATAATAATCATTTCATCTAAAGTTGTTTTGCACACATATGCAGCATAAAGAATACTTGTTTTCTAAAAAGGGTTCTATTTCTTATCTATCTTATTTAAATGTAATAATGTTATTAGGTTTCAAGAAAAAAATTGGTTTACATAGCTTCATGAATAAAATTACTCTACCTTCATATGGACTAAACTCAAGAAGTGAATTGGCAATGTTTAGATAACTTAAAGTCTAGATGTGGTTCCCTACAGCAAGCAATGATTTTTTAAAATGACCACACTAAATCACAATTGGAACCATCTGTTGGTTCTGTATAAATTGAAGAATAAGAAATTGTCTTTTAAAAGCTATAACTTAACCATTTACCTTAGAATCAAGTAGCTTATCTTCTAAATCATCATCAATAATCTTTCTTGGATTTATTAATTCATGAGAAGATCTAGCAAAAGATAAGATCCATACCTTCATTAGTGTGGTTCTAAGCAAGGTCCCTTATCAGATCCAAGACACCACCTTAATTTGGCCATGAGCAAAATCCACCATAAAGAATACTTTTGGAAATTCAAACATAATTTTCAGATATTCTAACTACAATTTCAGCTATATTAGCAAATGATATGCATACTTTGTTGGTCCCAAGTGGTCAGATGAGGTTTAGAGGGGGGAGGGGGGTGAATAAACCTCATTAAAATTTTCTTCCAATTTTAACTTTAAAACTTCTCTCTAACTGTGAGCAGACTAAGCTGATTAGAGTAGTAAGTTACAAGTCTGTTCGCGAACAAATCTTTGAACAGGTTGATGACCACTCGTCTGATAATTACTTAGCTGATTTTGTTAAATCAGTTTTAATATTTAGAGTACTTGCAGCGGATTTTTCAAAGTGTTTTTCACAAGTATTCTCAGTAGTTTGAAAAGTGTTTCCCCAGTTTTATAAACTCCTTTTAATATATTTTCAAACTGTTAAGTAAAGTGTTTTTATGCAATCAGAAAATATGCAAGTTTAAAAGCAATGTAAAAACACAAGTAATTTTTATAGTGGTTATATGGATGTAAATATCCTTTAATCCACTCGTCCAAGTCACAAAGATCTTGGGTTATACTAGAAACACAAAGTAACCAGTACACTTTGCTTACGCCGATCAACAAATGAACAGGCCGTAAGTGCGCAGTAAGAAATCACAAAGAAATCCTACTCTCTGAAGTAATATAACTCACTTAGATGGATATCTACTTCTCACAACACTCTTGTTTACAACATCACTCAGAAGATGTATATAGCTTTGTTCTTCAACTTCGCCTTTCGTCAACAAATGACTAAGCTGATGAGTGAGCTGTTCTTGAGACTTAAAGAATTTTGCTTCGAAAATTTCTCAGAGATTGTGTTGCTTGTATTCTCTTCGTCTCTTTCAGCTATTTATACTTGAGGTTTGAAAAATGTCCGTTGAAGAAAGACAAGATTCAAATTCCTCGAGTACTGGTCCTTAAAATCCGCGAACGGCTCTTTTGCAGTCTGTCCGTACTATCAACAGTACTATTCTGCAGGCAGCATTAAATGCACCCAGCTGATGCGAAGCATTTCTTCAATCATTTGTCTTTAATATCCTTGTACTTCAGCATTTATTACTCCCAGGGGCATTTATTACCGTTGGGAAGACTTTATGATCCTTTCCACTTGGCTGTCGGAAGTGCAAATCTGATGACGAACTTGGCTGATCTCAATCTTGAACAAATCTGATTTGAGTCGGCTGATCTTCATCAGTCTGATAACTTCCCTTCAGCAGATCAGAAGTCTTGGACCTTGAAATTTTGACTCTTCTGATGTCTTCTTGTACTTAGTCAAAATTCCTTTCAAAGGGATCATCAGCTAAGTTACTCCATACTTAGCAGATTTTGAAGTTTTGGAATGCATCAAAACCTCCCTTCTGAATTTGTCTTCAGTGCCTTCATCTTCATCCTTATCCAACAATTTCCCCCTTTTTGATGATGACAAAACTTCAGCCAAGTACATGTTAAAACTTAAGCTAAAGATTGTAATCCTCAAAATTTTCTGAGATAGAAAAAGAAAATTACAATTACAAGTTCATCAGATGAGATGTCTGAAGAATGGATAAAGTAAACTGATTACAAGATTTTACAAGTCCTAACTATCAGCTTCTTCATCAGATTCTTCAAGCACTTCTTCGTATTCATAAGATGACTCCTCATCATCTTCTTCTTCATCTTCATCAGCTTCTTCACCTTGAAGGATGACTTCTTTAGCAGCTTCCATTTTCTCTTTAAGTTGCTGCTCTCTTAGAAGTTCCATCGCCTTTTTAGCTGATTCTGTATTTTTGTACTTGGTCAAAGGCTCTGATTGATCAGCAGCAGAGTCTTTGGATTCAGCCATTACTTCATCAGTTTTGGCTTTTTCCTTGGTCTCTTCTTCAGACTTGTCTTTGCCTTGTTCTTTTCCAAGTTCTTCTTCAGCCGTCTTGGTCAGTTCAGTAGTTTCATCAGTTTTCTTTTCTTCAGCAGCAGAGGTTTCCTTGGTTGATTCTTCCCCTTTATCTTCCCCCTTTTTGTCATCATCAGACTTGATGACTTCTTCAGGTTTGGCAGCAGGGTTGAGTGCAACTGTTGGAACCTTCATAGCAGCACGTATGGTCTTTAAATTCTGATTAACTACGTCATGACTTGCTGTAAGGTGATGAAGAGTTGTGCTGATGTTGTCAGTCTGATCATTGAAGTAGTCAATGTTAAGGTTTATAGTTGCAATTTCATTTTGAATTTCCTGTGCAGCATTTGATACTTCATGCAACATCCCTAAGTTGACTTCCTTCTCTTCTTCACTGACTTTGATGAAGGTTGCAGTCAGATCAGCTATCTTGTGTTCAGCTCTTTGTAGGGCAGTATGAAGGTGATTTACATCAGCCTTCACATCTTCCACATTTCTGTTCATGTCATTTAGGCTGCGCACTAACTGCAAAGTGTTGTCTTGAGGAACAGGGAAACTTGTGATTTCAGTCTTGATAATCTTTTCAGTAGACTGTTGCACAGTTTCCAGCTGAAGTTTGTTGGACTCTGCCAACTCTGCTTTGAGCTCATTCTTCAGCTCCTCTTTAACCTTCATCAGCTGCTGGTGATGCTTCTCTTCCAGTTCCTTTACCGAATTCTCCATCAGCATCTGGAAAGCTTCCATCAGTGATGAGTGCTCATCACCTGATGAAGCAGAAGCAGCAGCTTCATCCTTTTCTTCAGTCTCCTGGTGGACAGGGACATCTTCCATCTTGGTCTCCTGATGATCTTCAGAAGCCTTAGCATTCCACTCAATGGCTAAGGGCTTGTCAGCAGACTTGTCAGCAGCTTTGTGTTCATCAGTGACGTCGTCATAGAACAGGTTAGTGATTGTGCCATCATCATTGAAGCAAGTTGTTTGTCTAATCTGCCTCACAATGATCCAGGGGTTGACAAAGGCGTTATTCCCCTTGGGCACTTCACTGAACTCCTTTACTTCCTTGCCAAAGATAATGTGCTGGATACTTGGCAGTTGGGGCAACTCACTTGAGTGACCCTGCTGATATCTTGACCTTTCTGCCCATCTCTTCAGGGCGGTCATAACAGCAATGTTAACTGCTCTTTCTTCAGCATTGTCAGACTTTCTTCTCTTGGCTGGCAGGGAGTTGTCTATTTTCTTGGCCTCCTCCAGTGCAAACTCCTTTGCATACTGATGCATGACATCTCTGACATAACTGGGATCCAGGGCCTTCTGAATGGAGTCTGTTCTTAGCCAATTAAGAACCCATTGTTCTTCATCAGCTAACTCCTTTGAGTTTTGAAGTTCAAGTATAGATTTGTTCAATCTGTTGTCTCTCCAATTGATGTATCTTGGTTTCTCTTGATTGAACAGAGTCTTTAACATCAGCTTCTGATCATAGTTAGCTAAAGACTTCTCGAATTTCTTGAAGAGGTCCTTATCAGCATACACTATGTTAAAAGCTCTTCTAACTTCAAACCTCTCTTTGGGTTTGGGCTCAACAGCAGGCATCTTTGGTTTTCTTTTCTTGTCTTCATCTTTGCCTTCACCAATTCTGATGCTACCTCCATGGACAGGTCCATGAACATCAGTTTTGCTAAGCTCAATGACCAAGGCTAATTCAGCAGCCTCAGCAGCTTCCCTTTCAGCCTTAGACATCTGTCTTCTGGCTTCATCCTTAGCAGCTTGAGCCTTGCTTAGCTAAAGAGCCTTCTTCTCCTCCAATTCATCCTGCTTTCTTTGTTCAGCAGCTTCCCTTGCCTTTTTATCAGATTTAGAGATTTTCTTTCTCTTAAGCACTATCTTTCTTTTGCCTTTGTCAGCTGGAGCAGGAGCTGGACCAGCAGATGAAATGGGAGCAGCAGCTATAGGATTGATGATCATGATGTCTGGATCATCTTGAGGTTGAGCAGCCTCAACTGTTGGTGCAGTTTCAGTCAACTGTTGCTCATCAGCTTTGTTAGCAACAGAAGCTCCAACAGCTTCAAGGGGTCTTTCAGTAGATTCAGGACTTGATCTCACCAAGTCTACCAACTCAGTGTCCTTCTCTAAAAATGTCATCTGCTTCCTTGCTGACTTCTTTGACAGACCCTGAATAGGTCTTGAAGCAGCAGTATCCCTTAGTTGGCTCCTTGTCCTGTGAGATACATTCTCAGCAGGTTTTTCAGCAGATGGAGTCCTTGAAGGTGATGCAGGAGACATTCCCCTTACATCAGCAGTGGTCTGACTTATAATTTGATTAACAACAGTGTCAGCCACGGTCTTCACTTTCTTTGAAGCCTTCTCCTTCGGTTGATCAGCAACCTTCTTCTTCTTAGTTTCAACAGCCAAGTCAGCTGTCTTGACTAATCTCCTTTGCCGTTTGGCAGGAACCTCCTTTGGTTCCTCATCTTCATCCTCTTCAGGCTCACCAGCCTTTCTCTTCATAACAGGCAAGTACTTGGACATTGCCTTGGACTTATGGATCTCCTTTCCATTCAACATAACACAACCCAGTTTTGACAGCAGATAACTGAGTGTGATTCTATGGTTGGTGTAGGGGCCTTTTCCTTTCTTCACTTCGAGGAAATCAGCGAAGATGTACCATATTATGATGGACCAGTTGACTTCCAGCCCATAACAGATAGCAGCCATGATGCTGAATCTCTTCATGGTAACAGCATCTAGAGAAAAGGTACAGTTCTCTATCAGCTTAGAGACCATATCAGCCATCCTCTGATATTCGTCCTTCAGCTATTTCTTCCTAATGTTGCCAGTCAACATTTCTCCTTCCTTGGCGCAGATCACCCAGAATTGTTGGTGCTTTTCTTTAGTCAGCACAGTAACATCGTGTCTACCTCTGTTTGGGAGACCAAACGTCTCGTGAAGAACAGCGGGTGTGATGACTACAGATTTGTCACCGACTGTCGCCTTGATTTCCATAGAGTTGTAATCAGCAGATGCCGTATTGTAATATTCCATAACCTGGTCAGTCCAGATTACGCCTTCGTTGTACTCCATGAAATTCACCAACTGTGCAGACTTGAACTTTTCCAACAGCTCCTTCATCAAATCCGTACCAGATTGGTAGTAGGATTCATAAACTAGGAACATACCTTCAGCGGCCATCTTAATCTGTTGAAAGTTAGAGAAATAGGAAGAATTTTGCAGAGAATTTGCAAGTAAATTTTCTCTCAAGTGTGCTTTGAATATTTAGGGTGCGTAAAGAGCTACACGACTGATCAGATTGGGATTTATAGAGTTAGGGTATCTTGGATTCCGTGATACCAGCCAACCGTTAGATCCGTTTCTTGTCAGTACTAATCGTGCGGCATCAGTTACGACCTTTCAAATTCAAATCGCATTAAATGAGGAGCGGGAACTTGTACCGCCCTTCTGTCACTTGTAAAAGTGTGTTTTAAAATGAAACGTTTTAAACAGTAAGCTTTTACATAAGCGATCAGATGAGTAAATTAAATACTTATCTGATGGACTAATATCCTGAAGACACAGTTGTTATCAGAGAAAGCCAATAGCTGATAACCTTCCTCAGCTGTTTGTCAATCCAGCTAGATAAATAAATCTTCATTCTTCAAGACTTTAATCTTCTGTTGAAAACATAACTTCAACTAACTGACATTAACAGATTTCATCTTTTAATCAGAAGTACCGCTAGTCTTACACGTTCCCCCTGACTTTAAGAATTCATAAGTTAACTAGTCTGTTGAGAGTTAATCCTTGAAGATAAATAAGATGAGTAAGCTGTTGAACTTTAGTCTTCTGATAAGTTCCCCCTCAGCTTATGCATCTAATTTCAATAAACCTAGTTCAGCTCTTAGAGTTGAAAACCTTGTCTCACTTAAAGGTTTTGTGAAGATGTCAGCAATTTGATTTTCAGTAAATACATACTCTATTATGACATTTCCTTTCTCCACATGGTCTCTAATAAAGTGATGCTTGATCTCAATATGCTTCGTCCTTGAATGACTTGTAGTATTCTAAGTAAGGCTGATTGCACTAGTGTTGTCACAGTAGATTGGTATTCCACTGATCTTGATGTTGTAGTCTTCCAGTTGATGCTTCAACCATAAGATTTGTGCACAACAAGCTCCAGCAGCTATGTATTCAGCTTCAGCAGTAGATATGGATACCGAAGTCTGTTTCTTACTCATCCATGAGATCAGACGACTACCTAAGAACTGACAGGTACCTGTTGTGCTTTTTCTATCAATCTTGCAGCCCGCAAGGTCAGAATCTGAATATCCAATAAGCTCAAATCCAGACTCTCTAGGATACCACAACCCCAAATCTTGAGTGCTTTTAATATATTTCAGTATTCTCTTGGCAGCTAAGAGATGAGATTCCTTGGGATTTGATTGGAATCTTGCACAGACCCCAACTGAGTACATGATATCAGGTCTGCTTGCTGTTAGATACAACAATGACCCAATAATGCCTCTGTATTTGGTTATGTCCACTGATTTGCCATCTTCATCTTTATCCAAGCGAAGACTTGTAGACATTGGAATAGTAGCAGTAGAGCTAGTCTCCATACCAAATTTCTTGAACAGATCCTTTGTGTATTTTTTTTGGTTGATGAATATACCATCAGGCAACTGTCTGACTTGCAAACCAAGAAAATAATTAAGTTCTCCCATCATGCTCATTTCAAACTTGTTCTGCATCAGCTTTGAGAACTTGTCACACATCTGTTGGTTAGTTGAACCAAAAATAATATCGTCCACATAAATTTGCACTAGAAAAATATGTTCTTCCCATTCAATAGTGAACAAGGTCTTGTCAACTTTAACTTTGCGAAATCCTTTAATTAAAAGAAAATCAGATAAGGTATCATACCATGCTCTTGGAGCCTGTTTCAGTCCATAGGGGGCTTTCTTCAGACGATACACCTTGTCTTCTTCTTGATAGACCTCAAAACCAGGTGGTTGTTCAACATAAACTTCTTCTTGCAATTCTCCATTGAGAAAAGCTGATTTCACATCCATCTGATAGACGGTGAAATTCTTGTGAGCAGCATAGGCAAGAAAGAGTCTGATTGCCTCTAATCTTGCTACTGGTGCAAACGTTTCATCAAAGTCAATGCCTTCTTCATGGCAATAACCCTTGGCCACTAATCTTGCTTTGTTTCTGGTGACTTCACCATCTTCATTCATCTTATTTCTGAATACCCATTTAGTGTCAATTACTCTTTGATGACTTGGTCTAGGAACTAAGTACCAGACTTCATTCCTTTCAAATTGATTTAGCTCTTCTTGCATAGCTTCAATCCAATTGGAATCACTAAGAGCTTCTTCAATCTGTTTGGGCTCAATTTGGTATAGGAAGCTGACGAACATTACATCACTTGCAGCAGCTCTCCTAGTCTTCACTTTATCTAAAGGATCACAAATCACCAACTCTGGAGGGTGATTCTTGAGCCATCTGAGATCAGGTTGCAAATCATAATGTTGTCCTTTGTCTTGATCTTGCAACACTACTGTTGGAGATCCAGTAGTAGTTTGTTGAACATTTGTTGTCTGTTGAACAGTCTCTGGTCTATCAGGTGTTTGCAACTCGTCTGTTAGACAATCGGCACTGTGATTTTGAACAGCACTTGAGTTATCAGCTGGGTTGAGATCAGGTAGCATGATGGGAACATATTCTTCATTCTTTCCAACATTCAACTTCTGTAAATCAGTAGACAGATCTTGGTTAATATTTTGATTCTTTTCAGAAGATTGACTTGGTTCATCAAATACTACATGAATGGATTCCTCTATTAGTAATGTTCTTTTGTTAAGAACTCTATAAGCTTTACTAACAGTAGAGTATCCTACAAAAACAGCTTCATCAGACTTTTCTGCAAATGCAGTAAGGTGATTTTTACCATTATTTAAAACATAGCATTTACAACCAAAAATCTTAAAGTAATGAATGTTTGGCTTCCTGTTGTTCCAAACTTCATATGGAGTCTTGTTTTGGTGCTTGTTGATCATGCATCTGTTTTGGGTAAAACATGCTGTGTTTGTTGCTTCTGCCCAAAATCTTTGAGACAGTTTAGCTTCAGCTATCATGGTTCTGACAGCTTCCTTTAGTGTTCTGTTTCTCCTTTCAGCAACACCATTCTGTTGAGGGGTTCTAGCAGCTGAATACTCATGATGTATTCCTTTGATATTACAATACTCTTCAACAGTAGAGTTTGTAAACTCTGTCCCTCTATCTGATCTGATCTTCAATATCTTTATGCTTTTCTCATTCTGGATCAGCTCCATCAGATTAGTAAGATGTTCCTTGGTTTCACTTTTCTTTTTCATGAATATCACCCAAGTATATCTTGAAAAGTCATCCACAACAGCTAGGCAGTATTTCTTTCCACCATTGTGATAACGCCGTGAGAACGTCGTTATTACCTATCTCTTTAAGCCCAAAATATCTTGTTTTGATTCGAGTTTTGTGTGCTTTTGCTTGTTTTCGAGTTCTTTTGCGTTTTTGGTCCCTTGTTGGGATTTTGTGTGTTTTCTTTTGTTTTCTTCGTTTTTTGTCGTGTTTTTTGTTCTGTTGTAGGTTTGAGAATTTTGCAAGGCTAAAGAGAAGTCCGAGAGGTTATGATTCAATGCAATTCCATCAAATCAAGTCTTGGTGGTCGTTGATGTAAACCTTTGCGCAGAAAGAGCTTCAAAGAAAAGAGAACCCGAAGCAAATCGTAGAAGAATGTAGATAGCTGCTTACTAGAACATGCACAACTTTTTCATGGATGATCCAAATGAGCTGAATTTTGGATATGTCATAGATGAGTGAGTTAGCTACTCTACAGACTTTACGGATCCGCAATCGAAGTTCGGAATCAAAATATATGCTGCTCGGAAGGAAGTGTGGCAGTGCAGAAAACTTACTGCCTGTTCCTCGCGGCCGCGAGACCCCTGTTCCAGCAGCTATTTTCTGCGGGAAAAACAGGGGTTTTCTTGTATTTTCCCCCTTTTCCCCCACTTGCATTTCTAAATCATTTAGGGGGCTTTTGGTCTTGTTCCTTAGGGTTAAGAGGGGAGAAGAGGTCACAACTTGAGGAGAATCTCAATTCATTCCACTCTTGTGCCTCCCTTTTTCTTTAAGCTTCCCTCAACTTTTTCTCTTTGTTTTTCTTTGTTTTTCTTGTTTTTGAAGGCTCCACCAAGGGGGTGAGTTAATCACCACCCTTGGGGAGTGGTTGTGTGGTGAATAAAGGGAGGAGGATCCATCTCTCGACTTTATTCCGATTAGGTGATTTCTTTCTATTTCCTAGTTGTCTATGATTAGGAGATGAGTTTGTTATTTCCTTTTTGGATGAATGATTGTGTATTGGAATTCTCCGGATTTATATAATTTATGTTATTGTTTGATTAATGATGTCTTGATGATTAGTATGGTGCTTATATGTGTTTGTTTATCCGATTCCGCGTTTATTGTTCGTCTTGTGGTTTGACAACCTTTTGGGATGAATGTTATTGATTATTGATTGCTAGATATAGTGATTTTGAGGATTTGATTATGAATTTGGATTGTGATTCGATTTAGGATAGACATATACCTATGTCATTTCATATTCGTTTAAGGTTTGAGTTTAATTGACATCGATTAGATTTTATTCCGTTTATACGTAAATTGAATTAGTTTAATTCGATAGGTTGGTATGCTATCGACAGATACATACGAATGTCATTGAATCCTTGAATAGCAAACACGAGCATAATATATTAATTGTCGAGTCATTGTTATCGTTTGATTAGTTATGTTGGATGTGGGGTTATGTTTGATTTGTTGGGTTTATTGTTTTATCGCACTTTTGTCCATCTACCTTTGCAACCTAGACATAGGACGTTGAAGGTTAGGCGAGTGACGATTTCTGGATTTCAACCTAGGATAGACATATACCTAGTTTGGTCCGTGTTTGTATAATGGGTTCGTTCGCAAATGCATCAAATAACTTAGATTATCTTTATTCGGGAATTCGGGTTAGTTTCAGGTCCCGGGTGACAACGGTATGCCTTAGAATCCTCTTTTGGGTTCGGACTTTCTTTTGAGCATCGGTTGACAGCGATGTTCGTTATTGATCCGGAGATGGAGAGTTTGGGTAGATTGGTAGAGTTAAGTCAAACCGACAGGGAGACTTAACTAATTTGAACTCACAAACAACAACTAATTCTAGAATTGTTTGCATAGCTAACCTAACAAACGCATGATTTATCTGCTTTAACTAATCGCTTATGAATCCTCCTTACCGCATAATTAACTCCCCATTTACTTGCTTTCGTAGTTAGATTTACTTTATCGCTCTTAGTTAAATAAAATCACACTTATCAATATTTGGGTTCGATATTATTGTATTAAGCGATCTTAAATGAAATAAGCCGTCGATTGATTCGTTTATTCCCACCTTTTACTCATTCGTGGGGATTCGATACTCGGTATGTACTTATCGTTTTATATTACTTGTAACGACCGTATACTTGCGTGTTTGCGTATTAGTATTTGGAACGCAACACATTGCTGACTGGATCAATGGGTCCAAATAAGTCCATATGAAGCAGCTCCAATATTCTTCCAGAAGATTGATGCTTCTTGCTTTTGAACGATGACTTGATTTGTTTACCCTTCTGACAAGCGTCACAAAGCTTATCTTTGCTCATAACTGTCTTTGGAATTCCTTCTACCAGATTGTTCTTGATAAGTCTGTTGATGGTCTTGAAATTCACATGATTCATTCTTTTGTGCCACAGCCAACTAACTTCACTTGGTGTTGATGCCACCAAACAGATGTTTGAATTCTTGTCAGCAGAATTCCAGTCGACTATGTAGAAATTCCCTTGTCGTCTTCCAGATAAAATTACCTTCTTTGTACCAATCTGTTCAACATAGCACTTATCTGTTGAGAAGATGACTGAATATCCTTTGTCACAAAATTGACTTATGCTCAGCAGGTTGTACTTTAGGCCTTTAACATATGAGACGTCAGATATCTCTATGTTTCCCTTGATTAAGCTTCCTTTTGCTACAATCTTGCCTTCTTTACTGTCTCCAAAAGTAACTTTTGGACCATCCACAGCAACAGCATCAGTCAGTTCATGTATGCTTCCACACATGTGCCTTGAACAGCCACTGTCCAAGTACCAAATCTTCTCTACTTTACTCCTACTCCTAATCCTAACCTACAAAACAAAATAAAATTGTTTTAGGTACCCTTATTGAGAGGGTCCTGAAGGATTAGTTCCACCTTTGACAACCGAAGATGATGAAGTCTTAGGCTTCTTAGGTTTCTGAGTTTCAACAGGAGTATGAACAGCTTTGCCTTTACCACGTTCATCAGATTTGTCATATTGTTGATGATTAGCATGATAAGGATAATGTTCAAATGCAGAGTAAGATGCATGATAAGGAGGATATGCATGCATTGGATGAGCAGGATATGGTGCATAGTAAGTTGGAAATTGAGGTGCATGATACATAGGATGATATGCAGCAGGTTGCACATAATAAGACTCATTTCCATACCAAGCATTTTGATTTTTCTTATTCTTATGCTTCTTTGGTTTACTACTTGCTTGCTCATTAACAGACGACTTAGTTTTATCACTAGTCTGATTAGTTTTAGCCTTATCAGAGGACTTCCTAGGACTCTTCTGTTTAGGCTTACTAGTCTGTTTTCCTACACTAGGCTCTTTGCTCTTTTTAGCCTTAGGAGATTTCGTCTCCTTTAATACTTTCTCAGGTGAAGCAGGTCTAGCAGTTTGAACATACAGGATGACCTTACTATTGTCAGCAGATATAAATTTCTCAGTATGATTCAATTCTTGCTTATCCTATTCTAAAGGTGTCTTCTGTTTACTAGACATATGAGTGGATGCAACAGATGACTTCTCATGAGACTCAATGACTTTCTCAAGTTCCATGATTTTTCCTTTATAGACTTCACATTCAGCTTTCAGAGACTCATGTTCTTGCTCAATTTGTTTATATTCAGCTGATTCTCTTGTCCTTTCAGCTGAGAGTTTCAGTGAACTGTTTTGCTCTTTTAGCAATATCATCTCTTCCTTAAGCTTTTTATATGCTTCAGCAATAGTAGTATTGTTAAGCATCATTTGTTCAAATGAACTAAATAGTTCATTCTCAAGAGGAGTTACCTCACTATCCTCAGAGTCATCAGATTCCTTAGCCATCAGGCAGAGAAGGGCAGGGCTCTCTTCATCAGAAGACTCTTCATCAGAAGTGTCAGAATCTGAATCAGATGAGTAGACGGCAGCTGGCTTTTCTGCTTCTGCTACCATCGCCTTAGCTTTCTGATGCTTTCTTTCTTTTCTGATTCTCTTTTCTTCTTCAGTATACTTCTCAGCTTTAAGATATGGGCAGTCTCTAATGAAATGACCCAGTTTCCTGCAATTATAGCACATCATCTTAGATTTATAAGAATCCTTATCCTGAGAAGAAGAAGTAGGGTTAGAAGTACAAGCATTGTTATATTTGTTCTTCATTTTTCATCTGTAAAACTTTTTGAAGTTGTTCATCAGCAATGCAACGTCTCCAGCAGTGTACTCCTTTTTATTGAGTAGTGTGGCTTCATCAGATGAGTCCACATCTTTGCTTTTGTGAGCTGGCCTTCTGGGATTTTCAGCAGCAACAAGTGCAGCTGTTGGACTTGAAGTTGAGGTTTCTTCAACACCAATTCTTGGCAGTTTATACTCGTACGCCTTGAGTACTGAGAGCAGCTCGGTGAGAGAAATCTGGCCCAGATCTCTTGACTCTTCTATGGTTGTCACCTTCATGTTGAACTTTGGAGGTAGAGCCTTCAGAACTCTGACGGTTATCTCCTTGTCCGTAAAGGTTTTTTCCAAGCTTTAACACTTCATTCAACGTCCTCGTAAACCTTGTATCCATCTGGTTAATGATTTTCGCAAACTTCATCTTGAAGTTGTCCAGCTTTTCCAGAGCAACACTCAACTGATGCTCTTTGATGGCGTCGTTCCCTTCGCTCATGTCACGAACCTTGTCCCACATTTCCTTTGCAGTTTTGCAATGTTTGACTTTGTCAAACCGATCATTGTCCAGGGCTTTGGTCATGATGAAACGGCCAACTTTATCCAGATTGAACAGCTTTATTTCTTCGGCTGTCATATCTGTCAGATCTTTTTCCACCACCAGTTCAGCTTCATCAACTATCATGGTCTTGGTTAATTTGAATGGACCTTTTATGATACATGTGTACATGTTATCATTATAGGCAGCTAAGAAGATCTCCATTCTGATCTTCCAGTCTTCAAAAGACATACCAGCAATGTGGGGAACATGACTGATACAGTCCATTTTTCAAAAAGTTTTAAATTTTCAAAAAGATGCTATTTTGAAAAGTTTTGAAAAACCTTTGAAAAACACTTGGGTCAAGCTCGTTGATCAGGCAGCTGATTCTAATGAACCACCCGCTCTGATACCACTTGTTGGTCCCAAGTGGTCAGATGAGGTTTAGAGGGGGGGTGAATAAACCTCTTTAAAATTTTCTTCCAATTTTAACTTTAAAACTTCTCTCTAACTGTGAGCAGACTAAGCTGATCAGAGTAGTAAGTTACAAGTCTGTTCGCGAACAAATCTTTGAACAGGTTGATGACCACTTGTCTGATAATTACTTAGCTGATTTTGTTAAATCAGTTTTAATACTTAGAGTACTTGCAGCGGATTTTTCAAAGTGTTTTTCACAAGTATTCTCAGTAGTTTGAAAAGTGTTTCCCCAGTTTTATAAACTCCTTTTAATATCTTTTCAAACAGTTAAGTAAAGTGTTTTTATGCAGTCAGAAAATATGCAAGTTTAAAAGCAATGTAAAAATACAAGTAATTTTTATAGTGGTTATATGGATGTAAATATCCTTTAATCCACTCGTCCAAGTCACAAAGATCTTGGGTTATACTAGAAACACAATGTAACCAGTACACTCTGCTTACGCCGATCAACAAATGAACAGGCCGTAAGTGCGCAGTAAGAAATCACAAAGAAATCCTACTCTCTGAAGTAATATCACTCACTTAGATGGATATCTACTTCTCACAACACTCTTGTTTACAAAATCACTCAGAAGATGTATATAGCTTTGTTCTTCAACTTCGCTTTTCGTCAACAGATGACTAAGCTGATGAGTGAGCTGTTCTTGAGACTTAAAGAGTTCTGCTTCGAAAATTCTCTCAGAAGGTGTGTTGCTTGTATTCTCTTCGTCTCTTTCAGCTATTTATACTTGAGGTTTGAAAAATGTCCGTTGAAGAAAGACAAGATTCAAATTCCTCGAGTACTGGTCCTTAAAATCCGCGAACGACTCTTTTGCAGTCTGTCCGTACTGTCAACAGTACTATTCTGCAGGCAGCATTAAATGCACCCAGCTGATGCGAAGCATTTCTTCAATCATTTGTCTTTAATATCCTTGTACTTCAACATTTATTACTCCCAGGGGCATTTATTACCGTTGGGAAGACTTTATGATCCTTTCCATTTGGCTGTCGGAAGTGCAAATCTGATGACGAACTTGGCTGATCTCAATCTTGAACAAATCTGATTTGAGTCGGCTGATCTTCGTCAGTCTGATAACTTCCCTTCAGCAGATCAGAAGTCTTGGACCTTGAAATTTTGACTCTTCTGATGTCTTCTTGTACTTAGTCAAAATTCCTTCCAAAGGGATCATCAGCTAAGTTACTCCATACTTAGCAGATTTTGAAGTTTTGGAATGCATCAAAACCTCCCTTCTAAATTTGTCTTCAGTGCCTTCATCTTCATCCTTATCCAACAACTTATGTTGAATTAAGTTAAAGAAACATAATATCAAATTCATAAGATATATACAAAATAGGCAAACAAATTAAACATTTACCTTTACGGATGAGAGAAATTCACCACAAAAACAAAAATGTACCAAATATTTGCTAAAAATATATGTCAAAGTCTAATCGAGAGATGAAGGTGAAGATTTCTTATAAATACTATTGTCCAAATGTACTCTAAATACGGTTAAGATTTCAAATTTGAATTGATTGACTTAACATAAGGATATTATTAGCATAATATCAACAAACTAATTAGTATTGAAACGTACTCTTCATTATTTGAAACGGAAAATTAGGTTGAAACTAATTCAATTACCAAATTGAATGCCAACATGTATTACTCCTTATTCTCAGCCAATCACATTTTTTTAAGAAATAAAATAAATCAAAATTACCAGAAATTAGTATTGAGTCCAAATTGCAAGATTTTGGTCAAAAGACCAATATCCTATATATATATATATAAGATTTGAGATCAGTCTTTGACTGCAAGTAAGTTCTCATGATCAAATACTAATTTTATAGAATTTTAAATTATTTTAATTAATAAAAATTCCACCAGTTGAAATTTTTAAAAAATAATTAACTCCAAATCCCACCAAAATTCAAAACAAAACAACCACAAATCCCACCAAACTCTAGATTATTTCAATTCCACCAAAAACTCATCCGTTTCAAGGATTATTATCTACTTTCAGATCAAAAAATCACAATTAAATCCAATACAAACAAAAACAGAGACAAATTTGGAGTGAAACTTAAGCAAACCTGCGTAAACCGAAGGCCTCCTCGATCAAAAAGTAATAAGAAAGAGAGATGTTGAAATTGATTTATTTGGATCTGTAATAAGTGCTTTTTGTGCGTGAGTGAGGATAAAATAACTCATCACATGATATTGCCTGTGAGAAGAGACGGGATTGAGTAGAAGAAGGAAGGGTATATCCTGATCAGCTAGAACATAGGATATATTAAGATCTAAGGTTAGGAAACGAGTTTGGAACAAAAGTCGAAAAAGTCGAACTCTTCCAAAAGGGAAGAAGGGTTTGGCCGATCACTAATGGGAGAGGGGGAGAGTTTTTGCTTGACTTGGAATTTTGGCTATTTACTGTTGTGTATGTGTTATGACACCTATCTACTTATTTATAGGCGTCTATCTTTCCTAATCCTCCTAGGACTAGAACTCCAAGTCTCCTACATGGGTCATTGCCCTTTTAATTAGAAGATTAAGTCTTCTTAATTAATTCATGGCCCATTTAATTAATTTAATTAGGCTTTATTTAATTTTCCAATTAAATAGCCCAATTAATTAATTACTCTCCCAATTAATTAAATTAGACTCCAAGTCTATTTACTTAATTCTTCATATAATTAATTAAATCCAACTTAATTAATTAACCAACAAATTAAATTCCAATTTAATTTATAATCTTGATCCAATTTCAATCGGATCCAGTTTGTTCCAATTGGGTCGACCCAGTCAACCTAGTCACTTAATCGACCATGTCGATTTATCTGACCCAGTCAACCCAATCGACCTAATCGATTTGGCCCAGTTGTTTAATTTTTCTTCGCTTTCGCTTCATGTGTATTGTGTATGCCCCCATAGGTTCACCACATAATTGGTCGTGGGTTATAATTAAATATTAATTTAATTATTCGAGTATTAAATACTCTAAATCAGTCGAACACTTTGTCGACTGATCACTCCAAAATTAGCACCCCTGCCAATTTGGGAATTCTCCCAGACTCCACGGTCGATGTCTGGCCACAAGCCCATGAAGCCCAATCACTGGTGAATTAATTCCGTGAACCTTTTTAATCATTTACAATTTTCATATACGACATAATCTCTCCATCGATCAATCTCCCAGTCGAGACTTAAGGGTATGGACTTTTTATCTGTTCCCTTTTCTTTTGTCTTAGCCTTATGCATTCTGGTCTCGAAATAATTCTCTTTGACTTAATCTTTATGAACTACTTTCATAAAGTCGTCAGATACCTTGACCAAGGATTTTTACCAGAATTAATTTCTTACAGAAATCCATAGAAGAAATTCACAACCTATCAAGTTGGGTCAATGGATCATTTGTTGATGATATGAACCTGCATACGAGTCCCTCTATACCCAACATGAGTCCACAGAGACTTTCTGGTAATCTCCAGTCGGTCGGGACTCACATCTAAGTATAGACATTCTCGTACCAGATAAATCCTATCACCTCAAGTACTTAGGGATTGTTCCTCGTCTACTATCGTAAATTGGAATAACTTCAACCCCGATATGCGACTACCGCTTCCATGGTAAGTTATTTCCTAATTGGGGTATTCAGTGCACTTGCCATCCCAGCAAGTCACCCACTTATGTGTATCGACTATCACAGTCACGCTCGTGGACCCCAGCGTTCTCCAGTTCATCGGAGTATACACAACAGTGAGAGTCTAACCGAATCCAATGATGTCCTGTCTCGATTGGATTCTATGACTCTTGAATATGTTCTAGATCACGGCCTTGGAGATCAGTCCACAATTTGTCCGATAGCCCTGTGATCTAAGGATTTCTATCCTTAGATAATTATTACATAAGATTAAGTTGACCATGTAATAAAGTGCATTTATTAATCAAAACTGAATAGTTCCTTCATTTATTACATTAAATACCAGCCATACAGTTGGCTTGCACACTATTTCTATCAAGCGGGGCGTCACATGTCTAGTCAAAATAAAGAATTGATAAATATCGTGATGAAGGTAGCTTGGTTTTAGGGGTTGCAGTAGTTTTTAACCAACGATTTCAGATACAAATCGTTGAATATTAACGGTTCGAATGTTCTTCCACACATTCAACGAGTTCATGATTTTTAAATTAATTGTTCTTGTCATATGGAGATAGTATTGACTCTTCATCGAATGAAGTTGGCATGTTAAGTAATTGTATTATTGAAAAGCGGACTAACTTAAGTGCGTTTGAAAGATTGTGTGATTGATCACATATTTCTTCAGCCATAGGAAGTCAGAGTTGAAGAAAGATACCCTAGAGTGATGGAATAGTGCCCAGCAAGCCAATAATATTTAGCTTGTTGAAGTACTATTTTCTTATGGTTTATAATTAATACGCCGTTCATTCATAGTATGTGAAATTGAACAATGGCCAACTTCATCTCTCGCGAACCTATCTAAGCGATTGGATGAAATCCTAAGGTCACAACAGACTATGGGACGATTCACTTCAGTACTGAGTGCAATCATGAAACAGTCTCAAAGGTCGTGATCTTAAAACCGTTCCAAGTCATAGATTCCAAACGAGACGGGGTATCGTAGGAATCGCCAAGACTTGTACAATTATGCATGATTCACATGGAGTGAATTTGTAGAGTTTCATGAGCAAGGAATTTGAGTCCAGTGCATATGAGTAGGTGGTTCAATGGAGGATTGAACGCATCGAACGACCCGAACAGAGAAACCCATTGTGGAAGCGCATGACGCATATCGGTGATGGGATGTTTCTCAAGGCTTATAATAGTGTACGATTTAGTCCTTAGACTTGAGGTACTAGGGCGAATTCGGTACATGGATGTGCGTACTTAGATTTAGGTACTGGTCACGTAGCCTGGCCACAAAGTGCCTAAGTTGGGTGCGTACAAAAGTGTACGCGAGTGGTTAGTACTAAGACAGGATCTAACGCCTCATCCTGATAAGATGAGAGAATTTCCTATACGTTTCTTAGATAATTGATTTCGAGGAATCTATGGCCATAGTCGGTGATGCATTTGGAAGGAGCTTCCAAATTTGGCAGTCACACTGAAATCATTGTCGGAAAATTAGAAAGTATAGTTATCGAGATAATTAGAGGTGCCGATCAATTCACACACCCTAGGTCTCGATCGGGAAATCAGTCGTAGAAGGACCGTATGTACATGGCAATTATAAGAGGTGAGGTTCACAATAAATCAATTCACCTTTGATTGGGCTTCATGGGCTTGTGGCTAGACATCGACCATGAAGTGTGGGTACTCCGGAATTAATAGAGGATTTAATTCTAGGAGTGGTCAATTAAAAGTAGTTTAATTGATCGGAGCATTTAATTGCTTGTTAATTAAATCACGAAAGTCGTGGGCCTGCTGCCAGTTGATGGTGAACCCAGAGGGTCACACACAATACAATTGGACAGTGACAGTCATAAAGGGAAATAAGTGATTTAAAGTTGTTAAATCAAAGATATTGAATTAAGGTATTAATTCAATGGGAGAATATTAATTGGATATCTAATTGATTAATGTTTAATTAATTAATTAAGATTATCTAATTGATTATAAATAATTAAAGTTGTTAATTGGTAAAGAAGGAAGAATAAATAATTAGCAATTTTCGGATTGGCTAATTAAAGGCAAGGGGCGATTTTTTTTGGAGAGGAAAAGAAGGGAAGAGTTTGTTACTTGGTCATCAAGCTACAAACAAGAGATTTGGTCAAATCTTGTTTCCTATTATGATAAGGAAAAGATTTGCCATATCTTGATGAGATATCTAATAAGAGAAGAACTCTTCTCTTATAAATATCAGTCATCATACATCTTCCAAAGTGACACAAAGTTGAGAAAATAGTTTTACACAACACAAGAAGAAAAGAAATTGCCAACTCCAAAAACCGCCCCTAGCCCCTAGTTCACGGCCAAACCCTAGCCGCCGCACTAGATGGATCCAAACCCTAGCCGCCGCCCTAGGTGGATCCGAAGCCTAGCCGCGCCGCCCTTGGTCGATCCAACCTAGCCGCATAAGTCCTGTGGTCATGGTTGTCTTCCTGCAATTCTCCTAATCCAGATCCAAATCGATATCCTGATATAGATCTGCTCATTCCTTTCTTGACAATCTCCAAGATCTAGTTCTTAGCCTGTGACTTGGAGACGTTGCTACAATCCAATTGGTGTGGATACATTCTGGAGGTGAGACACTTGGATCACTCCGTTGTGAATCGAACAAAGAAGCCCGGAGGTAACCACCACCAAGCTGTGGTGAGGTAAATTGCGAAAACCCCCTTTTGATAATTATGTTATTGTTTGATTCAACCTTTTCGTATAATAACTATGGAGAAAGAATTCATGGGACTATTAGGAACTCGAAAAATTTTAAATTCCGCACTTTGTTGTATTGACAATCGAGCCCTACCTAGAATTTCCCAACAGTGGTATCAGAGCCAACTCCATACGTTTTTATACGAAAAAGGCCTGAACATAATGTGTTTTCACTGTATATGCTTGATTGTATGTATGAGAACGCATGTTAATTATGTTCTAGTGATTGATTCTTGCTTGTTATGACTGGATCTATGATTGGGTAAAACTGTTTTTTTAAGATCTATGGCGAATTTATAGTTTTTCGAAAAATCAGGGCTTTTATGCAAAAATCGCAAAACATGAAAATTAGGGCTGAAAATTGAATTTTCTGTTTCTGGAAATTTTTGAAAAATCTGGGTTATTTCTGAAAATCTGATCGCACGCAATTTTGGACCATTTTGCAATTTTCGAAAATTCGAGGACTGTTTTGTAATTTCCGAAACTTCAGGGGTCTGTTTGCAAATTCGAAAATTTTCTGGATTTCAAAATTTTAATTTTCTGCTCATTCTGTCCGAAAACTGTTTTGGGGGTAATTTGTAACTTTTCAAAAGTTTTGGGGTCAAAAGTGCAATTTCCGAAAGTATAGGGGCCGAACTGCAATTTTCAAAAGTTGAAAAATCAGAATCTGAAATTAAGGCAGAAAAGTTGTTTTGTTTATCCGAGAATTTATTTTGTCATAATTAGTAGTGACTAGAAAGCAAGAATCATAGGAAGTTAGTTTTAAAAGGTGTTTTAAAATTAAGGTAGAAGAAAGTAAAAGTTGTTTACATGTTTCTTTGCTCTACGTGAACTGTTTACGTGGTTTTCGATCGCGCCGAGCCTTGACCTTAGGTTAGATGTGATTGGTTTAATTTAATGCATGGTTTTTATTGGGCCTGCGAGCCTGTTATTATTTTTGGGCCACTTTGAGCCTTTGTAATAGAATAGGGCTTTACTACTTTCCTAGTTTAGGATGGAGGCCCATTTACAAGCAAGGTGGGAGCCCAAGAAGAATTGAAGGCCATGTATGCGTGGTACATTGTGTAATAGCATAGGTTCTTTGAGAACCCTTTAGATTGACCAATTGGGCCAACATCATTGGCTCGATGATGGCCCGCATAGGAGGCTCCCGATCGAAAACATATTGTGGTAGTATGCATGCTATGCTTGTATGGCTTTTATTTATTAGTCGATTTATGATTGCTTGTGTGTTTGCGCGCTAGAATCTAGATCGTAAATAAAAGATAAAGCATAATTGAAGCGGTGAGATCTCGAGGAGAGTTTCCTTAAACTTTCAAAACCGAAAATTCCCCTCTCGAATAAATATTAAGTCATATTGGGTTAAATATAAAATGAGGTTTTATAAAATCCAAGCCTTCCATTAATAGGGACTAGTGCATGTTGTTTACTTATCGATAGAGGTGATCCAGAGTCTGGCACCCGAGTCGAAGAAAGGGGCAATGCACGAAATTCCTTGATTCTAGTTTTTTCTTAAAACTCGACAAGGGTAGGGACTGGTCGGGACGTGAAGATCGATCGATAACTAGTTACGGAGAATTCATGACCGGGCCCGTTGCTTATCATGATTAATGGGTTAGACTTAACGCGTAGTAACATTTATGATGTAGCAGTGCTAGATAAATGCGAAAAACGAGGCAAAATAACTTGAAGGTTGTGTAGTAGACACAATTGGTAATATGTATACCTACCTAGGGAATTAATTGTATGGCCACGAGTCGTGGGTGCAACTAATTGCTGCTGGGACGTCAAGGCCTACTAGGAAATGGAATTTCCCGAAACTAGAAGGGGTTACTGTTTCGATAAAAAATAGTGGGAGAACTTTTTCGATAAAAAGTCCAAATTTCGTTAATTATAAGTATTAATATTAAACCTGTCTGCTTATAGTTGTCTGTTTTTAAATGTTAGCCATTTACCATCCACTGTCCGATACTCGATGCGTTTGAGAACCGAACCAACTTTGAAAAAGGTGATGTGCAATTTCCTCTACGAAACCGACATGGCTAAGTTTGACAATGTTAGGGAATATTGTTCTTACTTGAGCAAGACATTCGAGCTGATCAAAGGGTTTGGAGCCCAATTGACTCTCGAAGATGAGATAACTATAACCCTTCAAGGATTATCTGAGACCTTCACTCATTTTATGCAACATTGCGCTATTCCGCCTGATGGAATACAAACAAAGCAATTGCATGAGTTGTTAGACAAATATGAAGAAGCTCATCAACGTGGTTTTGGTCTATATGATTGGAATTGCCCTCTGTGTAAGTACGAAGAGAAAATAAGGAAGCTTGTTGAAAAGGATTTCCTGGAAAGACTTGACTACGGTATGACTTTTTTAAGTTATACACTTGTTGAATCTTTTTGATGTAAGACATCTGATTAAAACTTTCATCTCTGTAAAAGCATTTACAGGCGATGATAGTCTTCCCGCTCAACCTAAAAGGAGTAAAATCCTTGAAAGGGAGATGCAAGTAGTGCAGAGCGAGATGAGGAAACTGGAATTCCGGGACTGGGTCAAGGAAGAATTGTACCTAGACATTCCTTTTTAGCAAAGAAGTTTTTCTTAGTTTTTCGTATTAGCATGAGCTTTAAGTTTTTAGTTTACTTTGAGTATTATTTCACATTTTGTACGAGACCTTATTAAAAGCACTAGTTCAAAAGGGTGCTACTTCACATATACTTACGATTTTAATCGTTAAATATATATGTGTACTTGGCTGAAGTACAATTCTGAAACTATTGAAGTAATTCAATAGAAGTTTTGGAAATGAAGTAACTAGATGCATTATGTCAAAAGCAATTTGATTTAATCAAACCTGCTGAAACATAAGCAACTTAACACCTCGATTATCTAAGACGAGAATAGAATTCTCATGAAGCAAATCAAAAGGGGAAATCGAACTTTGTTTGATTCTCGACTCTGATCTTGCTGAGTTTCCTTCATTCACTTTAGGGGATACCTTCCCTTAACTCTTCAAAGATACTTGGTATAGTATATTTCGAAGTAAGTCCTTACATCGCCATGTCTTTTAAGACATAGCAGAACACCCTTATATGAGAAATTAGATGGTAGATCTAGTTCATATAAAGTTTATGGGGTATTCAACAAAACCCATTGAATACCTGTTCCACGACAACGAGAAACAAAAAGTATCTCGTAAGTAGCTTGTTCCTCTGTTGACAAGACCTTGTCAAAGGAAATAAGGAATGTCGTAGAACTTGATGAAGTCCAAGGATTGGACCCATCCCCATGAACAGTGGGAGTAAACACTGAAAGAAACTGCTGAATCAATCCACGCACAAAGAAATCGTAATCTGATCGAATTCGTAAGGAACTCAAAATTCCATTTTACGAAATTGAGAAATTAGATTCTAATCAAAGATTACAAAGAGATTATGTTAAACATGATCTAAGGGATATGGCACATGGCCATAAGATTCGAAGTTGAAAACTTTGACTCACTTAATGGCAATAGGTCATTATTCAAAAGTCCTTTTAGGATTGATGATAATACCTTATATCCATTAGCTACGTCGAAATTCATTTCGAAACTATTAGCCATAGAAAGGTGGTTTTGACTACCAAGACATGACTATTGGATATGAATCCTGCATCTCACAATTGAAAATTGATGAGAAGATCCATATTCAAATCCAAAGGTCAATCTATGACTTTTTCCCAAACTTGGAACATGCAACTTGATAAGTCAATCAAGAATGTTGAATTTGTCAAAAGGCATATGGATTCCAATTGTGCAAAAGAATCAGTGGGAGCGTAGTTGAGTTCGAAGCGCAACAAAATGATGTTCAGTACATCAAACAAGATATAAGCATATCAGAGAAGCACAGACGAAAGCGTGTTCTTCACGCAATTTTCCATGACAAGATTTGGAATTACATCTCACGTACTGGCAATACGTATCTATGGTAGATAGAAGGAAGTAGATGTTGCAATTCACCAAATCTAAGTACAAAAGACTATATATTGATATGGAAGAATCCAAGAAAGGATTAGTTCCAAAGAGACAAAGTTTATCTTACTTATTTAATGAGCCCTAAATTTAATAAGTAAAGAAGTAACTGTCTCAAGCCTCATGCTTGGCATTTGGGTTGCATGTAGCATGCAAAGTCTTGTACTAGACCTGACTCATCAAAATACTCTGATCATTCACGAGCTACTGATAGTCAAACGCCAGTCAAGGACGCTGGTCTACCATAAAAGCAATCCTTGAAGATAATTAAAGGATATAATGCTGGTCTGTGGTAGTAGTGGAAAATTGAATACTCGAAGGATTTTTGAAATTCGAGATTTCCAGTCTGAAGTGGATTATTTATTCTGTCTCGATAGAGCAAGGTAAATTGGAAGAAATTCCAATAATATACCATTGCCGATTCAAACAAGAATAAAGGGCACCATTATGATGCTGCACAAAGGAAGGTGTTTAGATGAGAAACATTCGTCCAATGATTGGATGAATTACCTAGCATGGCAAAAGCCTGTTATAATCTTAACCGATTTAAACAAGGCAATTGCTCAATGAAAGGGAAACGAGATCTCACCGATGATCTGAACACAATATCATATGATTGAACAAGTCATAAGATAACTGAGACGCGTAAAAGCACTACGTTATCTCAAAAAGACAAACTTAGCAGATCCACTAATTAAGCTCTCTCACAAATGGTTCGAGGGACATCTTGGTATAGATGGGTCTTAGAAATGTTGTGATTGGCTTTAGGGCAAGTGGGAGATTGATGGAATAGTGCCCAACAAGCCAATATTATTTAGCTTGTTGAAGTACTATTTTCTTATGGTTTATAATTAATACGCCGTTCATTCATAGTATGTGAAATTGAACAATGGCCAACTTCATCTCTCGCGAACCTATCTAAGCGATTGGATGAAATCCTAAGGTCACAACAGACTATGGGACGATTCACTTCAGTACTGAGTGCAATCATGAAACAGTCTCAAAGGTCGTGATCTTAAAACCGTTCCAAGTCATAGATTCTAAACGAGACGGGGTATCGTAGGAATCGCCAAGACTTGTACAAATATGCATGATTCACATGGAGTGAATTTGTAGAGTTTCATGAGCAAGGAATTTGAGTCCAGTGCATATGAGTAGGTGGTTCAATGGAGGATTGAACGCATCGAACGACCCGAACAGAGAAACCCATTGTGGAAGCGCATGACGCATATCGGTGATGGGATGTTTCTCAAGGCTTATAATAGTGTACGATTTAGTCCTTAGACTTGAGTACTAGGGCGAATTCGGTACATGGATGTGCGTACTTAGATTTAGGTACTGGTCACGTAGCCTGGCCACAAAGTGCCTAAGTTGGGTGCGTACAAAAGTGTACGCGAGTGGTTAGTACTAAGACAGGATCTAACGCCTCATCCTGATAAGATGAGAGAATTTCCTATACGTTTCTTAGATAATTGATTTCGAGGAATCTATGGCCATAGTCGGTGATGCATTTGGAAGGAGCTTCCAAATTTGGCAGTCACACTGAAATCATTGTCGGAAAATTAGAAAGTATAGTTATCGAGATAATTAGAGGTGCCGATCAATTCACACACCCTAGGTCTCGATCGGGAAATCAGTCGTAGAAGGACCGTATGTACATGGCAATTATAAGAGGTGAGGTTCACAATAAATCAATTCACCTTTGATTGGGCTTCATGGGCTTGTGGCTAGACATCGACCATGAAGTGTGGGTACTCCGGAATTAATAGAGGATTTAATTCTAGGAGTGGTCAATTAAAAGTAGTTTAATTGATCGGAGCATTTAATTGCTTGTTAATTAAATCACGAAAGTCGTGGGCCTGCTGCCAGTTGATGGTGAACCCAGAGGGTCACACACAATACAATTGGACAGTGACAGTCATAAAGGGAACTAAGTGATTTAAAGTTGTTAAATCAAAGATATTGAATTAAGGTATTAATTCAATGGGAGAATATTAATTGGATATCTAATTGATTAATGTTTAATTAATTAATTAAGATTATCTAATTGATTATAAATAATTAAAGTTGTTAATTGGTAAAGAAGGAAGAATAAATAATTAGCAATTTTCGGATTGGCTAATTAAAGGCAAGGGGCGATTTTTTTTGGAGAGGAAAAGAAGGGAAGAGTTTGTTACTTGGTCATCAAGCTACAAACAAGAGATTTGGTCAAATCTTGTTTCCTATTATGATAAGGAAAAGATTTGCCATATCTTGATGAGATATCTAATAAGAGAAGAACTCTTCTCTTATAAATATCAGTCATCATACATCTTCCAAAGTGACACAAAGTTGAGAAAATAGTTTTACACAACACAAGAAGAAAAGAAATTGCCAACTCCAAAAACCGCCCCTAGCCCCTAGTTCACGGCCAAACCCTAGCCGCCGCACTAGATGGATCCAAACCCTAGCCGCCGCCCTAGGTGGATCCGAAGCCTAGCCGCGCCGCCCTTGGTCGATCCAACCTAGCCGCATAAGTCCTGTGGTCATGGTTGTCTTCCTGCAATTCTCCTAATCCAGATCCAAATCGATATCCTGATATAGATCTGCTCATTCCTTTCTTGACAATCTCCAAGATCTAGTTCTTAGCCTGTGACTTGGAGACGTTGCTACAATCCAATTGGTGTGGATACATTCTGGAGGTGAGACACTTGGATCACTCCGTTGTGAATCGAACAAAGAAGCCCGGAGGTAACCACCACCAAGCTGTGGTGAGGTAAATTGCGAAAACCCCCTTTTGATAATTATGTTATTGTTTGATTCAACCTTTTCGTATAATAACTATGGAGAAAGAATTCATGGGACTATTAGGAACTCGAAAAATTTTAAATTCCGCACTTTGTTGTATTGACAATCGAGCCCTACCTAGAATATCCCAACATAGAGTAGGTAAATTACATGTTCTTTATTTTGTGATAACATAATAGTCCGAGACTACTCATTTTGGAAAAGATAGCCCATGATATTTTGGGTCTGCCAGCTGCTACAATTGCATATGCAACAGCATTCAGTGTTGAAGGCAGGGTACTAGTTAAGTCACGTGCTTGTTTGCTTTCGGACATAGTAGAGACATTGATAGTAGCAACTAATATGATTTACTGAACTAATAGGTTTATGATACCTTAGAGGGGGGGGTGAATAAGGTATATAATTTTTTCAATGAGTTTTTCCCCAGAAGACAATTAGTGTGTGAATCCCCAAATTTTTATTTGGGTTCTATTATGTAATTTTCAAAAGTTAAGATCTCTATATGTTTAAGCATTTAAATTATGTGACTAAAGTTTATTTAAATGCTAATTCTCTTAATTAGTTAGCTATTGTTATCTATTAATTTATGATTTAAGTCTAATTGGGTTAAATATTTTCAATTAATTTTAAGGCCCATTAATATGGTTTGAATGTGAATTAAGCCAAAAAAATACATAATCAAGTGAAACCTAATTAATTATCAAGATTTAAGGAAAAGTATTCTACTCTCCCTCACACACTTTGCCGCCGTCCCTGTTCCGAGAAGAAAGTCGGAGTTCTTCTCCTCCATTCGCGAAGGTTTTTGAACCAGTGTTTGAGTCTTGTTATCCCAAGCGTCTTGATTAATCAGGTGAGTGTTCTTGTGCAAGTTTACTTGGTGCTGCTTGAAGCGACTTATTGAATGAGTTATTACTGTTGCGTGGATACTTTATTTGTCCTGTGAATTTTTGAACTGCGCCTGTGATTAGAAATTTGTGATTTATTGTTGTGCGAGTGGTAGTGCTGTGGTTCTGTTTATCGTTTGCATCATTGGGTCTGATCACATTCATTCGAACCCACTATGCGGTTGGATGAGATGTCTTTGCATGAGTCTTTTTATCACATTCATTCGAGCCCACTACGTTGCTGGATGAGATGTCTTTTTATCACATTCATTCGAGCCCACTATGCGGTTGAATGAGATGTCTTTTATCACATTCATTCGAGCCCACTACGTTGCTGGATGAGATGTCCTTTTATCACATTCATTCGAGCCCTCTATGCGGTTGAATGAGATGTCTTTTATCACATTCATTCGAGCCCACTACGTTGCTGGATGAGATGTCCTTTTATCACATTCATTCGAGCCCTCTATGCGGTTGAATGAGATGTCTTTTATCACATTCATTCGAGCCCACTACGTTGCTGGATGAGATATCCTTTTATCACATTCATTCGAGCCCTCTATGCGGTTGGATGAGATGTCTTTTATCACATTCATTCGAGCCCTCTATGTGGCTGGATGAGATGTCTTTTTATCACATTCATTCGAGCCCTCTATGCGGTTGGATGAGATGTCCTTGCATGAGTCTGATCACATTCATTCGAGCCCTCTATGCGGTTGGATGAGATGTCTGTTGTATACATATGTGTGAAGCGTCTAAGGTGTGCATGTTTGAATTGATATTCGATTGTGTTGCTTGCTCGCTGCTATCATGTACATTTGCACACGGGCTCACTAAGTTGGATGATCAACTTACCACTCTTTGTGGATTACTTTTTCAGGTACTTTCGACAGTTGAAATGTGTGGTAGTTGGTGATCCGGGATCCGAGTCGGTCTTGTCCTGTATTTTTTATTTTCTTGTTAGATTATTTTATTTGAAGGTTTTAAGTTTGATCGGATTGTGTTTTCGCGTTTTAATTTAACGGTTTATGTAATGGAGTTTTGAATTTATCCGATAAATTGTTTACGATATTTAAATTAATTCAAGTTTTAAGTTATGTTTTATCCGCTGCTAGACTAGTTTAAATTACATGTTTAGTTAATTGGTTTGTTCTGGCGACCCGATTCCAGTCGAGGGCCGTCTTTGGCCCGAGGACGTGGCTGGGAAAAACGGGGCGTCACAGTTGGTATCAGAGTTTCGGCTCATATGTCAGGTATGGATCCTCGGATAGCGTCAGTCAGTCGTGTCGTAAGTTTTACGTTGCATGACTTGCTTGTTGCTTTATGTGCTTCTTTGCTTTTTACTTGGGAACTAGAAGCAGTAATGCAATCTAAGTATCACGAGCTATCAGAAGGATAGAGATGAATTTGGGGACCAAATTCTTTTAAGGGGGTTAGATTGTGAAACCCCAAAATAACTAATGGGCTATAATTCGTCTTTTCTACAAGTTAAGATAAAGAGGAATTTGGGGACAAAATTCTTTTAAGGGGGGTAGATTGTGAAACCCCAAATTTTTATTTGGGTTCTATTATGTAATTTTCAAAAGTTAAGATCTCTATATGTTTAAGCATTTAAATTATGTGACTAAAGTATATTTAAATGCTAATTCTCTTAATTAGTTAGCTATTGTTATCTATTAATTTATGATTTAAGTCTAATTGTGTTAAATATTTTCAATTAATTTTAAGGCCCATTAATATGGTTTGAATGTGAATTAAGCCAAAAAAATACATAATCAAGTGAAACCTAATTAATTATCAAGATTTAAGGAAAAGTATTCTACTCTCCCTCACACACTTTGCCGCCGTCCCTGTTCCGAGAAGAAAGTCGGAGTTCTTCTCCTCCATTCGCGAAGGTTTTTGAACCAGTGTTTGAGTCTTGTTATCCCAAGCGTCTTGATTAATCAGGTGAGTGTTCTTTTGCAAGTTTACTTGGAGCTGCTTGAAGCGACTTATTGAATGAGTTATTACTGTTGCGTGGATACTTTATTTGTCCTGTGAATTTTTGAACTGCGCCTGTGATTAGAAATTTGTGATTTATTGTTGTGCGAGTGGTAGTGCTTTGGTTCTGTTTATCGTTTGCATCATTGGGTCTGATCACATTCATTCGAACCCACTATGCGGTTGGATGAGATGTCTTTGCATGAGTCTTTTTATCACATTCATTCGAGCCCACTACGTTGCTGGATGAGATGTCTTTTTATCACATTCATTCGAACCCACTATGCGGTTGAATGAGATGTCTTTTATCACATTCATTCGAGCCCACTACGTTGCTGGATGAGATGTCCTTTTATCACATTCATTCGAGCCCTCTATGCGGTTGAATGAGATGTCTTTTATCACATTCATTCGAGCCCACTACGTTGCTGGATGAGATGTCCTTTTATCACATTCATTCGAGCCCTCTATGCAGTTGAATGAGATGTCTTTTATCACATTCATTCGAGCCCACTATGTTGCTGGATGAGATGTCCTTTTATCACATTCATTCGAGCCCTCTATGCGGTTGGATAAGATGTCTTTTATCACATTCACTCGAGCCCTCTATGTGGCTGGATGAGATGTCTTTTTATCACATTCATTCGAGCCCTCTATGCGGTTGGATGAGATGTCCTTGCATGAGTCTGATCACATTCATTCGAGCCCTCTATGCGGTTGGATGAGATGTTTGTTGTATACATATGTGTGAAGCGTCTAAGGTGTGCATGTTTGAATTGATATTCGATTGTGTTGTTTGCTCGCTGCTATCATGTACATTGGCACACGGGCTCACTAAGTTGGATGATCAACTTACCACTCTTTGTGGATTACTTTTTCAGGTACTTTCAACAGTTGAAATGTGTGGTAGTTGGTGATCCGGGATCCGAGTCGGTCTTGTCCTGTATTTTTTATTTTCTTGTTAGATTATTTTATTTGAAGGTTTTAAGTTTGATCAGATTGTGTTTTCGCGTTTTAATTTAACGGTTTATGTAATGGAGTTTTGAATTTATCCGATAAATTGTTTACGATATTTAAATTAATTCAAGTTTTAAGTTATGTTTTATCCGCTGCTAGACTAGTTTAAATTACATGTTTAGTTAATTGGTTTGTTCTGGCGACCCGATTCCAGTCGAGGGCCGTCTTTGGCCCGAGGACGTGGCTGGGAAAAACGGGGCGTCACAGTTGATATCAGAGCTTCGGCTCATATGTCAGGTATGGATCCTCGGATAGCGTCAGTCAGTCGTGTCGTAAGTTTTACGTTGCATGACTTGCTTGTTGCTTTATGTGCTTCTTTGCTTTTTTACTTGGGAACTAGAAGCAGTAATGCAATCTAAGTATCACGAGCTATCAGAATGATAGAGATTAATTTGGGGACCAAATTCTTTTAAGGGGGTTAGATTGTGAAACCCCAAAATAACTAATGGGCTATAATTCGTCTTTTCTACAAGTTAAGATAAAGAGGAATTTGGGGACCAAATTCTTTTAAGGGGGGTAGATTGTGAAACCCCAAATTTTTATTTGGGTTCTATTATGTAATTTTCAAAAGTTAAGATCTCTATATGTTTAAGCATTTAAATTATGTGACTAAAGTTTATTTAAATGCTAATTCTCTTAATTAGTTAGCTATTGTTATCTATTAATTTATGATTTAAGTCTAATTGTGTTAAATATTTTCAATTAATTTTAAGGACCATTAATATGGTTTGAATGTGAATTAAGCCAAAAAAATACATAATCAAGTGAAACCTAATTAATTATCAAGATTTAAGGAAAAGTATTCTACTCTCCCTCACACACTTTGCCGCCGTCCCTGTTCCGAGAAGAAAGTCGGAGTTCTTCTCCTCCATTCGCGAAGGTTTTTGAACCAGTGTTTGAGTCTTGTTATCCCAAGCGTCTTGATTAATCAGGTAAGTGTTCTTGTGCAAGTTTACTTGGTGCTGCTTGAAGCGACTTATTGAATGAGTTATTACTGTTGCATGGATACTTTATTTGTCCTGTGAATTTTTGAACTGCGCCTGTGATTAGAAATTTGTGATTTATTGTTGTGCGAGTGGTAGTGCTTTGGTTCTGTTTATCCTTTGCATCATTTGGTCTGATCACATTCATTCGAACCCACTATGCGGTTGGGTGAGATGTCTTTGCATGAGTCTTTTTATCACATTCATTCGAGCCCACTACGTTGCTGGATGAGATGTCTTTTTATCACATTCATTCGAGCCCACTATGCGGTTGAATGAGATGTCTTTTATCACATTCATTCGAGCCCACTACATTGCTGGATGAGATGTCCTTTTATCACATTCATTCGAGCCCTCTATGCGGTTGAATGAGATGTCTTTTATCACATTCATTCGAGCCCACTACGTTGCTGGATGAGATGTCCTTTTATCACATTCATTCGAGCCCTCTATGCGGTTGAATGAGATGTCTTTTATCACATTCATTCGAGCCCACTACGTTGCTGGATGAGATGTCCTTTTATCACATTCATTCGAGCCCTCTATGCGGTTGGATGAGATGTCTTTTATCACATTCATTCGAGCCCTCTATGTGGCTGGATGAGATGTCTTTTTATCACATTCATTCGAGCCCTCTATGCGGTTGGATGAGATGTCTGTTGCATACATATGTGTGAAGCGTCTAAGGTGTGCATGTTTGAATTGATATTCGATTGTGTTGCTTGCTCGCTGCTATCATGTACATTTGCACACGGGCTCACTAAGTTGGATGATCAACTTACCACTCTTTGTGGATTACTTTTTCAGGTACTTTCGACAGTTGAAATGTGTGGTAGTTGGTGATCCGGGATCCGAGTCGGTCTTGTCCTGTATTTTTTATTTTCTTGTTAGATTATTTTATTTGAAGGTTTTAAGTTTGATCGGATTGTGTTTTCGCGTTTTAATTTAACGGTTTATGTAATGGAGTTTTGAATTTATCCAATAAATTGTTTACGATATTTAAATTAATTCAAGTTTTAAGTTATGTTTTATCCGCTGCTAGACTAGTTTAAATTACATGTTTAGTTAATTGGTTCGTTCTGGCGACCCGATTCCAGTCGAGGGCCGTCTTTGGCCCGAGGACGTGGCTGTGAAAAACGGGGCGTCACATAGTGAAAAGTTCCAGTAACTTTAAATAAAAATAAATTGTTCCAATGATTTTGAGATTAAAGTTATGAGATGAAGTAAAGTGCAAATAATAAAAGGAGAAGAGAGCAAACACAATTTATAGAGGTTCGCGCCCCAACGGCCTACTTCCTCTCTTCCAGCACCCCTGGGTAAAATCCACTAATATATCGTGGCTTGCAGGACAAACCTTCGCCACTCGAGATTACAAGATATCGATTCTTTCTTTCAATACGAGCTTGCTAGGACACCTCCTATCACTCCAACAATGTGCTTGCTAGACCTCGGCCTATCGCACTAACATGTGCTTGCTAGAACCCTTTGTTCTATCGCACCAAATATGTGCTTGCTAGGTAAGCAACCTATCGCACTAAACAATTGTGCTTGCTAGGACACTTCCTATCGCACTATTACAAGATGATTTTAAAGTAGTACAATGAACACTCCTCTCGAGTAAGATGTACAAAAGTATGCTCACTAGTATTTCTTTTAACCTCTCAAAATATCTCAAAGTTCTCAAGAGCAAGGGTTAAAAAAGATTTTCGTTTTTCACAAAATCTTTTCGCAAGTGTAATTCAAAAACGAATTTTGCTTTTCAAAAGATTTTCACAAATCAAAGCATGAAAAAGCAAGAGTAATTTTCTCAAAGTAAAGCTCTATTTTTCTCTCAAAGTTGGTGTGTAAAATGATTCAAGAGAGCTCAATTTATAGGTGGAGAAATTGGATAGTTTAGGAAAGATTTTGAAATTCAAAAATGATTTTGTCACATTTAAAAAGATGTTGCAAGATTAAACCATGTGACTAATTTTCCAATGAATGTGGACAAGTTTTAGTAATTAGGTGGAGAAGAAATCTTTCCAAAAAAATTTATTTTAGATACAAGGGTAAGATATTTAGCTAGACAAATTGGAGACAAATTGTTATGCTAGCTAATCAAATGATTTGAAAGAAATCATACCTTTAAAAATTGATTTGATTAAGAATTCAAAACAATGGCCAAAATTAGTTAAATATTCAAGAGTAATTAGGCTTAATTAAGAAAAAGGTTTCGGCCATAATTAAGTAAAAACAGACCACGGCCCATTTTAAAATTGGTAGGCAGGCTGCTTGATTTTAAACACATTTTTATAAAAGGGCCAAAAATTGTTGGACTAAAGGTATTTAAAAAATGGTTTGGGTTAGGAATTTTCTTGCTCTTAATACTTTGAGACATTTGATACTTACATGACCTCAATTTTCTTGTATCAAAAATTGGGCCCTTCCAAGGGTGCGTGGGTCTTCAAACTATTCTTCGATTTGGACTTTCTTCATTGATTGACTTGTAAGATCTTTATTGGGCATTTTCTTCTCAATTAAGCTTTATTCGTAAATGGGCCTCTTTCTTCAAATAGGAGCTTCTCAATAATTCCTGTTAAGATTAAACTCAAGAAACAAGCTCAAATATCAAGTTGTTTGTTAATCACTAATCATTCGGCTAACAATTTATTTGTTCTTAATTTTTGTTGTTGTAACATTTTTAATTTTCATTTTCTTTAAGTTTATTTTATATTTCTGTTATACAGGTGCCTATTTTTTGAATTTTGTTTGGGGTGAAATACACTTTTCCCCCTTAAAGTATAGGAGTGGCATCAATTAACCCCCTAATGTATCAATTGTAACAATTACCCTCTTTTGTTATAGTTTTTGTTTCACCCTTTTGTTTGTAACTCAGGTGGAGTGCTTCTATAAGATTATTAAATAAATTTCATAATTTTTTTCCACCCTATTGTTATTAACCAATTGCAAATGTCCATCATTGATAGGGTCGAATTGGGTTTCTTACCTGCTTAATTTTAGGGGGTCTGGTGAAAAGCCCACAATTGGATGGCCCACAATCGGGTCTCATTAAGTAACACTAAATGCTAACTTTTTTTTTTATTTTTTATTTTTAGAAAACCGATAGGGAAAAATTCCATTAATGAATAATATAAAGATTGAAGAATTTTAACACTAAATGCTACCTTATTGCACTAGCATATAAAATTTTAAGTTCATTTACAAGAATTTTTTATTACACTCAATCGATTTAGAAGATGAAAAAATATGTGAACTAGTAGGGAGGAAGTTAATGTTTTTGTAAGGACAATCTGGTCCATAAAATTCAATAGTAATTTCATAATATTCATAGTTGAAAAAATGTACGGTAACTTGTAATAAAAAAAAAATTAGGAGGGAGTGTATTATTAAATATTTTAATGGGGTGAATGCCATATATTATTTTAAATAATAAGGATAATTAAATCTTTGAATATGATTAGGGAAATAATTTATCAAGTTGGCATGCTAAATGAAACAACTCTACACACATTTCTACCTTAAAAAGTTGTTTTAGCGGTGTAGGCATGGATCGAAGTTTCATTTTTTATGTATGTTTCGGTCAGCTAAAAATAAGAAACTTTTCGAAAGTTTCACAAATAATAGGAAAATGCATGAATAAAAGTTACTAAATTAAGACATAATGAAAATTTCAAGACAAATATAGTGTTTTAGAAATACGCCTTATTTTCGTTTCGATTATACTGAAAACTGAAACTTTTAGATATTTTCGACGAAAAATATAAAAAATTTCACCTAGGGGGTGTGGTCCCTTCTCAATTACATGGGTAGAAAACCTACCACAATACTAAAAGTACCTGATAGGAATTAAAACAAAATAAAAATTGTTATATCACTTTTGATAATAAAAAATTGACTTTATGACTTGAAATAAAGAAAAAATGTTCTTGTATGAAAAAATATAATCATTCAAAATTTAAAACATGGATGATGCAATCATTACATAAAACATTTTGGGTAATTTCAATTTAGTAAAAATTCAAAGAAAGAAAAAAAATATTAAAACGTGCATTATAATGACAATTTATTTTTGATTCAATTTTATCCATCGGTAAAGCAATGACGCAAAAGATTTTTAGAAACTAAAATGATGACCATACACATTTATATTCTCATTTGACATCTATATAAACCCCTACACATGTAGTATTTATACATATACAATTGACCTAAAATCCTAAAATGGAAAACGAAAATGCAACTTTTGCGTACATTACTGATGAATCGCAAAGGAAAGCTGCATTCAACGAACGAAAGGAGGACTTGATTAAGGAAGTGAGCGAGCTTAGCTCGCTTTGCGGCGTGGAGGCATATGCTATCATCCGCTATGCTAATGAACCAGAGACGGAGGTGTGGCCCTCCCATGTGACGGCAGAGACCGTATTGGAGCGTGCAAAGAAGGTGGTTGACGAAGAGTTTATAGCAAAGGAGATTAAAAAGAAGGAATTGAAAGAATTTATGTTCAAGTGCATGTATGGAAAGGCTAGCTTGTCCGATTTTGATATGCGCGACAAGGATGATATGAAGATGGTCATGGAAGAAGTTCAGCAAGAGCTAAACTCTCGAATGAAAAGGTCCAATGGAAATTAAGTTCATAAATAGGCTCAACCCAAACTATGGACTTATTTATATTGATTTTTATGTTATGTTTTATTTTCTTAAGGATGTACTTGTAGAGGTAAGGTATTACACCTCCTCGAATTTATATATTTCGTTAAAATAAATAAATTTAAAAGGGGTTATATGTGAAATCCTCCATTTATATAGTTAGTGAGACTATTATAACTTAATGTTTCAAGGGTCTTTCTAAAATAAGATTTCGCGGGGCTAGAGTCTATATAAGATACCTCATTTCATCCATTAAAAAAAGTCAAAAATACAATCTGAATCGCAATTTTCTTTCAAATTGAAATTACAAATTTTAATTTTATCAACCACCTTTTTCCTCGAACCCAAACGACAATCCAGCCAGTGGTCGAGCAAGGAACAATTCTTTCAGGGGGGTGGGGGCTAATTTTTTTTGTCAAATACTTTCTTAATATTTTGTATTTCCTCAATATTTTGATACAATGACAAAAAATAAGATAAAGCTATACACACACACACAAAAAAAAAAAAAAAAAAAAATCACACAAAAATTGAAAATATAAATATCTTAAAGAATAAGAATCATTTAAATAGTAATCGACAATATTTTATTGAATATAAATAGTTTTTATCGATTCCTCCTTAAAAGAGTCAACATTTTCTTTTGAAAAATATAATATATAAGTACGCGAATGATAAAAAAAAAAAAAAAAAAAACTACTTCAATATAAAATATTGTTCCCTAAATATACTTGAAAAACTAGAAGAAATAATTTGTTAAGAAATTAAAATAATATAATTAGATATTTTAATATATATATATATATATATATATATATATATATATACATATATTCGTAGTGATTTTAATCTATAATAATTAGCTCTAGCAAGAGAATAAAAGAAATATGTATAACATGTCAAAAAATAAAATGCTCCCCGAAAAAGTCGAACTCAGAACAACAAGGAGAACACACTTTCCCTTAACAAGCCCACCACTACTGTATAAAATATTTTTCTTGGGAGGCGGTCGTCCTACTCAGTCTTCATGACGCTCCGCCACTGAATCCAGCACCAAAAACCGCAGCCTCACCACACTCGCGACCCCAGCACCTCATTCAGTTTGTAATTTTTACTAATAATGATATAATTGATTTTTGTCAAAGTTTGGCAATGATGACATAATCCTTATATTGTTGTGTATATGTTTCATCCATGTTTCAAGGCTGTTCTCTAAATCTTTAATCAATAAAATTAAATTATTTAGGTAAATTTGAAGACCCAATACAAAGACAAATATATAAGAGTAATTCTAAATTGATTTAATGGTTGAGAAATCACATTATTACTTCAAGGTTGTGGGTTCAAGCCCCGACAATTACATCTTATGCAATTTAAAAAAAAAAATCAATGAACGTAGTGGCGTAACAAAAAAGTTATTTCACCGGGGTCATATGTTACTTAAAAAAATCAATCATGACAACAAATATGTGAACCAAATTGATTCAAACTATAAAAAAAACCGTTAATTAAATTGGTTTTTTTTCAAGTTTCTACATTTGATTTGTCATAGATTGAAAGTAATCAATTATCGAACCATTTGAAACGATATCAAGCTTGTATTTATATATAATAACAGAATCATTTAACAGTTCATTTTTTATTTTCCGTGCAATTCCAGGTTAATTATTGATCATAAACGCCATAGCAGAAAAAGCTTTCCATAATTGTATCAAATATTCATTTTTTTTCTACTAATTTATGAATCAATCACTGCTGATTTTTGAAGTATACTAAAGTGTAAACAATATTTCTCTTTTCTTTCTACTAATTTCTTGGTAAGATCATCAATTACTCTAAATTTCGAGAACTCTTTTCTCAACCTCATGTCGACAATATAATTTTCAAGTTACATAACAAATGTTAATACCTTTGTATTAAATAAACTATAATGAAAAGATTTGAAGAGGTTTTGCCAATGAAAAAATATCTCCAAGTCAAAGAAAATTGTATTTGTAATAGTAGATTCGAATATAAAGCATACGTTGAAATTTGAGTTTGCTTTATTAGATTTCATTCAAACACAATGACTTTATCAAATATTAAATTTCTTAGTAGTGAAATTAGAGTGATACAAATGATTTAATAATATTTTATAAGTAAGTGAGAATAATTTTAATATCATACTTTAAGTAAAATTACTAAAAGTGGCCCTGATTAACCGGTCCCTTAAGAGGCAAAGAAAGTAATATAATTGGTATCATTTGTAATTACATTATGGGGAAAACAATCTCCATTTATATTCTTAAAGTATCAAATAGAAATCAAATATTCAAGCAAAAAATCTTAAAATCATAAAAGTAAAACCGTAGAAAAACAACACTAGTGAGAAAAATAAATTTCTTATTTTTTGTATTGAAATTTCTAAATCGGTTTTATTTATTTAATTTTATATGATCTGTTTATTGAACATTACTTGACTTTTTATTCTTTTATACTATATATTTTTATTTTTATTATTTTAGTTCAATTATTTAAAAATACCTTAAATTTAAATGTACTAATATTAATTATTAGAAGAATAGATCAAACTACCTATAAAGTTTAATGTAATTACAGAAATCACCCAAATGCTTGTGATTTCTTACATGTAACGTCTATAAGAAAAGACGAGCATACTTTATACATCTCAGTTAGTTCCTTTAGCCGGACGCTAGTCTAGCTATTGGGTAATTTGTGTAATTTTGTAAAATATTGAGAGTGATCTATTTAAATACACTAAAATTCCTTGTTCTTTCAAATATTTCTTTCTAATAAAAATCTGAAGTGACTATTTTACTCAAAATTCGTTTGATTGAGTTCAAAATTAAATTTGTACAACATAAGTGACTAAATTGTAACTTGAAAAATATTAAAAATATTCCATCTTTGAAAAATACACCCTACTTATAATTTATTCAGACATTCTCAAAGTATTCCACATCTTATAACATGACAAGGTAATTTGTTTCTAAGAATTTTGAAATAGTACTGTGAAATTCGGACTGACAATTAAGTTATAAATAAATTAAAGTCTCAATTTTTATTAAAGACCAGAATTCTTAAAATTGCAAAAATCGTCATGTAATTAAAGCTTGTTGGCGAAAAAATTCATTATAAGATTCAAACTGACAATAAAATCAAGTAACTAAACTAATTTTGAAATTTCAGTCGTATTTCAGCTCAAAATTGTACTATAGTTTTGCCCTCTTTTCTTCTACATGACTAAAATTCCCAATCAATTAAGCCACATTGTCACACGTGACTTAATTTGAAAATTTTAAGAATCTCGATTTAAAATTGAACTGAAATTGCTATATTAATTTAATTTTTTTATTTAATTGCCATTCTAAATTTAAAAATTAATGGCAGTCGTCATAGGCAGTTTTTGTTAGTATTACCAAACTAATTTAATTTTAGGAGTTAATTACTAGTCCGAATCTTAAAATTTTTCCCAACAAATCTAGTTATTACAGGAATATATATTCAATTGAAAAACGAAACTACTATTTTATTTATTTATTATTTCTATTATTGCGCCACAAATTATAATTTTTTTAGATGATAATTATTATTTTTGAAAAGACTTAATTTCTCTTGTTCTAATAACTAAGATTATGGCCATGCAAGTTCGAAATCTGCAAAACAAAAAATTCTAAAATTCAAATATTTTAGACTAAATTTCATGGCTACCTACCACATAGTGAAAATTGACTGGACACTTTTAATTAAGAAAAAAGAGAAAGCCATTATTATTCGAAATAAAGAAAAAGGTTCCAAAAGAATGATTGACCTTATCTGAAATAATGTAATAATTCAAATCTTAAATAAGGATTATTACAATTTAGTTAAAATCCAAAGGAAGTTACAACATTGTATTACAAGGATAAACTTTTTCCAAATGTAAACTAGCAATGCACAATAAATTTTCAACAACTAAAATGACCATAAAAATAAAAGATTCTCATTTCACTTCTATATATACCCTTCACACACACAACATTTATACCTATACTTCAATTGATAGAAAAAATAGTCAAAATGACAAGAAAAAATGTAGTCATTGCATATATTACTAATGAGTATCGAAGAAAGGCTTCTTTTAACAAAAGAAAGAAGGGACTAATTAAGAAGGTGAGCGATCTAAGTACTCTTTGTGGTGTGGTGGCATGTGCCATTGTCTATAGACCTATGGAACCTGAGCCGAAAGTATGGCCATCTCAACCGGGGGCACATGTTGCACTACAACAAAGATGATATTTAGTTGCATTCAAATATTGGCATTTTCTTCAAAATGACAAAATAAAATTACATTCTATGTAGATGTCACAATAGTTAATTTACCGGTGACATTTACATCTTAATAATGATGTCATTTGATCTAGTAATGCCATAACATTTTAATAAGATGTTTTTTTTTTAAAAAATGTCACATAACATTCACATTTAGTGTCATTAAGTTAAAAAAATAGTAGCATTTTTTATAAAAGGTCGCAATTTAATTTAACTATGGATGACATTTACTCTTAAAATGTCACTGCTACATCTTTCTACAAAAATGTCACTTTAGATGATAATTTTGTGGCATTAACTTATTTTTTTTCTGACATTTTCTACAAAGTGTCACAATTTTAAAATAATATTAATGGCATTTAATCATAAAATGCCACGGGTAAAGAATTTGGAAAAGGTATCTTTTTATATGGTTATTTAGTGGCATTAACTTAAAAATTTTAGTCTTAAAATGCTGAAAAAGATTACACGTAGTCCGATTATGTAATTAAAATGAATAGATAATTAAATGTGTATTATGTAAAAGACAAATAACTTTATACTATATTGAATAAAAAAGATAAATAACTATTTTTATTCCGATCATGTGTAGTCTTATGCTTTTAAAAGAGAAAAGAAACCCCCAAGCGATAGGCCATTGGTCTCTCAACTTTCTTTTGTAAAAAAGAAAGAAAGCGAACCTAAGAAGCAGTCAAGTATGGACGCAAACTTCATGTATGTATAGTTATTTCAACAAGTCTTGAAAGCCTCAAAAGTTGTGGAGTGATATATAAATTGCATCCGTCTACATCAATTGTTGGTAAGAATACATCACACTATAAGAATGTAATTTTAATGTATATGTAGCTTCTTTGTTTTTACTTTATTTCCATGAAAATGGGTGATTGAAACTGTATAGTTTTATTTCCCGCTATATGCTCGACAAAATATTTCAAAAAATATTTTTTCTGAATTTAGAGGAGTTTGTGAGCTGGTTGTTCCTTTCCGAATGCCCGCTATATGCTCGACAAAATGTTTCAAAGAATACTTTTATTTTCTTATTTTGAAACTGGCCAAACAAGTCAAAAAATATATGTATAGTTTAACATGAAGAGAAATCTCAACATTGGTCGTTAAAAAGTGCCAAAGCTTTTAGGTGATGTAATGCAAATGCAATCCTAAAATCTAGTTCTGCAGATAGGGTGACTTAAACAAAAATCTATTTTTATTGGCTAGTAACTAGAAGGTCTACCATATATGGTTAGAAAGCTATGGAAGTCAAGTTTTCAACAAAAAAAAAAAAAAAAATGGTTTACAAAATGGAGTTATATGGAACAAGTTATGATTAGTTTACCAGAGGCTACCAAACTGCACTTGGGAAAACTAACAACCTTGTGTCTTTCCGGCCTACATCATGATGGATCCGTTTAGTTCTATGTATGTCACATAATGGAAACAACTATTCACTTTGAGACCAATATTTATGTTCCATGATATTTTATATTTTTATATTCGTTATATTTTAGCATGCTTAATTCTCGTATTTTTTACCCTCTTCATTTTTAAAATATTTTGTTCATTGTTATTTTTATTCTTATCAGTATCGAGGTTCTTACACATTACAAGCTATGCATAGGAGTTGGATGAAACAATCTAGAGTGAGTGATGTTTACGACGAAGGAGTGAATAAGTTCCTTGATTTTGCTTTCAATAATGCTAGTTTCGAGGAAAAGATACTGGTGAAGATCAGCCGACTCAAATCAGATTTGTTCAAATTTGGGATCAGCTTCGTTCGTCATCAGACTTGCACTTTCGTCAGCCAAGTGGAAAAGATCAAGAGGTCCTGCCAACGGTAATAAATGCCCCTGGAAGTAATAAATGCTGAAGTACAAGGTTATTAAAGACAAATTATTGAAGAAAAGCTGATACGAAGTCTTTCTTCAATAATTTGTCTTTAATAACCTTGTACTTCAGCATTTATTACTCCCAGGGGCATTTATTACCGTTGGGAAGACTTTATGATCCTTTCCACTTGGCTGACGAATGTACAAGTCTGATGGCGAACTAAGCTGATCTCAAACTTTGAACAAATCTGATTTGGGTCGGCTGATCTTCATCAATCTGATATCTTTCCTTCAGCAGATCACAAGTCTTTGGACCTTGATTTTTTACTCTTCTGATGTCTTCTTTACTTAGTCAAAAATTTCTTTACAAGGGACCATCAGCTAAGTTAATCCATACTTAGCCAATTTTGAAGTTTTGGAATGCATCAAAACCTCCCTTATAAAAGTGTCTTCAGTGTTCTTCATCTTCATCCTTATCCAACAATTTCCCCCTTTTTGATAATGACAAAACATCAGCTAAGTACCTGTTAAAACCTATGCTAAATATTGTAATCCTCAAAAAATTTCTGAGATAGAAAATGATATGTTGGAAAAACTTGACTTTTATTGATAATGCAAATATTACAAGTACAAGTTTTCAGATAAGATGTCTGAAGAACAGATAAAGTAAACTGATTACAAAAGATGTTTAAATTCTAACTATCAGCTTCTTCATCAGATCCTTCTAACACTTCTTCATATTCATAAGAAGACTCTTCATCGTCTTCTTCTTCATCTTCGTCATCAGTTTCCTCATCCAGGAGAATGTTTGCTTTGGCAGCATCCATCTTTTCTTTGAGTTGCTGCTCCTTCAAAAGCTCCATTGCCTTCCTGGCTGATTCAGTGTTCTTGTACTTGGTAGGTTCTTCTTCAGTCTTCTCTTTTTCTTCTACCTTTCCAAGTTCTTCAGTCTTGTCAGTAGTTTCTTCAGTCTCTTTAGCTTCATCAGCAGCAGCATCATTTTCCTTAGCTGATTCTTCCCTTTTATCTTCCCCCTTTTTGTCATCATCAGATTTGATGACATTAGAAGGTTCAGCAGCAGGGTTGAGAGCAACTGTAGGAATCTTCATCTCGGCACATAAAGCTTTCAGATTCTGATTAACTACATCATGACTTGCAGTTAAGTGATGAATATCAGTGCTGATGGTGTCAGTTTTGTCATTGCAACAGTCAATGTTGAGTTGCATTGTTGAAAGTTCTTCATGAATAACATCTCCAGCTTTCTGAAGTTCCTGCAGCAAGCCAACATTTATAGACTTCTCTTCTTCACTGATTTTGATGAATGTTGCAGTTAAGTCAGCTATCTTGTGCTCAGCTCTTTTTAATGCAGTATGAAGGTTATTTACATCAGCCTTCACATCTTCCACATTTCTGTTCATGTCATTTAGGCTGTGCACTAACTGCAAAGAATTGTCTTGAGGTATGGGAAAACTGTCAATTTCATTCTTGATAATCTTGGCAGTTGATTGTTGCACAGTTTCCAGCTGAAGTCTGTTGGACTCTGCCAACTCAGCTTTGAGTTCTTCCTTCAGCTCCTCTTTCAGCTTTGTCAGCTGCTGGCTATGCTTCTCTTCCAGTTCCTTTACTGAATTCTCCATCAGCATCTGGAAAGCTTCCATCAGTGACGAGTGTTCATCACCTGATGAAGCAGAAGCAGCAGCTTCCTTTTCTTCAGTCTCCTGGTGGACAGGGACATCTTCCATTTCAGTCTCCTGATCAGCTTTGGTATCCATAGCATTCCACTCAAGTGCTAAGGGTTCATCAGCTTTCTTTTGCTCATCAGTGACATCATCATAGAATAGATTAGTGATTGTGCCATCATCATTGAAGCAGGTTGTTTGACGTATCTGCCTAACAATGATCCAAGGATTCACAACAGCATTGTTTCCCTTGGGCACTTCACTATATTCCTTCACTTCCTTGCCAAAAATTATTTGCTGAATACTTGGCAGCTGAGGCAAGTCGCTTGAGCATCCCTGCTGATATCTTGACCTTTTTGCCCATCTCTTCAAGGCGGTCATAACAGCAGTGTTTATGGCCCTTTCTTCAGCATTATCAGACTTCCTCCTTTTGGCAGGCAAGGTGTTCTGAATAATTTTTGCCTCCTCCAGTGCAAAGTCTTTTGCATATTGATGCATGACATCTCTGACATAACTGGGATCCAAAGCCTTCTGAATGGAGTTTGTCTTTAACCAATTTAGAACCCATTGTTCTTCATCAGCTAACTCCTTCAGACTTTGAAGTTCTGCAATTGATCTGTTCATCCTGTTGTCTCTCCATCTGATGTATCTGGGCTTTTCTTGGGTGAACAACGTCTTTAGCATAAGCTTCTGGTCATAGTACGCCAATGACTTCTCAAATCTCTTGAAGAGCTCCTTATCAGCATAAACAATTTCAAAGGCTCTTCTTACTTCATATTTGTCCTTTGGCTTGACCTTTGCAGCAGGCATTTTAGGCTTTTTCTCTTTGTCTTCATCCTTGCCTTCACCTATTTTAATGCCTCCTCCATGAACAGGTCCATGAGCATCAGTCTTGCTGAGCTCAATGACCATGGCCAGTTCAGCATCCTCAGCAGCTTTTCTTTCTGCCTCAGACATTTTTCTTGGTGCCTCATCCTTTGCTTCCTGAACTTTGCTCAGTTCAAGTGCTTTCTTCTCCTCCAACTCATCCTGTTTTCTCTGTTCAGCTTCTTCCCTCTTCTTTTTGTCAGCTTTAGAGACCTTCTTTCTCTTAAACAAAATTTTTCTCTTTCCTTTATCAGCTGGAGCAGGGGCTGGACCAGCAGATGAGATTGGTGCAGCAGCAATTGGATTGATGATCATGACATCTGGATCATCCTGAGGTTTAGCAGCCTCAACTGTTGGTGTAGCTTGAGTCATATGTTGCTTATCAGTTTGGTTTGCAGCAGAAGCCTCATCAGCTCCAACAGGTCTTTCAGCAGATGCAAGACTTTGTCTTACTAAGTTTTCTAACTCAGTAGGCTTTTCAATGAATGTCATCTGCTTCCTTGCTGACTTCTTTGACAAACCCTGAATGGGTCTTGAAGCAGCAGTGTCTCTTTGTTGACTCCTTGTCCTGTGAGAGACATTCCCAGCAAGCATTTCAGCAGAAGGAGTCCTGGAAGGTGATGCAGGAGACATTCCCCTTACATCAGCAGTTGTCTGACTTATGATTTGTTCAACAGCAATGTCAGCCACAGTCTTTACTTTCTTAGGAACCTTCTCCTTTGGTTGATCAGCAACCTTTTTCGTCTTTGTCTCAATAGCTAAGGCAGCTGTTTTGACCAATCTCCTTTGCCTTTTGGCAGGAACCTCCTTTGGTTCCTCATCTTCATCTTCTTCAAGCTCATCGGCCTTCCTCTTCAGAACAGGCAAGTACTTGGCCATTGCCTTAGATTTGTGGATCTCCTTTCCATTCGTCATAACACAGCCCAGTTTTGACAGCAAGTAACTGAGTGTGATTTTGTGGTTGGTTTGGGGAGTTTTCCCTTTCTTGACCTCAAGAAAACCAGCCAAGATGTGCCAGACTATAATGGACCAGTTGACTTCCAGCCCATAGTAAATGGCAGCCATGATGCTGAAACGCTTCATTGGAACAGCATCCACAGAGAAGGTGCAGTTTTCAATCAGTTTTGCAACCATATCAGCCATCCACTGATATTCGTCCTTCAGTTGTCTCTTTTTAATATTGTCAGACAACATTTCTCCCTCTTTGGCGCAGATCGCCCAGAATTGTTGATGTCTGTCTTCCGTCAGCACAGTGACGTCGTCTCGTCCACTGTTAGGAAGCCCAAACGTCTCGTGAAGAACAACAGGTGTAATGACCACAGATTTGTCTCCGACTGTAGCCTTGATTTCCAAAGTCGAGAAATCAGCAGTAGCGGTTTTGTAATACTCCATTACTTGATCTGTCCAGATTATTCCTTCATTATACTCCATGAAGTTAACCAGCAGGGCAGATTTGAACTTTTCCAGCAGTTCCTTCATCAATTCCGTTCCAGACTGATAGTACGACTCATACGCTAGGAACATACCTTCAGCGGCCATCGTAATCTGTTGAGAGATTAGAGAAACAAAAGGAAATTTGCAGAAAGATTGCAAGTATTTTCTCACAAGTGCTTTTGAATATTTAGGGTGCGTAAAGAACTACACGGCTGATCAGATCTGGATTTATAGAGTTAGGGTATGTTGGTTTCCGTGATACCAGCTAACCGTTAGATCCGTTTCTTGTCAGTGCTGATCGTGCGGCGTCAGTTACGACCTTTCAAATTCAAATCGCATCTAATGAGGAGCGGGAAAAGTACCGCTCTTCTGTTACTTGTAAAAGCGCGTTTTGAAATAAAGCGTTTTTAAACAATAAGCTTTTACACAAGTAATCAGATTAGTAAAATAAATACTTATCTGATGGACTACTGTCCTGATGACATAGTTGTTATCAGTGAAAGCCAATAACTGATAACCTTCCTCAGCTGTTTGTCAATCCAGCTAGATAATATATCTTCAATCTTCAAAACTTTAATCTTCTGTTGAAAACATAACTTCAACTAACTGTCATCAACAAATTTCATCTTTTAATCAGAAGTACCGCTAGTCTTACACGTTCCCCCTGACTTTAAAAATTCATAAGTTAACTAGTCTGTTGAGAGTTAATTCTTGAAGATAAATAAGATGAGTAAGCTGTTGAACTTTAGTCTTCTGTTAAGTTCCCCCTCAGCTTATGCATCCAATTTTAATAAACCCAGTTCAGCTCTTAGAGTTGAAAACCTTGTCTCACTTAGAGGTTTTGTGAAGATATCAGCAATTTGATTTTCAATAAACACATATTCTATCATGACATTTCCTTTCTCCACATGATCTCTAATAAAGTGATGCTTGATCTCAATATGCTTAGTCCTTGAATGACTTGTAGTATTCTGAGTAAGGCTGATTGCACTTGTATTGTCACAGTAGATTGGTATTCCACTGATTTTGATATTGTAGTCTTCCAGTTGATGCTTCAACCATAAGATTTGTGCACAACAAGCTCCAGCAGCTATATATTCAGCTTCAACCATAAATCGAACTGGATTGAAGACCGATTAGCTGTTAAATCGGGCCAACTGACCGATCTGGTCCGGTATTCAAAACTTTGGTAACGGTATGCCTCCTCAAATTTACTTTTTATTTTATATTAATATACCTATGAGATTATGCTGCCCTCCATTTCCATTTTCAATTTTACCAAAAGTAAAAATAAAAATAAAAAATGACAGAATATTGTATAAAGTTGTATGTTAAAAAAAAAATTCTCTTCAAATAAGTAGTATATGAAAAATCTCATTTTTAAGTAAGTCTGAATATCCAATGATATACAAATATATTAATAAATTATTAATGTTGTCTAAGGTAATTGCTGAATAATGTTACATTTTTTATTCTTACATTCTTTAACATTTTGTTTTGAGTATTAAAAACTTAATAATTATATGAAATATACAGCCATTAGGCGAGTTTTAAACAGCCAAATGCATTCATCCAAACAAAAGAAAAGTAATCGAATTAAGAGATAAAACTTCAAAATAATCCTAAGCATTGGTTGAGATAAAACTAATACAATTGACGAAATTGGTGAAGAATGGATGAAATCGATTAAAACCGAGTTAAATGAATTAAAAGTGGGTGAAATTTGTTCATAAACGGTTGAAATTGGTCTGCCAATTCTTGATGTTTGTGATTTATTTTAGATGATACGCGAAAAATGTATTTTTAAAATTCAATTTTTTTTTAGTATTGAATCCAATACCCTAAGGGATTTTTGAATCATTTCTTAAATGTAAACGATAGTCAATATAATTACACTGCACATCAGAGTAGTTTGAGTAATTCTCCCTGTTCATTCTATCGGATTTAAAACAATATGTAACTTCTAAAATGAACACAATAAGATTTTTTATATTCCAACCACACACACAAAAAAAAAAAAAAAAAAAAAAAAAAAAAAAAAAAAAAAAAAAAAAAAAAAACTTTAACCAATTATGCTCCTTTTTACAAATGTTTCACTATTACATTTCTAGAACGGATTGAAATTTTTTTTCATCCAAATATACGGTTAAGAGTAGCAGCCAAACGAACGCCGCCCTGAGCTAGCCGCAAATTCACCACCGGAATCCGGGACAAGAAATAATCATCTGCATATGTATAATTATATTACTTGATTTAATTTGTGTCATTTTATCAACATTTTTTGAAAGAGTTAATGGCAATTTATCCCTTGTGATAATCAAAATATCTAATTTATATATTTGTGATTTGAAAAGAGCACTTTAATCTCCCGCAATCTTATAAAAGTTTCACATCGTCTCCTTGATAATTTTATGTGTGGCAGTTTAACCCCTTTATGTTATGACAAATTTGACAATTTACCCCTCCATGTTATGCAAAAATGTGACAATATCCTCCTATATTATAAAAACACTTTCATGCCCACTCAAATTTCTGCAAGTGAGTCACACTTTGATTATGATAAAGTGCTCTTTTTTTAAATAATAGGGAGAATTATGCATTTCACAAGGGGTAAATTTGTAATTAACCCTTTTTTGGAAATAAAGAACAAAATAATTAACTCAAAATTGATATGGTATGTTACCTTCAAGTATTGAATCTTCACTAACTCCTTTATATGCCCAATCGCATGCTGCTTTAATTCCTTCCGATGCATATCTAAAAATTGAGTTTATGTGATCATAAATTAAATTTCCTAAGTTGAAATTTATTTAAATATCAAAAAATGATTTTATTTAATATCTAATTTAACTTACATATCCGGGCATGTTGTTTTGCTGCAGGCCGCCCATGCCTTTGCTTGGGTAGACCATACAGTCTGTCAAAGTTTAAAGACAAGACTATTAATATTATCGAGTTAATGGCAATTTATCGATATGTGTTATGATAAATTTTGCACATTACCCCCTATGTTATAAAAATATTTTTTCTGCTCACTCCCAATTTGGGCGAGTGAGTTACACTCTTATCAGAGAATCAAATTCAGAATTCAAATGTAGAAGGAAATGGTGAAGGATAGATGGAAAGAAGAAATTCCCAATTCTATTTTAATTAGGGTTGTTTATTTAAATTAATTGTAAGTTTGTTATTAGTCGGCTGATTAGTAGTTAGTTTGTTAGTGTTTTTACCGTTTTGTCCCTCTGTTTGTAACTCTATTTAAGCTGTTATTTTCAGCTAATTCTGTACACTTTTATCTTTAATCAAACAGAGAGAATTCATACTTCCTTTCAATTCAAGATTCAAATATATTACATCACTTTCATATATGCAATTTACAAGGGTTCATATGGTATCAGCAGAAATTCTTGCTTCCGCATTCAATTATGTTTTTTCAGATCAATTTCTTCAGTTCAATTTCTTCAGTTCAGATTCAAGTCTTCCTACTTTGGGATCATCTTTCCTCATTCAGATCGCATTCAACACTCTCTGCAACTGCCAATCTTCAAATTCTCCAGATCATTGTCATCAAATCCACATCTCTTTGGATTTCCACGGTTATACACACAGATCACTCATTTCCTACACCAATTTCTCTTTCCTGGTATTATCTTTTCCACCACAGCAACTTTTATTTGTTTTCATCTTCTTTTTCGGTTGTTTTTTCACATCTAGACTTTCTTCTTGATTTCTTTTACATATCCATCATCACATTCATTAAAATCCCTAAAAATACATCAAGAAAACACACCTGATCAGTTTCTTGAAATTTTAGCCCTTCTTTTTCAGTCTATAAGAAAATACAGTTAGCTTTACATCAATGGCTTCTTCTGGTTCCAACACTGACACAGTCACTACCTCATCAAATTCTTCTAGAGTTCGTCCAGAAATTGAGGACCCTTCCAGTATTTTCTACCTCCATCCAGCAGATGGACCCGGTGTAATTCTTGTCTCAGAAAAATTGGATGACAAGAATTATCAAACTTGGTCCAAAGCAATTATTAGAGCTTTAACAGTTAAAAATAAACTTGATTTCATTGATCCTAATTTTCCTAGACCAACTGAAGATCCAATTCTTGCAAATTATTGGGATAGGAATAATACCATTGTCCTCACATGGATTTTAAATTCTTTGAACAAAGAAATCAACCATACAGTACACAATCACACCAATGCATCCATACTGTGGAATGAACTAAAAGGCAGATATCAACAGGCCCATGGCCCAAGACTTTTTCAGTTGCAAAGAGATTTTATGAATTTACCTCAACAATCACTCTCAGTAAGCACCTATTTCTCCAAATTAAAAGTTATATGGGATGAGATATGCAACTTTAGGCCCAAATGTACTTGTGGTATGTTGGATCAATATTCTGAAAATCAGTATCTTATATTTTCTTAATGGGACTACAAGAATCTTTGGCTCACACCAGAAGCCAATTACTATTAATGGATCCCCTCCCTGATGTTACAAAAGCCTATTATCTTGTTTCTCAAGAAGAAGCTCAAAGGGAAGTGCAAGCTCTCTTCCCTTCTACTGACACATCTAATTCCATGGCCTTTGCCACTAGAAATGCCCCATCCTACACTTCTACCAGACCCCAAACACCCTACACACCTTCTTACAATTCCAGACCACCCTCATCTACATCTCCAACACCCTTTAGACCATCCTACAGACCCCCTTTTAACCCAAACCGTCCAAGACCCTACTGTACTCATTGCCAGATGTCTGGCCATACCATCAATACCTGCTTCAAGATTCATGGATATCCACCTGGCTATAGACCACCTACACCTAGATTTCCACCTCCTTCACCAAACAATATCAACAATATCACTTCTGAAACACAGCCCCCCTCTCAAACACCTCAGGAATTCATTCAGTCAATGTCACCTGATCAGTTTACTCAATTGTCCCAACTACTCACTCCTACCAACAGCATGGATTCAGCTCAATCTCAAGGTTCTAATACATCTACTCCAGCTTCTCACTCATGTACTGTAACTACTCAAACATGTATTCAATTTCCTACTTTGATTTTATCAAATTCAAAATTCAATTTCTCCTGGATATTAGACTCAGGTGCATCAAATCATATATGTCATAATATTCAATTTTTTCATAAAATTTTTCCTACAAATAACACCACTGTCACCTTACCTAATGATCAACATATATATGTATTCTTTAAGGGCAGCATAAGATTGAACAATGATATTCTTTTAGAGAATGTCCTGTTCATTCCACAATTCAAATTCAATTTACTTTCTGTTAGTGCATTATTACATTCATCCAATTATAATATTTTGTTTGAATCAAACCATTTCATAATTCAGGACAAGACTTATTTGAAGAAGATTTGCAGGGGTGACTTATTAGAAGGCCTCTACATCCTACATTCCAACATTACTTCACAGTCTGATCTTTGTAATAAAATAGACATTAGCACTTGGCACAAAAGATTAGGCCATCCTGGCATGGACAGACTCTCCAGTTTACATTCTGTATTAGACTTACCTACTGGAAATAATTTGTACAAACATACTTGTGAAATCTGCCCCTTAGCTGAACAGAAACATTTACCTTTTTCTACTAGTAATTCAGCTACTTGTATTCCTTTTGAGCTTATTCATTGTGACATATGGGGACCCTTTAGGGTACCCTCCTATAATGGATTTAGATCATTCTTAACATTGGTTGATGAATATTCTAGATTCACTTGGGTATTTTTATTAAAATTTAAATCAGATGTTCACACAATTATTCCTAAATTCATAAACATGGTTCATGATGCAGGATTTATAAACGCAAGTATACGCAATCGCAGCAAGTAATATAATGATAAGTAGAGTATCGTCTCCACAGGGAATTAATGAACTAAACAACTAATTACTAAAGATCACTCTTTTTCTTATCCAAATTAAACGAATCTTTGTGATTATTATAACTAAGCAACAATGAAAGTAAAACTAAATTATAAACTGACAAGATTAACTATGATGATTAAAACCTAGGATTACAATTTCCTTCAATGTTAAACTAATTGCTTTTATTTTCCCAACAATTCTATTTTAATTAAGATTTATTGCTAGTCTAGGGCACTTAAGTTTTACAATTTCTTTCCAGAATATTGTAAAACTAATCTAACATAATCAAAGAGCTATATTCCTATGCCAATGAAGTTAGGCCAAATCGAATCAAGAACAAGCCCTAATTCTGACTACCTAAGGCAATTAAGTATATTCCTATCTTAATTGCTAAACAAATTACCCAATTCGATGTGGATGCAATTCGTACAAAGGTTACCCAATCTTTAACCTAAAACCTAATTTCCTCTCCCGATTCAATTAGATTTGTGAAACAATAGTTGATCAGGCTATTGAAATTTAAGAACAAGAATGGGTAAACAATAAATCTCAATAAAGTAGAATAAGGAAAAATAAACAACAATCAATTTAAACAAAGAAATCCATTGTAATCCTAGAAAACTAAATTTAGATCATAACTAAAACGGAAATAAACTCAAGAATCATCAAAGTCATGATTGCAAGAATACAAAAGAGAAAAGAAATTGCAAAAGATGAGAAAAGAGAAGTAGATCTGTTTTTTTCAATCTTCAGGAATTGTCTTCTCCGATGTTGTTCCACGCTTCTCAATGATATTTTCTTCTTCTTGGTCTCTCCTCTCGTCAAAAAGTGTTCAAAGATGCTTTTTCTCTCACTTCCTCCTCAAATATATAAGTTTCCAAGTGAAACTAGGACATTAAAAGTCAACATTCAAAGAAACTCATGTCATTCCCCGCAAAAATACATAGAAATTAACTCTATTTTGTAGAGTTAACACGCCCCCAAACTTACTATTTTGCTAGTCCCGAGCAAAAGACAAAAAAAATGACTACAAGAATTGGACACGACCAAAAACAAAAGACAACAACTCAAACATTTACAATCATGCATTCCAAGTCAAACTAATAACCATCACTTTCGAAACGTTATGCATTGTATCATGTAATTCCTGCGTGTGTGTGTACAAAATACGAGAATGTCGGAATCACCCAGATCACTATAGCTTCAAAATCATTGAGCCTAATTGCATGAATTCTTAAATTGCCTAGCCTATTCTCTATTTTCTCAGGTCATTAAACTCGTCACTAAGTTTTAACAATGCTTTCAGTCGAAGTTATGGAATCCTTTAAGTTTGAACTTTCACTTAGCATTTTTTTTTATTACATAGCTCAAGTATATTTAGCACCACTTGCACTCATAACCTGTTCTAAAGAAGCAGTCAACATAGAGGAGTACAGAATAAATAAGTCAATGCACCCATACGTCGTTCATCTTATCGCAGTCAAGTTAGAGGAGTACAAGTATAAGTCTCAAGCGACGAGATTTTTCAGGTCTCGTACAAGTGAGGTTATTTTCTTTTAATTGAACTTAAAGCTTTTCAGTACTTTGCTTCATTCGGTTCTTATTAAAGTCATCCTTATCCCCAGACTTAGGCAAAACTATCACTTAGATTCTAAGTTTTCTAACCCTCGAATCTAGAGATCAGGTAGGCAAGATAAAATTTCTTAAGCTCTATTCTAGACTATAATTCACTGACTTCATCCTAAATCCTCGATTATGCATTCGTGCTTCAAATTTTTGCAGGAAAAAACAATTAACAACACATAAAATTTCAAAAATTTTGATAAAAAATCGACCTAGCATGCACGACATAAATGCAATCAACCCCAAACTTAAGAAATGCATTGTCCTCAATGATAAAATTGACGAAGATAACAGATAAACTAATTTGAAGCTGAACACAAAGAAAATATAAAATAAATAAAGCACTTAAATAACGTCCCTGATTTCAGCTGGAGTTCAATCTTCGTCATCTATCTCATCTGGTGGTGGTGGGAGTTGTGGGAATGAAGATGTGTCCACATTACTGGCTCGAAAACCTTGTATCATACATTCGTATATGATTCGCAAGCATTCCCCATTATGCCTCACTTGATTCAGAAGATTCTTTGTAGCATTGACATCCGAGGTAGTAGGTTCCGCAATCGATGGAGGAGTTGACTCAGTAGGTGCTACTTGTTCATTCTCTATAGAGAGAGATTCTCCTCCGCCATTTTTCAGAAACTCATTGTAGTAATTCGTTACCCATGGATCGTCGTTCGCACCCGGTGGGACTGTCATCTTGATGAAGATGCTTGTGACATTTATAGGCACGGGTGGTTTTTTCACTTTGTCATGTTCAAGCATCGGGACATTAGCATTGCAGCATAGCCAAGAGATGAGACTGGGGAACCACAAGCTCTTCGGTGCCTTCGCATTTTTCTTTATCTACTCGTATATAAACTGTCCGACGTCAACAGTTTTGCCGATTAGGATGCTAAATAGGAGAAGGCTTGTTTTATGTGAAACCTCTGTGGTGTTCCCAGATGGCTTGAGTCGAGATGCGATAAAAGTGAGCCATGTCTTAGCTTCCCTTGAAAAATTTGTGGATGTGATGGTCTTTTGATGTGTTGACTTATATTCCGCCCCTCGTCCACATGTCAACACTTTGATAACCAACGAATGATCAATTTCATTCTCACACAGTTGTTTGAATTCGTCATTCGGGATATCATCTAACTCGTAATACTCATTGATTGACTTGGCATCGAATGGAACATATTTTCCCCTCACAAAGCAAGTGTCCTCCTTTTGTTCTTCACCATTCTTGTGCAAGGGAAAGTTAGCGTAGAACTCATAGACCAAGTTCGAGTAATACGGGGCTGGTTCTCCGCAAAAAGACTCCCACTTTCTTTCCACAATGTTATCTTCATATGGCTCTGTGAAAAAATGATGTTGTTCCAGTGATTTCTTGAGATTTAGTTCTCTTTCCGGTATAATTCCTTTTTTAATTAACCTATCATACCTATCGGAAGCCTCTTTAGATTGAAATCTCAAGGTATCAAACTCGGGTAGTTTTTTCTTTTTCGTGAGGTTAGGAGATGATTTAGATGTGCCGGCTTCACAATTGAGATTCTTTCGTTTGCCTTTGGGTGCCATATCAAATTTCAAGAATGATTAACCGATTCAATTTTCTATCTTCACTAATCCCAAATTCCCCAAGCTTTTTCGTCACTTAATCCCCCTTTAATCTCCTACTCCTCAAATCACACTAACAAGTAATTCAACAAATTACACACAACCACCCATCCTCAAATCACACCAACAATCAATTCATCAAACCCCAAGGTAAATCAATTTGTTTGCAAATTCAACGTGAATTTTCAAAATCAACAACTCATTAAGCAAAGGTAATGTTATTTTCTTACGAACCCGTGGTGGAGACGAGTGGCGGCGGCGGAGCAAGGGTTTCGGTGTGGCTGGTGCGGCGGCGGATCTGTGGTTGCGGCTGGGCTGGCGGTTGAAGGAAAGGGTGCGGGAGAAAATGGTTGCGGTCGGGTGAGGCGGCGCAGATCTGAGGGTCGCGGTGGAAGGAGAGAGAGCAGTTCGTGGCAGCGTTGGTTTAGGTCTGAGGGAGATGAAGATGCGGCGGCGATGCAGATCTGAGGTGAGGTCATGGTCGCGGCTGATGTTGGTGTCGGAGCAAGGCGCGGCGGCGGGTTGTGGTGGTCGGATGAGATTTGATTGTTGAGAGATGGTTTTGGTTAATGGTAAGAGAATTATGTGGAGAAGGGTGTGTTTAGGGTTTGGAATTTTCTGCTGGGGCGGAGGTGGGTTTGCGCGGGGGCGAAAGCCATTCTGGAAAATTGCTGAACATGACTGAAGTAGTTTTTGCGGGGGCGGTGTTATTTTTCCGCCCCAGCGAAACATGTTCTGAAAATTCATTCAAAATTTGGTCCAATATTTTTCGCTGGGGCGAAAAATTATTTCGCGGGGGCGGATCATGTTCTGGAAATTTTTTTTTTTTTTTTTTACTACTTGGATTGCCTCCCAACAAGCGCCTTAGTTATAGTCATGGCTTGACTATATCCTTCTTATTTAGGATCGCCCAAGGTAATTGTGGCAATTTGCCGATCAATGTTGCCCCCCAAATAGTTCTTTAGTCTTTGTCCATTGACCTTGAAAGTTCTCCCACTTTGTTCGTCTTGTACTTCTACGGCTCCATAGGGAAAAACTTCCGTAACAAGAAACGGACCAGACCACCTTGATTTGAGTTTTCCTGGAAATAACTTAAGACGAGAATTATACAGTAATACTCGTTGTCCTGGCTCAAATTCTCGACGTATTATCTTTCCATCATGTATTCTCTTGGTTTTCTCTTTGTAAATCCTCGCATTTTCATATGCTTGCAACCTAAATTCTTCCAATTCATTTAGCTGTAAAAGACGCTTTTCCCCCGATGCATTTATGTCAAAGTTTAGCTTCTTAATAGCCCAGAATGCTTTGTGCTCAAGTTCCACGGGTAAGTGACATGCTTTGCCAAATACCAATGTGTACGGCGACATACCAATGGGTGTCTTGAAAGCGGTTCTGTACGCCCACAGTGCATCGTCTAATCTCATATACCAATCTTTTCGAGACGTGCTCACTGTCTTCTCCAAAATTCTTTTTATCTCTCGATTATAAATCTCGACTTGTCCACTGGTTTGAGGATGATATGCTAGAGCTACTTTGTGCGTGACCCCATATTTGGCCAATAGAGCTGAAAATTGTTTGTTGCAGAAGTGAGTTCCTTCATCGCTAATTATCGCCCTTGGAGTACCAAAACGAGTGAAAATATTCTTCTTAAGAAACCTTAGCACCACTTTAGCATCATTGGTTTCAAAGGCAGGATGCCTCCACCCACTTAGATACGTAGTCAACAGCAACCAAAATATATTTATTCTTGTGAGATGATATGAAAGGTCCCATAAAGTCAATACCCCACACATCGAAAAGCTCCACTTCCAGAATATAATTAAGAGGCATTTCATATCTTCTCGAAATATTCCCCACCCTTTGACAACGATCACAACGAATAACGAACGAATGCGCATCCTTGAATAGAGTAGGCCAAAAGAAACCAGATTGGAGGACTTTTGCAGCAGTCCTTTCTCCACAAAAATGACCCCCATAAGCCAAAGAATTACAATGATGCAAAATACTTTCGACCTCGTCTTCAGGAACACATTTTCTGATGATTTGATCAGCGCATAGCTTGAACAAAAATGGTTCATCCCAGAAATAAGACTTTACATTATGCATGAACCTTTTCTTTTGTTGATAATTCATATCAGGGTGCAACTTGTGACTTACCAAATAGTTAACTATGTCCGCATACCAAGGAACAATGTTATTCGAAATAGCAAGCAATTGTTCATCAGGAAATGTTTCATTTATTCCAACGGAATCCTTCAAATGCTCTCGATTTTCCAGCCTAGACAGGTGGTCAGCCACTTGGTTTTCCGAACCTTTCCGATCTCGGATTTCCAAATCAAATTCTTGTAATAAAAGTATCCATCTAATCAATCTAGGCTTCGCATCCTTCTTTTCAATTAGATACTTTATTGCAGAATGATCTATATATACCGTCACCCTCGTACCTACTAGATAAGACCTAAACTTGTCAAATGCAAAAACTACCGCTAACAATTCTTTCTCCGTGGTGGTGTAATTGATTTGTGCATCGTTTAGAGTCTTACTAGCATAATAAATCGAATGAAACACCTTTTCCTTTCGTTGCCCCAAAACAGCTCCAATGGCAAAATCACTTGCATCACACATTAGTTCGAACGGAAGATCCCAATTGGGCACAATGATAATAGGAGCCGAGACTAACCTTTTCTTGAGCTCAAGGAATGCATCCATACAAGCAGCATAAAAATTGAACTTCACATCCTTTTCCAAAAGATTGGATAATGGCTTAGCAATTTTTGAAAAGTCCTTAATGAATCGCCTATAAAACCCCGCGTGGCCAAGGAAACTACGGACCCCTTTTACAGATGTCGGAGGAGGAAGTTTCTCTATTGCTTCGAGTTTAGCCTTGTCCACTTCAATGCCTTTTTCAGAGACTCGATGCCCAAGAATTATTCCCTCTTTGACCATAAAATGGCACTTTTCCCAATTTAGAACGAAATTGGTTTCTTTACATCTCTTCAATACCGAAGCTAGATTAACAAGACAAGTGTTAAATGAATCACCGAATACAGAAAAATCATCCACAAATACCTCCATGCATTGCTCCACCATATCTGTAAAGATAGCCATCATACACCTCTGAAATGTTGCAGGTGCATTGCATAAGCCAAATGGCATCCTCCTAAATGCAAACGTTCCATATGGACAAGTAAATGTTGTCCTCTCTTGGTGCTCCGGAAAGATGGCTATTTGATTGTAGCCAGAATACCCATCAAGTAGGCAAAAGTACACTTTACCTGCTAATCTATCCAGCATCTGATCAATGAACGGTAATGGAAAGTGATCCTTTCGAGTCGCTTTATATAACTTTCTGTAATCCATGCACACCCGCCAACCAGTGACAGTTCTTGTTGGAATAAGCTCGTTATGCGCATTTTCAACTACCGTCATGCCACCTTTTTTTGGAACACATTGGACTGGACTAACCCATGAGCTGTCAGAAATTGGAAAAATGATACCTAAATCTAACCACTTGATAATTTCCTTCTTTACCACTTCTTTCATCACCGGGTTAAGACGTCGTTGATGCTCAACAGTAGGTTTATGATCATCTTCCAAGTGGATTTTGTGCATACAAATAGATGGACTTATACCTCTAACATCTGCTATCGACCAACCAATTGCTTCTTTGAATTCTCTGAGCACGCGCAGTAGCTTATTTTCTTGATCAGCCGTCAGCAAAGAATATACAATAACTGGCAAAGTAGAATTTTCCCCCAAAAATGCATACTTCAAATGCGTTGGTAATTGTTTAAGCTCTAAAACTGGAGGTTCTTCAATGGATGGTTTATTAGCTCTTGCAGATTTTTCAGGCATTTCTAGGATCTCAAATTTAGGTTTGAATCTTGGAGTTGCATCTAAAGTTTTCACACATTCTATAAACTCTTCGTCCTCCCTATCAATTTCCATTGTCAAAGATGCTTCCAAAGAATCAGTAGGAATACATTCCAAGAAAGTTTCAGAGATGGCTCTATCCACCACGTCTATTGCAAAACAATCTTCTTTATCCTTAGGACGTTTCAAAGATGAATAGATATTAAAGGTTACCTCTTGATCTTGAATTCTCATCTTCAGTTCTCCTTTTTCAACATCGATTAACGCTCGACCAGTTGCCAAGAAAGGCCTTCCAAGAATGATTGGCACATCGCGATATTCGTCCATGTCAAGGATAATAAAGTCCGCTGGAAAAATCAATTTGTCCACTTCGACTAAAATATCTTCCACTATACCTCGTGGATAACTGAGAGTTCGATCCGCCATCTGTAATGTAACTGACGTGGGCTTTGCTTCCCCCACACCAAGCTTTCTGAAGATCGACAATGGCATCAAATTTACGCTGGCACCTAAATCACATAATGCCTTAGTGACAGACTGGTTTCCAATCGTGCACGGAATGGTAAAACTCCCTGGATCCTTCAGTTTTGGCGGAAGCTTTCTTTGAATAAGTGCACTACACTCTTCAGTAAGTGCTTCAGTTTCATAATCTCCCAACCTTCTCTTCCTCGATAAGATATCTTTCATGAATTTTGCATAGGTGGGCATTTGCTCCAGTGCTTCAACAAAGGGAATATTGATGGATAACTTCTTGAAATATCAAGAAATTTTTTAAACTGTTTATCCAACTTTTGCTTTTGTAATCTCTGAGGGAATGGATGCGGTGGATATTCTTGAACTTTCAGTTTCTCCATTTTTTCTTCATATTCTTTGGATTTCTTTTCCTCATCATCTCCATTATTTTGCTCACTCTCTATTGATTCACTCGGTGGCTTCACTTCTTCTTGCTCAAGCTTTCTGGTATTTCCCTCAATCTCCTTTCCACTTCTGAGAGTTATAGCCTTACAGTGATGCGGAGTATCTTTTCCTGGATTTGTCTCCGTGTCTGCAGGCAAAGTTCCATGAGGTCGAGCATTAAGACTATTAGCCAATTGGCCAATCTGAGTCTCCAAAGCACGAATAGAAGTGTTCTGATTCTGAATTACGACGTTCTGGTTCTGCATTATGGCATCTGTCTTCTGCATGTATTGGAGCAATAATTCTTCTGTAGATGGTTTTTGTACTTGTGTTGGTGCATGAGCTTGTTGAAAACCCGGAGGTGCAATTGGTCCTTGGGCTTGAATTAATGTTTGATTGATTACCACCCCATGAGAAATTAGGGTGATTTCTCCATCCCGGATTATATGTGTTGGAATAAGGGTTGTTCCTCTGGCGGTTAGAATTTCCCACGAAATTGACAGACTCCGGATTCTCAGGATAGTATGCAACCGTGTTATTATCTCCACAAATGTCACACGTGGCATATATTCTCTGAACATTGTTTCTATTACAATTCTCATCAAGTTTCTTTGTGAGAGCTGCCAATTGAGATGTTAGAGAAGCAATAGCGTCAACATCTACAACTCCGGCTACTTTGTTCTGCTCCGTGCGTCTTGATGACCACTGTTGAATATTTGATGCCATTTCCTCAATAATATTTCTGGCTTCATCAGGAGATTTTCCCCCAAGAGCACCATTTGCTGCAGCATCGAGGTTTCCTTTTATGTTATCTGTAAGCCCATTATAAAAAGATTGAATTTGTAACCAATCTGGAATCTGATGGTGAGGACACTTTTTTAGCATATCCTTAAACCTCTCCCAGGCTTCATCTAAAGTTTCATCTTTATGTTGCAGAAAATCAGTGATGCCATTCCTCATCCGAGCTGTTTTTGCAGGTGGAAAAAACTTAGCTAAAAATTTATCCACTAACTGATTCCACGTTGTAATAGACTCATCTGGCAGAGCTTCTAACCAATCTGCAGCCTTCCCAGTCAAAGAGAATGGGAACAATCTCAGTCTGACAGCATCTGATGATACTCCATTGAATTTGAATGTATCACACATCCTCAAAAATAGTTTCAAGTGTTTGTTCGGATCCTCATGTGCATGCCCGAAGAATTGTTTCGACTCAAGCATATGTATGACTGCTGGCTTGATCTCAAAATTATTGGCCTCGACAGTTGGCCTAGCAATACTCGATCTAAGTCCTTCAACATGAGGGACTGCATAATCTCTGATAGAGCGATAAGCAGCAGCTGCTGCTTCTTCATCGACTTGTTCACCCATAGTGTGACCTTGAGACTCTGAATTTATTTTCAGCCTTTTTAATCTTCGAATTGTGCGCTCGATTTCAAGATCTAATGGAATAAATTCTTTATTTTGATCACTGCGCATGCAAAGAATAAATGTCCTGAAAATAAAGAAAGAGACAACAAATAAAAATTTGATCTAAGAAAAGAATGATTGATGTTAATATTAGCAAAATAGCGCAAATAATTCCCCGGCAACGGCGCCAAAAACTTCATGCAGGATTTATAAACGCAAGTATACGCAATCGCAGCAAGTAATATAATGATAAGTAGAGTATCGTCTCCACAGGGAATTAATGAACTAAACAACTAATTACTAAAGATCACTCTTTTTCTTATCCAAATTAAACGAATCTTTGTGATTATTATAACTAAGCAACAATGAAAGTAAAACTAAATTATAAACTGACAATATTAACTATGATGATTAAAGCCTAGGATTACAATTTCCTTCAATGTTAAACTAATTGCTTTTATTTTCCCAACAATTCTATTTTAATTAAGATTTATTGCTAGTCTAGGGCACTTAAGTTTTTACTAATTCTTTCCAGAATATTGTAAAACTAATCTAACCTAATCAAAGAGCTATATTCATATGCCAATGAAGTTAGGCCAAATCGAATCAAGAACAAGCCCTAATTCTGACTACCTAAGGCAATTAAGTATATTCCTATCTTAATTGCTAAACAAATTACCCAATTCGATGTGGGTGCAATTCGTACAAAGGTTACCCAATCTTTAACCTAAAACCTAATTTCCTCTCCCGATTCAATTAGATTTGTGAAACAATAGTTGATCAGGCTATTGAAATTTAAGAACAAGAATGGGTAAACAATAAATCTCAATAAAGTAGAATAAGGAAAAATAAACAACAAACAATTTAAACAAAGAAATCCATTGTAATCCTAGAAAACTAAATTTAGTTCATAGCTAAAACGGAAATAAACTCAAGAATCATCAAAGTCATGATTGCAAGAATACAAAAGAGAAAAGAAATTGCAAAAGATGAGAAAAGAGAAGTAGATCTATTTTTTTTAATCTTCAAGAATTGTCTTCTCCGATGTTGTTCCACGCTTCTCAATGATATTTTCTTCTTCTTGGTCTCTCCTCTCGTCAAAAAGTGTTCAAAGATGCTTTTTCTCTCACTTCCTCCTCAAATATATAAGTTTCCAAGTGAAACTAGGACACTAAAAGTCAACATTCGCGGACAGCTATTGCCCCAGCGGAAAATTAGTTCGCCCCAGCGGAGGTCTGCTTTGTGATTTTGCCCTAGCGGAGAGGTTTTTCTCCCCAGCGAAGAGCCTTCTGTTTGCACGTCCAAAAATCAAGAGAAAAATCTGAAAAATTCAAAAGAAAATACCAAAATGAATACGTGATTCACCAACGAGAAAAACCATGCTAAACCAAGTGAAAACGATCTAAGAATTCTAGAAACTCATGTCATTCCCCGCAAAAATACATAGAAATTAACTCTATTTTGTAGAGTTAACAGTTCACACTCAATTTAATTCTAAAATAAAGAAGTTTAGGAGTGACAATGCTAAAGAACTCCTATTTTCTGATCTCTTTTCTAAATTAGGAATAGTACATCAATTTTCATGTGTAGAAACCCCTCAACAAAATTCAAGAGTGGAAAGAAAACATCAACACATACTTAATATAGCTAGGTCTTTAATGTTTCAATCTAATCTTCCCATACAATTTCGGAATGAAAGTATTTTAACTGCTGTTTTTTTAATGAATAGATTACCAACTCCTATTTTACAAAATTCCAGTCCTTATTCTAAATTGTATCAAAAACCAGTTGATTATTCATATTTTAAAACATTTGGTTGTCTTTCCTTTGCATCTACACTTCAAGCACATAGGTCAAAATTTGACCCTAGGGCTCATAAATGCATTTTTTTAGGTTATTCCCCTGGGATTAAGGGATACAAATTGTTAAATCTATCTAATCATTCTGTCATTCATTCAAGAAATGTTATATTCTATGAAAACAATTTTCCTTTTACTGATCCAAAGTTTTTTGCTCAGTTTAATAATCCTACTTCAGACAATAATACTAACAATATAAATAACAATTATTATGTCTTAGATCCATTACCTTCCCCACCTCAATCCCCTTCTGATCCACCTCCTATAGATCCAACACCTAATACTTCTATCACAGAACCCATCAGAAAATCTACAAGAACTCATAAATTACCTTCTTATCTACAAGATTACCACTGTAATCTATCACTCACTGACTCCTATAACATTAGATATCCTCTACATTCTGTTCTCAATTACTCCTCTATTTCACCTCCACATAAAACATTTATTGCCAACATTTCTACTGTTTCTGAACCTACATCTTACAAACAAGCTTCTCAGCATCCAGAATGGGTAAAAGCAATCAATGAAGAGTTAAATGCTATGGAACTTAATCATACTTGGTCAGTACAGCATTTACCTCCTAACAAAACACCCATTGGTTGCAAATGGATTTTCAAAATTAAAACTAATTCAGATGGGACAATAGAAAGATACAAAGCAAGGTTGGTTGCTCAGGGATTTACCCAGCAAGAGGGTATTGACTATATAGCCACCTTCTCCCCAGTAGCTAAACTGGACTCTGTCAGGGTTATTTTAGCTTTGGCTATGGCTAACCATTGGGACTTGCATCAACTGGATATCACTAATGCATTCCTCAATGGTGAGCTAGATGAGGATACTTATATGACCCTACCTAAAGGTTACACTCCCTCTCAACAAATACACCCAGGTATGGATTCTAAACTGGTTTGCAAAATTCATAAATCCATATATGGTTTGAAGCAGGCAAGTAGGCAATGGAACCACAAGCTAACTGAAGTTCTACAAACCTTAAACTTTAAACAGTCAAGGTCATATTATTCCCTCTTTACTTCTGGTTCTAATAACACTTTTTTAGCTATTTTGGTTTATGTAGATGATATATTAATTGCTGGGCCAAACACCTCACTCATTTGTGAACTTAAAACTAAACTTGGGAATTTTTTTTAACTTAGAGATCTGGGCAAACTCAAATATTTCCTAGGAATAGAACTAGCCTATTCTAAATCTGGTCTAATTCTTACACAAGAAACTATGTTCTCCAAATATTACAAGACACAGGTTATTTAGCTTCTAAACCAGTCCATATACCCATGGATCCTAAAAATAATTTGAAGTCAGATGATAATGATCTTTTGAAAGATCCTTCCCCTTATAGAAGATTACTAGGGAGATTGATATATTTAACCATTGCACGCCCATATATCTCTTTTGCAGTTCATAAATTAAGTCAATTCATTTCAAAACCTACAAATGCACACTTATCTGCCACACATCACCTACTTAGGTATCTAAAATCTACACCTGGCCAAGGACTTTATTATTCTAAGTTATCTAATCTTGCCTTGACAGGATACTGTGATTCTGACTGGGGTTCGTGCTTAGATTCAAGGCGTTCAACTACAGGATTCACTATCTTCCTAGGCAACTCATTAATATCCTGGAAAGCTAAGAGATAACCAACTGTCTCAAAATCATCAGCTGAGGCTGAATACAGGGCATTATCGTCTATCACTAGTGAAGTATTATGGCTCAATCAATTATTAAAAGACCTACAAGTTCAGCTGCACTTACCTCCGGTCATATACTTTGACAATTCTTCTGCTATCCAGCTCGAACAGAACCCAACCTTTCACGAGCGTACCAAACACATTGAAATAGACATCCATTTCATCCGTGAACATATTGCTCGAAACAACTTGAAAGTTCTGCCAATTTCGTCCTCGGCTCAAATTGCGGATTTGTTGACGAAACCTCTACCCAGAAGCCAATTTTCGTCTATACTGTTCAAGATGGGAGTTCGCAACATTTATGCGCCTCCATCTTGCGGGGGGGGTATCAGAGAATCAAATTCAGAATTCAAATGTAGAAGGAAATGGTGAAGGATAGATGGAAAGAAGAAATTCCCAATTCTATTTTAATTAGGGTTGTTTATTTAAATTAATTGTAAGTTTGTTATTAGTCGGCTAATTAGTAGTTAGTTTGTTAGTGTTTTTACCGTTTTGTCCCTCTGTTTGTAACTCTATTTAAGCTGTTATTTTCAGCTAATTCTGTACACTTTTAACTTTAATCAAACAGAGAGAATTCATACTTCCTTACAATTCAAGATTCAAATATATTACATCACTTTCATATATGCAATTTACAAGGGTTCATAACTCTTCATCCTAAACAAATTCCTCTTTTAAAATTTTCACATGGGGTAAAGTGATCTTTCTAAAATCATTGGAAAGTAAAGTGAATATTATGCATTTTATAGGGGGTAAATTGCAATTACCTCCATTTCTTATGGGCAAATAATGTAAAGCACAAGAATTAAATATAGCTAAAATGCATTTTGGCCAAGAACGTGCAGTTATGTTCTTTTGGAGAGTATCAATTAGTTCATCCACAATGTGAATCGTAAAACCTTTTTTCTGCTGTTTCAATTATGTTACTATTCCACACCTGTAAAATTTGAACGAGAGTTATTTCTAATTTTTTATATCAAAATAAATTGATAAATTGTATTTTAGTCCCACATAATTAGATCATCGATATTTTTTTATCTCACACTTTATAAAATTGTACAATTGTTTTTCTTGAAACCTAATCATATGGGACTAAAAGTGCAAACTTTTTTAACAACACTGGCCAGGACCATGGATCAAAATTTGGTTTCGAGTGTATGTTTCGGTCAGTCAAATATTGAAAACTTTTCGAGACATTTGGATATGTTTCGGAAAAACGAAAGAAAAATTGTAAAAAATGTAATTAAATTTAGGAAAATAACAGAGGTTAAGGCAACAAATAGTTTCGAAATTACATCTTGTTTTCGTTTCCCTTGATTCAAAAACGGAATCTTTTCGATGTTTTCGACGAAAAAAATGAAAATTGATCTATGGCCAGGATCAAAAATACACTTTGTAAAGTACAAACGAAGTGTCGAGGGTTCCCACGGGTTGATGAAATTTGCCCTAAATAAAAAGTATAACATACGAATATATTGCCCGTATTTTCTTAAAAAAAACTTACATGATGAAGAACCGATTTTTTTCTATACCAATGTACATCAATAGTATTTGCTCCTCTATCTGATGAAAATCCAACATGAAGCGGCTGAGAAGCAAAATCAAACAACGCTGGTTTTGAATTAGGCTATGTTTGGTTACTGGATTTCAGTGTGTAAAATGATAACAAAAAATGGAAATAAACAAAAAATGAAGCTCGACATTTTATTATTTAAAAGAACATATATTTTTTAGCGTTTTACTCACTGAATTCAAGTTAATGATATAAATTATGAGTTAAGCCATGTACATGTACCTGATGAATATCTCCAATGAAATGAGATAGGAAGAGAAGTGCTTCTGATGATCAATTGATTCATCTTAGTCAAGCATTCAAGAAAATTAATAATATGGACTAATAAATTGAGAAAGTTGGAATTTTTAGTCCCACGTAATTGGATTCTCAGCACTTTTGTTTTCATACTCTACAAAATTGAATTTTGGTCCCATTTTATTAAGAAAATGTACTTTTGTTCCCGTTGCATCAGGGACCAAAAGGGTAAAACTGAGATAATTTTGTGGGGCTAAAAGTTTTAATAGGAGACTATATATCCTTTAGGACGAAACATGTAAATATTTTAAAGAATTGAGAATAAAGGTGCAATTTAGTAAGTTTAGGACCGAAATTGCAAATATTTCCAAAAGGGACCGAAAGTTCAATTTTAATAAAAAATTGGACTAAAGATGCGATTTTTTAAAGTATGAAATCAAAAGAGCTTGTATTTTAAGAACATGGGACAAAAAAATACAACTTTATAAAGTATAGATAAAAAGTGATGAGGGTCTAATTATGTGGATTAAAAATGCGATTATTGCAGTCAAAATCAGCTAAATCAAATTTGATACATATTAGAATGGAAAAAATATAATAATAAGGAAAATTATTTTCTAAATTGATATATTACATTGAGAAGCAGATTTGCCATTTCCATATGTGAGAAGCTGATTTGTGTAATTGTTGATTGCTCCTGCTATACACCTATCTGCTATGCCATCTGCATCTTTACAATCCCCTGTATAAATTTAAATTAATATTAATATGCCTAAATAAATTTCAAATTATTCTTCAATTAAAGATTTTTCTTGCAAAGTTCGTGGCAATTTATCCCCTGTAATATGTATAAATTTACTCATCTTGTGATTTTAAAAAGATCATTTTACCCCCTCGTGAAAATTTCAAAGAAGTAATTTACATCCTTCGACCGGAGAGTGTAATTAACTTGGTGAAATTCAGAGTTGGCATGAAAAATATTTTTGTAACATAGGAAGATAAATTGACACTTTTATCACAACACAGGGAGTAAATTGTCATATTTATAGTAACAAAGTGAGTAAAGTGCCACATATGAAAATGTCAAGTAGGCGATGTGAAACTTTTATAGGAGTACAGGGGGTAATGTGCTCTTTTTTAAATTACATAAAGGTAAATTGAATATTGTTCTCATTTTTTTTATCACCAAATACTGAAAAATGTTCATAAAGATTTTTTCTTGCAAAGTTCATGGCAATTTACCCCCTATAATAAGTATAATATTTAATTTACCCCCTCGCAAAAATTTCAAAGAAGCATTTTATATCCTTGGGCCAGAGAGTGTAATTAAATGGTGAAATTCAGAGTTGGCATGAAAAGTATTTTTGTAACATAGGAAGATAAATTGAAACATTTATCACAATACAGGAGGTAAAATGTTCTTTTTTGAATCATAGAAAGGTAAATTGAATATTATGAATATTACAGGGGGTAAATTGCTATTAACTCCTTAAATTAATCAAACATTTATGATCAAATTTTAGGCTCACTTTTGTACTGATAAGTGCAGAGATCATCCGGAGTATCAATGTAATGAAGTGGGGCTGACCAGTGGTAACGGAACCTGACCCGGTCAGCCCATGAACAAACGCTGCCCAGATCATCAGACGCATAGGCGGGCAAAAGTTGTGATACGGCATCCGCTGCTGCCCGACTTAACCGCGACTGTTAGCGAAAAAAATTAAAAAACTTTTATTTAATCAAAAAAAAAAAAAAAACTACAGTATAACAAGTCCAATAATCTATTAAAATTATTGACTAAACAAAAAGAGTGGAATATTAAAATACCACAAATCATGTGTTCTTTTTAATTATAAAAAATTCAAACTTATGCAGTTTTTTATTAGCAAAAATTTCTCTTTCAAGTTGGTGTAAATATTTGTGGGAAAAATAACAATTATATATACACTTAGAAAACTCAAATAAAAAAATATTAACAAAAAAAAATTGGCAATAATTTCGCTGTTAGTTTTGAAAATCGACAATAACTTCTTTTTCACTTAAAATTAACAATAAACTTCCTATTAATTTATGAACAAATTTTAGATTGAGATTTTTTGCTAATAAAAAAAAAAAACACGATGGAGTTACTTCTGTAAAAATAACACAGAGGTTTTTGCTGTAAAAATAACACGGGAGATAATTTATTAGCTCAAAAAAATTCAGCTTTTTAGTCGGTAAATTGCATTTGTAGTACCAAAGAATTGTACATCAATACTTTTAGTCCTGCATTTTACAAGATTTGAAATATTTTTATTTTGGGTCATATAGTGCCCTTTCAATCCAATTTGGGAATTTTTTTTCAACATTGTGATAGTCGTTCAAAACAAAAATTATCTGAGACCAAATAAAAATTGATGAAAAAAGGGATGACACAAAATGAGACTAAGGGTGACATTTGATAAAGTGTGAGACCAAAAGAATTGAAAATCGAATCCTATCAAATAAAAAAAGCAATTTTAGTGATTTTTCGACTAGACATAAATACAAAAATCGAAAATAATCTAACAGAACCTGAGCAATTCTGCAAATGATGAAATGCCCGTCAATGCCCCATCCATGGGCCAATTGAATACAGAGAAGTAGAGGTACAAATGCTAGAATGTGAAATTTGTGCAAATCCAATTTTTTTTTTTTTTTTTTTGCAGATATAATAATGTGACAATGATATATATATATATATATAGAGCAGTCAAATACTATTATTGTTGGAATGAAATCCAAACGTAATTATTTAATGGGATTGCGTATTTATTTTGTTTTCCATATTGAGGTTGACGGTATCTGGACAATGACAACCTAATTATTAATGAGGAAAGGCAACTGAAACGGAACGCTTTTGTTAATCTTTGTCCTAATATATTTGTCCCTTTTTGCCTTTATTTTATTTTTATTTTTTTCTTATGTGAAGTTCCAAATTTGAAGCTTTCCTTTATTTCTTTATTTATTTTTTAAAAAAGGGAAAAAGGACAGATTTGTTTTATGAACGTGATATGTATTTTTGGCCTTCTCGGTACCTACTTTTCAAGGCAAAATTTAAAAATACATTTATTTTTATTTAGTAGAATATTTGAATTATCGTATATAGAATATTAAATTAGCAAAAGTTTGGAAAATAGCTAAGGAATAGATTTATGAAATCAATTTGAAAAATATCCCGTTAATTTCAATATTTTACTCTATTTTTCAAGATTTTAAGGACGAGTGAATAAAATATTCTTTATAAACCTCAATTAAAGGTGTATTTAAGCTAAAGTTAATAGCAAATTACCCATATATTATTCTTAAAATAAATTTATCTCCTGTGATAAATCAATTAGCATTATTCCCCCCTGTGTTTTTTGTCAAAAGGGTTCATTGTCTCTCTCTCATTCTTAGACGAAATCACGGGGGTGTAAAGTGTCAACTGTGCAAAATTGTAGGGGTAAAATGCTCATTAGTCAATATAACTGAAGATAAGATAAAGTATCCACTACAATAATTTATAAGGATAAAATGAATAAAGTATATTTCTCGTCACTCACAAATTTGAGTTAGTGTGCAACACTCTCGTTGAGATAAATCACTCATTATAATTTTGGCAACGGGGTAATATATAAATTCTAATATCATGTGGAGTTAATTAATAGCGGATTCACAAGTATAACTTGAATAAATAAAAAGAACAATTTTTCAAAAAAAAAAAAAAAAGAAGAAGAAGAATTACTGTGTTATATAGATATATCGCGAAAACCCAATTAAATCTTAATCAAAGATTAAGTACACAAATTATTCTATTAATAATTGATAGTGGCGATTTATGATCTAGGGACATTTTAGTAATTATGATCTAGGGGTGTTTCAGTAATTCTTTAATTAAAAAATTTGATAATAAATAATTCCATCAAAATGACTATTTTACCCCTATTTGACATTCATTGCATAAAACCCTTCACCTCCCAAGAACCTCTTCACCTCCCAAAAACCTCTTCACCTCCCAAAATTTCTTCTGTAAATAGCATCTCATTTTCAGCAAAAAGGCAAGTGATTCTAGAGAGAAAGAACCGAAAATTATAGAGTTCTTAGCAAGTTCGTCCCGTGCAAATTAGCGTTCATAAAGGGATCAAGAAGAGAAAAAATCTCGAAGAAGTCCCTTGATCATTTTTATACAACATCATTTTGGCGCCGTCTGTGGGAAACTAGTTTGATTTGCACGTTGAGATGGCGAACGAATACGAAGAGAACCAATGGGAGAATCTTGAAGGGCCAGATGATCCACCAGCCGAAGGAGGCGCTGGCAACGACCTGCTTGATGCAGGAGACATTGGACAAGACCACCCTGGTGGAGGAGGTACTGGAAACAACGTGCTTGATGCAGGAGGCGTTGGACAAGGCCCACCTGTTGGAGGAGACACAAGAGGCCCCCAAAATCTGGTGCCTGACCGAGATGCACTTCCGAATGTACCACCTCCAGCACCTACCATCCAAATGACCCAAGAGATGCTTGATGCAATGGCGGCGACAGTAGCGGCCCGAGCGGTTGCACATTATGTGGCGGATCAACAAAGAATGCGCGATTCAAACCTGTCCCGGCACAGAATCCCAGGCGCATCCACAAGACCTGAAAGAGATGATCAAAGACAGCAGGAACAACCACATATAAGGCAACGAGGTAATGAAGAAGAAGTCAACAGTAGAATCCAAAGACCAGAAGAGGCACGAGGGCAACCTCGATCAAGGATGGAAAGAGTTGGAGGGAGAGAACAAGGAGGACATAATTATACACAGCAAGAACAGGAAGAGAGGGTGGAACACTTACCACCCATGACACCATTAAGAAAAAGTCCATTCTCTCATGCAGTTTTATCAGAACCATTGCCACCAGGATTTAGGATTCCAAGCCTATCTGAATATGATGGAATGGGTGATCCTCAGGAGCATCTGGATAAGTTTATTGCCAAAGCTGATTTATATGCAATAAGTGATGCGACTACTTGTAAAATATTCCGCACTACTCTATCTAAGATCGCACTTACTTGGTTCAATCAGCTCCCTTCGGGCACAATCACTAATTTTGAGCAGATGAGTCAACGATTTCTCCATCATTTCTCTATGAATAGAAAGTCTCAAAAAACAGCTGCATACCTGTTCACAGTAAGACAAAGAGCAGGAGAGCCATTAAGAGAGTACATACAAAGATTTTCTAATGCAGTGTTAGAGGTCCCGCAAGTCGACCCTGAACTATTGGCCAGCATTCTCCAACAAACTTTGATAGAAGAGCGTCTTAAAGAATCTTTAGCAGGAAAGCCTCCAACAACTCTGGATGCACTTCTAGCAAGATCAGAAAAGTTCATAAGAATTGAAGAGGCAATGGAGTCAAAGTCAGAAAAAGGAAGTAAGAGAAAGAGTAGAGAAGATGATAGGAATGATATCCCAAGGCGAAAGGAGAATCCAGAAGAAGAAAGGAAGGTAGGATACAATCAAAAGTACGCTCACTATACTCCTCTCAATGCTACGCGAGAAGAGGTATTTGTAGCTGCTTTAGCTCAAGGACTACCCCAGTGGCCGGCACCATTGAAAGATAATCCGGACAGGCATAAGTCTAACAAATATTGTCGATACCATCGCGCTCGAGGACATAACACAGAAGACTGCTATCATTTAAAAGATGAGATAGAAAGGTTGATACAAAGAGGCAATCTACAGAATTTCGTAAGAAGGAAGAGAGATATAGCCCCAGCAAGTTCACAAACTGAGCGAAATTCTAACAAAAGAAGGAATCAACCGCAAGAGAGAAGTGGAGGACAAAGACCTAACAGAGGTAGTTCAGTACAAGCAAGGCAGGAGGAGAACTTACCAAACGCCGGCGTTATCAACATGATATCAGGAGGGCCGGACGGAGGAGATTTTGTTAGGTCGAGAAAGGCATTAGCAAGATCAGCAAAAACCTCACATGATTGTCCATCGTATGCACAACACTATGTCCATCAAGTTGAAAAATGTAATCAGATCATCACATTTGATGATAGAGATTTGGAAAGAGGAAAACTACCACCACAAAATGATGCTTTAGTAATCTCAGCAACTTTAGCAAATTTCTGGGTCAAGAAAATCTTAGTAGACAGTGGCAGCTCTGCAGATATAATATTTTACCATGCTTTCGAGAAGTTAGGCATAGATAACACTGAGTTAAAAAGGATCAATACCCCACTTACTGGTTTTACTGGAGAGATAGTGGAAGCATTGGGAGAAGTATCACTACCTATTTCCCTCGGAAGTTATCCCATTAGATCTACGAAGATGGTGAAATTGTTAGTAGTTAATGCGCCTTCCTCATATAATATGATATTAGGAAGGCCTAGTTTAAATATTTTCAAGGCTGTAATTTCAACATATTATATGAAGATGAAGTTTCCGACGCCAGAAGGAATAGGAGAAGTGGTGATAGATCAAATGATGGCTCGTGAATGTTACGCTAGCACCTTGAAAAATTGTAATAAACAAACCAAGTCGAAGTCAAATCATGCCAATAGAAATTATACGACAGATCAACTGATGAACGATGCTTCAGAGGCTAAGGAAGAAGAAATTGAAAGCAAAAAAAGAAAGCCAGATGATTTGTGCATAGAGGCAAGCTCGATAAACTATTATGAATAGTTTTATTTTTCAAATAACAGTTGTACGTCAAAACTTTGAGTTTGATGTAATGATTCAATAAAATTTCAATAAAACTTGATGGAGAATTTCTTTCTGGCATCTATGAGAAGTTTTAGATATAATTCGATCAAGGGAAAATCCGACGAGTCAACATTTCAAGAATCATGTATAATTAAAGGATATTATATTCCTTTGATTATCAAAGTAGAAACGCAAATAAAATTTGCACCATAACAAAAATATAGTGGACATATCCACGAATATTCTTAAAAATTCAAACTACAATATAAAGCAAAAATGCAAGTATTCAAGAACATAGAATAAAATAAATGATGACAAAGTTCATCAACCAAATAAAGTCAACTATTTTTTCCCTTTTGAGGACTTTGGTGCATGGTCTTCATCAACCTCATCAAATACTTCATCGGGAATCACAGTCCCCTCATCCTCATCAGCTTCATCATCAACCTCAGGATCGATAAACATGAAGTCTTCACCAGGAAAACGGTCCGAGTCTCTAAGGGTTTTGCGAATAACCTGAACTGTTCGGTCGTAAACCAAAATAGACTCCTTCAGAAGATCTTCTCTATACGCATCAGACTTCTGATAGTTACTCACAAGCTCCTTTTCTATCGTGCTTTGATACTTGGAGACAAGTTCCTTCTCCAGTTCCCTATAATAATCCTTACCCTGCTCGGATTTCCTAAACTTCTCACCAGTCTGAATCTCATGCTTCAGCTCCTTCGACAACTTCGTATTTTCCAGTTTCAGCCCCTGAAGTTGTTCAGTCATGCGCGCCAGTTTCTCCTCGGCCATCTTCGTTTCCTCCTCGCAACGTTTGGCCCGCTGAGTAAGCAAATGAGACAGAAGGGGTATCTGCAAAAAGAAAAACAAACAAACAAACAAACAAACAAACAAATATAAGTATTGTCTAAGTCAAAGGAAAAACATAAAATATATAGGAAATGTTAATTACCCGAGCAACATCTGCGCATAATATTTTATCCAAATTCTCAGAAGGGAGTTGATCAAACCGATTAGAATCGTGAGCAGTAATCAACTGCCTAGTCTTATCATATCCAAGTTCCAGATCGGCAGAATCCCAAAATGAACAGACACCTTTTTCTTTGTTAATGCCAAAGGTGAACAGACCTTTTCCCATCCCAGGACGAGGGGGAACTTCCTCTCGAGGACGTTTTGGAGGAGGCGATGATTGTCGATTCCGCCCACCTGGTGCAATCGTTCCAAAAGTCTCATTAGGAATACTACGCGAAGTTTGAGATGCACTTCTAACGAAACTCCCTCTTGGATTTCCAGATGGAGTTCCCTTATGCGGGGGAGGAGGAGGACGACGAGAATCACGATCTACTTGCGAAACACGACCTACTTGTGAAGCCCCTTTCCCAGCACGAATCTCACTAATGGACATACCCTTGCCTGCAAAATACAAAAGTTAATACAACAAGTCAGAATGAGAAACATGCATAAATATACATATACATATACATGAAACAGGCATATGATATGTACCATTAACAAATAAAGGAGCAACATCAAAATGTTCTCTAAATAAACCAGCATTCTCAAACTTCTCAAGAACATCACTCGAATCATAAGAAGGATCGTAAGTGGAAGAACTACTACTCCACTCTATGGGAAAATCCCAACCATCATTCCTTACGTAAAAATACTTTGATTTCCATGGTCCCCTAGAACCTTTTGCAGAAGTACAACCCTCTAAAAATTTGCATTTGTTTTGAGGAAAAAAGTGAAAATATAACTGGTTGGGAACTCTTCTCAAGATAAATAAACTCCTAAAAGACTCCAAAGTTGGAGGAATATTCAGTTGGTTGCAGCAACGCAAGAAACCTTCATAATACATGAAAGAATTGGGAGTCAACTGACTGATGCATATATTAAAACTACGCACAATTTCTACGAGGAGAGGATCTGGAGGAATCGAAAATCCACAAAGAAAAAATTCTTTATACACGGTGAAAAACCCTGGTGGAGGACTCCTAATTTTCTGACCATCAGAAGGAAGCAAAAATTCGTGACAAGAGGATAAATTAATCTTATCCTTAAGCATATTTATATCCTTCAAAGACATCTCACTATTAGCTATCTCAATATCCACCGCACGACTTTTACGCTTTGAACCCCCAGAAGATGGAGCCCTTCCCTCCTCATCCTCATACTCATTATGATCCATCACCCAGCTAGATGCATCTTCTGGCCTATTTCCTAAAGGAATTTGACGAGAAGTATCAGAGTTAGATTTATCGTCAATAATCAAAAAATCTGAAAATTCAGATTCACATGGAGGCAGTTCACGAATAGCTTTTGCAACTTCTTCCTCAAACGAAATTTCAATCCCTGAATCAAAACTTAAAAAATCAACCTAAGAAGAAACACCTATACAAAAAACTCATCCAAAGCATATTTATTTAAACCAAAAACAAATTAACCACATAAACTCGGGCGAGGAAATGGCCGAGACAGGACTTCCTCGACCAAACTCGGCCGAGTCAAATTCCGCCTCGGCCAAACTCGGCCGAGGCAGGTAGCCTCGGCTGAGTTAGGCCTCGGCAGATGTGCCTCGGCAGAATTGGGCCGAGGCATGCTGCCTCGGCAGAACCTGGCCGAGGCATATGCTGCCTCGGCTGGGTACTGGCCGAGGCATGCTGCCTCGGCTGGGCACTGCCGAGGCATGCTGCCTCGGCAGGGCCTGGCCGAGGCATATGCTGCCTCGGCAGGGCCTGGCCGAGGCATATGTTGCCTCGGCTGGGTACTGCCGAGGCATGATGCCTCGGCAGGGCCTGGCCGAGGCAGCATTGCCTCGGCTGAAATTTGCTTGGCCGAGGCGTGCTGCGCCTCGGCTGGGTAATTACTCGATTGGCTAAGCTAAAAAAAAAAAAAAAAAAAAAAATTAATTAACAATAAGTACCTCGTGACGACATTCTTCAAACGGATTCTCTCGAAAAAGAAGCTTAAAATTTCTTAACTTTGAAAGGTGTACTTAGAAAAGTCAAGATGAAAATTATAAATAGACTATAAAACTTATAATTTTGGAAGTACAATATTCTCAAAGAATAAAATCCTCCTATATTTGATCCTAAGATAATTAGGACATTTATTTTGCAAGATTTATATCTACTAAGTAAGGAAAATATTCTAATCTAAATGTATATATCTTACTTATTCTAATATATATATATATACATATATATTCTCAAAGTATATATGTTGTGTATTTTAAATTCCGCAATTGAAAAAAAAAAAATTTCATTCTCGGAATTGGGGGGACATCATGATAGTGGCGATTTATGATCTAGGGACATTTTAGTAATTATGATCTAGGGGTGTTTCAGTAATTCTTTAATTAATAAATTTGATAATAAATAATTCCGTCAAAATGACTATTTTACCCCTATTTGACATTCATTGCATAAAACTCTTCACCTCCCAAAAACCTCTTCACCTCCCAAAATTTCTCCTATAAATAGCATCTCATTTTCAGCAAAAAGGCAAGTGATTCTAGAGAGAAAGAACCGAAAATTATAGAGTTCTTAGCAAGTTCGTCCCGTGCAAATTAGCGTTCATAAAGGGATCAAGAAGAGAAAAAATCTCGAAGAAGTCCCTTGATCATTTTTATACAACATCAATAATGATAATATTTCATCAATTATACAGTGAAATCTGGAAACAGAATCCGGATTAGACTTATTTGTGTATGTTAAATTATATTATTATTTGAGGATCATGTCATGGATCAAAATTTCCATCTTTTCCATCGAAAACATCGAAAAGTTTCCGTTTTTAAATCAGGCGAAACGAAAACAAGATGTAATTCCGAAACTATTTATCTGTCTTAAACTCTATTATTTTCCTAAATTTAGTAACTTTTTTTACAAATTTTCCTTAGTGTTCCCGAAACATTTTCGAATAGTCTCGAAAAGTTTCCAATATTTGACTGACCGAAACATACATTTGAACCGAAATTTTGATCCATTGATCATGTGAATATTCGATTGAGAGTTGCTGCTAGGCTTACTCCTGCTTGTGCAAATCTCCTTTCAATCATTGGTAATCGTGTCTTAAAATATTCCTCTGGAACAAAATATTGAAATCTGAAATTGTAAATGTACAAGGAAAATATAATTATAAAATATAAAATTGTACTAAGAAATAAGTAGGAAAATAATGGCAAAATTTCAAAAAAAAGTCGTTTTCATCAGTAAGTTTCAGTTTTCGTCAGGCAATTAAAATTTGATCCTGTTAAAGGATGAAAAGTTTGTAATTACAAGACAAAATTAAAATTTATTGAAAGTTAGAGAACCAAATTTATAACTACAGGACGAAAACTGAAACTTAATGAAAGTTAGAGGAGCCTAGGTCTAAAATTAAAATTAGATGATAATTGAAGGACTAAATATGTGTTCAATATAGTTAGATGACTGTTTTCTAAAGAAATTCAAAGTTACATAACTATTTTTAAAATTTTACCGGAAAATAATTTTAACATGTATGAGTAGGGCTGTCAGTGGGGAGGATTTTAATCCGGATTCGTCCGAATTCAGTCCGATTTATTAGGATAATTGTTCGATTAGAGATTCGATAGACATAATCCGATTATAAAGATCCGTAATTCAAAACACATGGAACGAACATGGATTTAGGTCGATCTGATCCATTAATCCATATTCGACAATAAATAAAAAGAATGATTTAGGACTTGTGAACATTGGGGTAAATTTATTATGTCAAAAATATGTGTATAAAACTTATGGACTTGTGAACTTTGGGGTAAACTTGTGAATTTGCAAAATCTCCATCAAGTTTCCGTCCAAAATATAATTTAGCAGCAATCTATAACTATAGCAGCAATCTATAACTATAGGACTAATTTTACAAAATTTCCATCAAGTTTCCGTCCAAAATTGAATTTTTCATCCAAAAATTAACGGAAGTACCAAATGTGTCGAGGTAAGTTAACATAAGTTAACAAATATGTATGTTCTTAAAATTATGGTACCATAACCTTAAAGTAGGATTACTTGTGGTACCAAAAGTAAAATTCTCTCTAAAAATATAGTTCCACCTAAAATTAAAATAAAGTCCAAAAAATGCAAGGTAAACAAGCGTTTTCATTGAGTTAAATGCATGACGTTGTATGTGTCCAATTAAATCCCACAAGAAATAGCTTCTCTTGTTTGATGACTTGCTTCTTTCTTGTTTATTTTTTAATTTCTTGATATTATTTGATGATTTGGTTAAGAATTAATGTTTATTATGCCATATATAGAGTTTATTAATTTCATAAGTGAATTTGTGTAAATGGATTCATCATGAATAAATATAATTTTGGGTAAATACCACTTTTGGTCCCTCTTATCATTAACTTTTTACAAAGTGGTCCCTCTTATGTTTTTTTTCCCACTTTAGTCCCTACTATGAATTATTTGTTTCATTTTAGTCCTTTTCAAGTGGTCCAAGGCGATTCCGATAACATGTGATATGCTCATGAGGGCAATTTTGTCATTTCAAGTAAACTAACATGGATATTTTCGTTTTTCTAATTATTTAAAAAAAAACTAAATTTCCAAACTAGGCTTTCATTCCAATCGAACTTAATCGTACATTTCGTTCCAAACTAAAGTTTTTTCCTAAAATCTTTTCAAACACCAAAATTGCTCACTAATTAAACAATATCTCAAATAGTCTCACTAGTGAACGAACGAAAATGCCCTAAAAAATATTCATATGCATGTCACGTGTTATCGGAACCACCTGATAAGGACTAAAGTGAAACACATAATTCATAGTAGGGACTAAAGTGAAACAAATAATTCATAGTAGGGACTAGAGTGAGAAAAAAAACATAAAAGAGACCACTCTGTAAAAAGTTAATGATAAGAGGGACCAAAAGTGGTATTTACCCTATAATTTTGTTAGTTATCATAAAACTTATTGACGATATTACACTATATATTCAGATATAAAAATTTAACTTATAAACAAAGGTCTTTACATTTTTAGGCAAAGAATTATACTATAAAAATAATATATTTACGGTTTTGTCTCACCCTCAAATCTTGTCCCCCTCAATATAAAAATTATGGCTCAATAAAGCCCAAAAAATGCGAGATAAAAAAGAATTTTATAATAGTTTCCTAAATAATGAAACACATTTGGGGTCAGAGAATAAAGTGGCTTCGGAAACACTTTTTAGTTGGTACCACAAGTACAATTCTCTTAAAAAAAAGAATATTGCACGTCATTTGACTTTCATAGTTCAATTATATATACAGAATTCTCTTAAAAAAAAAGAATATTGCACGTCGTTTGACTTCCATAGGCCAATTATATATACAGATGCAGCGCACTAACACGAAATTTAAAAAACTAAGAAAAAAAGTGATTGTTCAATTAGGACAAGCCCATTTAACTTTGATGGACCAGGGAAGCAACCAGCCCGTAATCCTTCCACTGCAGAGAGCGAAATTCTCTTAAAAAAAAAAAAAGAATATTGCACGTCGTTTGACTTCCATAGGCCAATTATATATACAGATGCAGCGCACTAACACGAAATTTAAAAAACTAGCGAAATTCTCTTAAAAAAAAAAAAAAGAATATTGCACGTCGTTTGACTTCCATAGGCCAATTATATATACAGATGCAGCGCACTAACACGAAATTTAAAAAACTAAGAAAAAAAGTGATTGTTCAATTAGGACAAGCCCATTTAACTTTGATGGACCAGGGAAGCAACCAGCCCGTAATCCTTCCACTGCAGAGAGCGGACGGTTTTCGCTGCTCTGTGAATATTGCACGTCATTTGACTTTCATAGTTCAATTATATATACAGAATTCTCTTAAAAAAAAAAGAATATTGCACGTCGTTTGACTTCCATAGGCCAATTATATATACAGATGCAGCGCACTAACACGAAATTTAAAAAACTAAGAAAAAAAGTGATTGTTCAATTAGGACAAGCCCATTTAACTTTGATGGACCAGGGAAGCAACCAGCCCGTAATCCTTTCACTGCAGAGAGCGAAATTCTCTTAAAAAAAAAAAAGAATATTGCACGTCGTTTGACTTCCATAGGCCAATTATATATACAGATGCAGCGCACTAACACGAAATTTAAAAAACTAGCGAAATTCTCTTAAAAAAAAAAAAGAATATTGCACGTCGTTTGACTTCCATAGGCCAATTATATATACAGATGCAGCGCATTAACACGAAATTTAAAAAACTAAGAAAAAAAGTGATTATTCAATTAGGACAAGCCCATTTAACTTTGATGGACCAGGGAAGCAACCAGCCCGTAATCCTTCCACTGCAGAGAGCGGACGGTTTTCGCTGCTCTGTGTAACCAGCCTTGCGCAGTGCCCGTACCTCTAAGGGCCACAAATCCCATGCTTACGCTTGGAACACATGGCCTAACTCCCCGCTTGGAATGGGCAGGCCAACAATTAGCATCCAGTGGCCCAGTTGATGAGGCAAGCCTAATATCCAATCACATTAATGCCCTCACATGAGTTACAAGCACATGTTATTGAGCTCGGCAAACATAATTATTTGTGTGCATTTTATTAACTGCTCTATTTTCTCATGTTTTTTCGATGTGGGAGTTTTACTTGTTGCTTCTCATGCAAATGGAAATCAAACTTGTTTGGCCTTCTTGCTGCACCACTTATCACCCAATTCGTAAGGTGTTTATGCTGCAAATAAAATAAAAAACCTCGTTAGCTAGTACATAGAGTTCCTCAATATTTTTCCAACATTAATTTGTTGTTATTGTAAAATTCTTGTTCAAGCATATTGACTTTTATTTTTATTCATACTTTCGTCCAGCTAAATAATTTTCTACATTTTTGCAATTTCAATACATGTAAGTGGATTGATCGATAAAACATCACTGAAAACGGTAGTGCTTTAAGTTTTAAATTATCTTGAATGTTTAAATTTTATTGTTTAAATAAGATATTTTTTATTTGTTTAGTGTTCATATGTTTGATGACTTGCTTCTTTCTTGTTTGTTTTTAATTTCTTGATAATATTTGATGATTTGGTTAAGATTTAATGTTTATTATGCCATATATAGAGTTTATTAGTTTCATATGTAAATTTGTGTAAATGGATTCATCATAAATAAATATAATTTTATTAGTTATCGTAGAACTTATTGACGATATTTCAGTATATATTTAGATATAAAAATTCATCTTAACAAAACCATCTATATTTTTAGGCAAAGAATTATATTATAAAAAATAATAGATTTGCGGTTTAATCTCACCCTCAAATCTTGCCCACTTAAATATAAAATTTGTTGGTCCCAAGTGGTCAGATGAAGTCTAGAGGGGGGGGGGGGGTGAATAGACCTCTAAACTTTTTGACAATTTTTAACTTTAAAACTTTTGTTCTATCTTGAACAGACTAAGCTGTTATCGAACAGTAAATTACTTGGCTGATCGTGAACAAATCTTTGAAGAGCTTCGGTGACCACTAATCTGATAATTACTTAGCTGATTTTGTTAAAATCAGTTTTAATACTTAGAGTACTTGCAGCGGATTTGTAAAGTGTTTTTCACAAGTAAACTTAGTTGTTTGAAAGTTTGTTCCCCAGTTTTATAAAACTCCTTTCCTTATAAACTTTTCAGACAGTTAAATCAAAGTGTTTTTATGCAACTGAAAATATGCAAATAAAATGCAAGTAAAAACACAGAAATTTTTATAGTGGTTATATGGATTTAAATATCCTTTAGTCCACTCTTCCAAGTCACTTAGATCTTGGGTTATAATAAGAACACAAAGTAATTAGTACACTCCACTTGCGCCAATCAACAAATGAAAAGGCAACAAGTGCGCAGTAGGAAATCACACAGAAACTCCTACTCTCTGAAGTAATATCACTCACAAAGATGGATATCTACTTCTCACAACACTCACGATTACAAAATCACTCAGAAGATGTATTTTTTCGTTGTTCTTCAACTCTGCTTTTGTCAACAAATGACTAAGCTGATGAGTGAGCTGTTCTTGAGACTTGAAGAATTCTGCTTCGAAAATTTCTCAGAGATTGTGTGTTGTTATTCTTCTCTTCGTCTACAGCTATTTATACTCAAGGCTTGAAAAATGTCCGTTGAAGAGAGACAACATTCAAAAACCTCGGGTACTGGTCCTTAATTTCCGCGAACGGCTCTTTGCAGTCTGTCCGCACTGTCAACAGTACTTTTCTGCAGGCCGCATTAAATGCGCCCAGCTGATGTGAAGCATTTCTTCAATCATTTGTCTTTAATAACCTTGTACTTCAACATTTATTACTTCCAGGGGCATTTATTACCGTTGGGAAGACTTCTTGATCTTTTCCACTTGGCTGACGAAACTGCAAGTCTGATGACGAACTAAGCTGATCTCAAAGTTGAACAAATCTATTTTGAGTCGGCTGATCTTCACCAGTCTGATTTCTTTCCTTCAGCAGATCAGTAGCCTTTGGACCTTGAATTTTGACTCTTCTGATATCTTCTTTACTTAGTCAAAAATTCTTCAAAGAGATATCAGCTAAGTTAATTTATACTTAGCAGATTTGAAGTTTTGGAAATCATCGAAACCTCCCTTTACTAATTGTCTTCAGTGCTTCTTCATCTTCATCTTTATCCAACAAAATTATAGAGAGAATTTCACTTTTGGTACCACAAGTAACCCTACTTTAACGTTACGGTACCATAACTTTAAAATCATACACATTTGGTACCACAAAACTGCCCTCGACACATTTGGTACTTCTGTCAATTTTTGTACGAAAAATTCAATTTTAGACGGAATTAATGAAAAATTTACAGAATTGGTCCTAATTATATATTGTTGCCAAACATTGCCCCACATATTTTATCGTTGACAAATTTACCCCATAATTCACAAGTTTGAATCATTTCAGTCTCAATGACAAATATAACTAATCACAAATCCTATTTATAAATACAATATATTATATTTATTAAATTTCTTACATTAATCAAATTTTATTTATAATATATATAAACTAAATAACATTATATATAAAATCGAAAAAAATTATATCAATTAAATTTATTGGATTATTTAAATTTCAATAAAAAAAATTAAAATTATTAGATTTAACATTTAACACATACAAATTAAATAATATTTTATATAAAATTTGAAAAATAGATATCAGTTAAACTTATTAAATTTTTTAAATTGAAAAATAATCTTTTAAACAAATTAGAAAATATATATACATATTAAATAATATTTATTATAAAAATTGAAAAAAAATATTTGTAAAATTATAAAAATTATTATAATTCCAATTATTAAATTTATTATAATTATGAAAAAAATGTTAAATTTAAGTAGTTTAAATTGTTTTTTAAAATTTAAAAAATTTAACAAGTATATTTATTTTTCAGATTTTACATAAAATATTATTTAATTTATATATATTTTATATAAAATCTAATTAGTTTAAAAGATTATTTTATGAAATTAAAAATTTCTAATATATTTTATTTATATTATATATATAATCTAATTAGTTTAATAAATTTAATAATAATAATATATTAAATGTATAAAACTTGTGAACTTTGGGGTAAATTTATAGGTAAAAAATATGTGGAATAATATTTAGCAGCAATCTATAACTATAGGACTAATTTTACAAAATTTCCATCAAGTTTCCATCCAAAATTGAATTTTTCATCCAAAAATTAACGGAAGTACCAAATGTGTCGAGGTTAGTTAACATAAGCTACCAAATATGAAAATTTTCACCTAGGGGGTGTGGTCCCTTCTCAATTACATGGGTAGAAAACCTACCATAATACTAAAAGTACCTGATAGGAATTAAAACAAAATAAAAATTGTTATATCACTTTTAATAATAAAAATTGACTTTCTGACTTGAAATAAAGAAAAATTGTTCTTGTATGCCAGAATAAAATCATTCAAAATTTAAAACATGGATGATGCAATCATTACGTGATACATTTTGGGTAATTACAATTTAGTAAAAATTCAAAGAAAGAAAAAAAATTGCAACGTGCATTATAATGATAATTTATTTTGGATTGAATTTTGTCCACCGGTAAAGCAATGATGCACAAGATTTTTAGAAACTAAAATGATGACCATACAAATTTAGACTCTCATTTGACATCTATATATACCCCTACACATGTAATATTTATACATATACAATTGACCTAAAACCTAAAATGTCAAAAGAAAATGCAACTTTTGCGTATTTACTGATGAATCGCAAAGGAAAGCTGCATTCACTGAACGGAAGAAGGATTTGATTAAGGAAGTGAGCGAGCTTAGCTCGCTTTGCGGCGTGGAGGCATATGCTAGCATCCGCTATGCTAATGAACCTGAGACGGAGGTGTGGCCCTCCCATGTGACGGCACACACCGTATTGGAGCGCTCAAAGAAGGTGGTCGACGAAGAGTTTATAACAAAGGAGAATAAAAAAAAGGAATTGAAAGAATTTATGTTCAAGTGCATGTATGGAAAGGCTAGCTTGTCCGATTTTGATATGCGCGACAAGGATGATATGAAGTTGGTCATGGAAGAATTTGAGCAAGAGCTAAACTCTCGAATGAAAGGGTCCAATGGAAATTAGGTTCATAAATAGGCTCAACCCAAACTATGGACTTATTTATATTGATTTTTATGTTATGTTTTATTTTCTTAAGGATGTACTTGTAGAGGTAAGGTATTACACATCCTCAAATTTATATATTTCTTTAAAATAAATAAATTTAAAAGGGGTTATATGTGAAACCCTCCATTTATATAGTTAGTGAGATTATTATAACTTAATGTTTCAAGGGTCTTTCTAAAATAAGATTTCGCGGGGCTAGAGTCTATATAAGATATCTCATTTCATCCATTAAAAAAAGTCAAAAATACAATCTGAATCCCAATTTTCTTTCAAATTGAAATTACAAATTTTAATTTTATCCACCACCTTATTCCTCGAACCCAAACGACAATCCAGCCAGTGGTCGAGCTAGTAATAATTCTTTCAGGGGGGGTGGGGGCTAATTTTTCTGTCAAATACTTTCTTAATATTTTGTATTTCCTCAATATTTTGATACAATGACAAAAAATAAAATAAAGTAATACACAAAATGAAAATCACACAAAAATTGAAAATATAAATATTCTTAAAGAATAAGAATAATTTAAACAGTAATCGATAATATTTTATTGAATATAAATAGTTTCTATCGATTCCTCCTTTAAAGAGTCAACATATTCTTTTGAAAAATATAATATATAAGTACGCAATCGATAAATAAATAAAAAACTACTTCAACATAAAATATTGTTCCCTAAATATTCTTGAAAAACTAGAAGAAATAATTTGTTAAGAAATTAAAATAATATAATGAGATATTTTAATATATATATGTATATATATATATATATATATATATATATATATATATATATATATATATATATATATTTATATTTGGTAGTGATTTTAATCTATATTAATTAGCTCTAGCAAGAGAACAAAAAAAAAAAATATGTATAAAATGTCAAAAAATAAAAGGCTCCCCAAGAAAGTCGAACTCAGAACAACAAGGAGAACACACTTTCCCTTGACAAGCCCACCACTACTGTATAAAATATTTTTTTTAGGGGGCGGTCGTCCTACTTAGTCTCCGTGACGCTCTGCCACTGAATCCAACACCAAAAACCGCAGCCCCACCACACTCGCGACCCCAGCGCCTCATTCAGTTTGTAATTTTTACTAATAATGATATAATTGATTTTTGTCAAAGTTTGGCGATGATGACATAATCCTTATTATGTTGTGTATATGTTTCATCCATGTTTCAAGGTTGTTCTCTAAAACTTAAACAATAAAAATAATTTGTTTAAGTATATTTGAAGACTCCAAAACAAAGACAAAAATATAAGAGTGATTCTAAATTGATTTAATGGTTGAGAAATCACATTATTACTTCAAGCTTGTGGGTTCAAGCCCCGACAATTACATCTTATGCAATTTTAAAAAAAAAATCAATAAACGTAGTGGCGTAACAAAAAAAATTTATATCACCGGGGTCAATATGTTACTAAAAAGAAAATCAATCATGACAACAAATATTTGAACTAAATTGATTCAAACTAAAAAAACAGTTAATTAGGTTGGTTTTTTTACAAGTTTCTACATTGATTTGTCATAGATTGAAATTAATCAATTATCGAACCATTTGAAACGATATCAAGCATGTATTTATATATAATCGTAGAATTATATTTAACAATTTATTTTTTATTTTCTGTGAAATTCCTGTTTAATTATTGATAAACACAAGCTCTCCATAGTTGTTGTATCAAATATTCCTTTTCTTTCCACTAAATTTTGAATCAATCACTGCTAATTTTTGAAGTATACGTATAAACAATATTTTATAAGTGAGTGAATAATAAATTTTAATATCATACTCTAAGTGAATTTTATAATATATATTTTTATTTTTATTATTTTAGTTCAATTATTTAAAAATACCTTAAATTTAAATGTACTAATATTAATTATTAGAAGAATAAATCAAACTACCTATAAAGTTTAATGTAATTACAGAAATCACCCCACCTTTTGTGATTTCTTACATGTACTTTTTACTCAAAGTTTGTTTGATTGACTTTAAAATGAAATCTGTACAGAATTTGGTAAATATTTACAGGCAATATTCCATCTTTAAAAAATACGCTAAAATTGTCATCCTGGAGCTTTCACTTTTCGTCAAAATTGATTCAGTATGTAATTTAGATTTCCAGCTATCCATTCTTAATTTGTTTATGTCAACTTTAATTAACAAACCATCTCAACAAAATTGATTAAGACATTCTCAAAATATTCCACATCTTATATCAAAAGGTAATATTCAATATATTACACTACTTATAATGTGTTTCCAAGAAAGGTGAAATATTACTGTAATTGACTTGGTCATTATTAATAGAAAAAATTGTAAATACGTCATGTTACTAAGGTTCTCTGGCAAAAAAATCTCGTAAAATTCGGGCTGACATTTAAGTTGTAAATAAATTAAAGTCTCAAGTTTTATTACAGACCAAAATTCTTTAAATTGCAAAAATCGCCAGTAATTAAGGCTTATTGGCGAAAAAATTCATTATAAGATTCAAATTGACAGTAAAAATTACGTAACTAAACTAATTTCAAAATTGCAGTCATATATCAGCTCAAAATTGTTAATTTCACCAAATTGAGACACGTGTTTCATGGATTTTCTATGTGACAATTCTACATGGTAATGTGGACACTCACTATGACAAAATTGGAACATCATTCTCATTTCTCCATCCATCATTAAAGTTTTGCCCTCTATCTACATGACTAAAATCCCCAATCGATTAAGCCACATTGTCACATGTGACTTAATTTGAAAAACTTAAGAATTTCGATTTAAAATTTAATTGAAAAGGCTAAATTAATTTAAATTTATTATTTAATTGTCATTCTAAATCTTAAAATAACATTTTTGCCAACGAGTCTTACTCATAGACAGTTTTTGTTAGTATCACCAAACTAATTTAATTATAGCAGTTAATTGCTAGGCCGAATCTTAAATTCCCCCCCCCCCCTCCCCATCTCTATCTCTCTCTCTCTCTCTCTCTCTTCTCTCTATATATATAAATCAATTGAAAAGCGAAACTACTATTTCTTTTATTTATTATTTCTATTTTTGCGCCACAATTTCAATCAATATTGTTGAGGTTCATTGTAACATTCTACAGATACGTCTATTTCATTAAGTGTTTTTTAACCACCATCAAATCCTTTAAGCTCACATCACATGACCAAATGTTACTGAACACATAGTGAAAATTGACTGGACACTTTTAATTAAGAAAAAAGAGAAAGCCCTTATTATTCGAAATAAAGATAAAGGTTCCAAAAGAATCAGTGACCTTATATGAGAATAATGTAATAATTCAAATCTAAAATAAGGATTATTAAAGTTTAGATAAATCCAAAGGAAAAATAAAGAAGTTACAAGGACATTTGTTTCGGATAAACTTTTTCCCAATGTAAACTAGCAATGCACAATAAATTTTCAACAACTAAAATAATGACCATAAAAATATAAGATTCTCATTTCACTTCTATATATTCCCTTCACACACACAACATTTATACCTATACTTCAATTGATAGAAAAAAATAGTCAAAATGAGAAGAAAAAAAGTAGTCATTGAATATGTTACCATTGAGTCGCGAAGAAAGACTTCTTTTAACAAAAGAAAGAAGGGGCTGTTGGATAAAGATGAAGATAAGAGTGCACTAAAGTTAGAGAATTTAAGGGAGGTTTTGATGATTTTCGAAACTCATCAAGATCAGCTAAGTAAGGAAAACTTAGTTCAAATCCCTTGGAAGAATTTTGACCATGTATGAAGACAAATCAGAAGGGTCAAATATTCAAGGTCCAGAAGACTACTGATCTGATGAAGAGAAGAAATCAGACTGGTGTAAATCAGCCGACTCAAATCAGATTTGTTCAAGTTTGAGATCAGCTCTGTTCATCATCAGACTTGTACTCTCATCAGCCAAGTGGAAATGATCAAGAAGTCGTCCCAACGGTAATAAATGCCACTGGAGTAATAAATGCTGAAGTTCGAGGCTATTAATGGCAAATGATTGAAGAAATACCTCGTATCAGCTCGGTGCATTTAATGCTGCCTGACAGAAAGTACAATCTGCAGTACTGTCACTGTGAAGAGAGCTGTTCGCCGAAATTAAGGACCAGAAACCAAGAAATTTGAATTGTGTCTCTCTTCAACGGACATAATTCAAATGAGTGAGTATAAATAGCTGAAGAGACGAAGAGAAAAACACACAGCAACTTAGAGATTGAATACGAAGCAAAATATTTTCTAAGTCTCAAAAGCTCAAGAACAGCTCACTCATCAGCCTTGTCATTTGTTGACTCAAGCTGAAGCTGAAGATCAAAGAAAGATACATTTTTCTGAGTGAAATATGTTAGAGTGTTGTGAGGAGTACTTATCCGTCTTTGTGAGTGATAAGTCTCTGTAGAATAGGACTTCTTTGTGATTTCCTGTTGCGAGCTTACGGCCAAATTCATTTGTTGTTTTGGCGTAAGTGGAGTGTACTAATTACTGTGTGTTCTTAGTATAACCTAAGACCCCCCTCCCCCTCTAGACCTCATCTGACCACTTGGGACCAACAAGTGGTATCAGAGCAGGTGGTTCATTAGAATCAGCTGCCTGATCAACGAGCTTGATCCGAGTCTTTTTCAAAGGTTTTCAAACTTTTTCAAAAGAGCATATTTTTGAAAAATAAAAACTTTTTGAAAATGGACTGTATCAGCCATGTTCCCCACATAGCTGGTATGAGTTTTGAGGAATGGAAGATCAGGATGGAGATCTTCCTAGCTGCCTACAAGGATAACATGTATACATGTATCATCAAAGGTCCATTCAAATTCACCAAGACTATCAAGGTTGATGAAGTTGATATAGTGGTGGAAAAAGATTTACACGAGATGACAGCTGAAGAAATAAAGTTGTTCAACCTGGACAAAGTTGGCCGCTTCATCATGACCAAAGCCCTAGACAATAACAAATTTGACAAAGTCAAGCATTGCAAGACTGCCAAAGAAATGTGGGATAAGGTTCGTGATATGAGCGAAGGAAACGACGCCATCAAATAGCATTAGTTGAGTGTTCTCTGGAAAAGCTGGACAACTTCAAGATGAAGTCTTCTGAAACCATTGATCAGATGGATACAAGGTTTACAAGGACACTGAATGAAGTTCTAAAGCATGGAAAAATCTTCACAGACAAGGATATAACCTTCAGAGTGCTTTCAACATGAAGGTGACAGCCATGGAAGAGTCAAGAGATTTGGGAAAGATCTCACTCACCGAGCTGTTCTCAGTACTCAAGGCGTATGAGTATAAACTGCCAAGAATGGGTATTGAAGAAACCTCAACTTCAAGTCCCACAACTGCACTGGTTGCTGCTGAAAATCCCAGAAGACCAGCCTACAAAAGTAAAGAAGTGGAATCATCTGATGAAGCCACATTACTCGACAAAAAGGAGTACACAGCTGGAAACGTTGCATTGCTGATAAACAACTTCAAGAAGTTCTACAAAAGAAAAATGAAGAACAAATACAACAATGCTTCTACTTCTAACCCTACTTCTTCTTCTCAAGATAAAGATTCTTATAAATCCAAAATGATATGCTATAATTGCAGGAAATTGAGTCATTTCATCAGAGACTGTCCATATCCTAAAGCTGAGAAGTATACAGAAGAGGAAAAGAGAATCAGAAAAGAAAGAAAGCATCAGAAAGGCAAGGTGCTGTTAGCAGAAGGTGAAAAGCTAGCTGCTATCTACTCATCAGATTCGGATTCAGACACTTCTGATGAAGAGTCTTCTGAAGAAGAGAGTCCTGCATTTCTCTGCCTGATGGCCAAGGAATCTGATGACTTTGAGGATGATGAGGTAACTCCTCTTGACAATGAATTATTTAATTCATTTGAACAAATGATTCTTAACAATACTACTATTGCTGAAACATTTAGTAAGCTTAAGGAAGAGATGATATTGCTAAGAGAGCAAAACAGCTCACTGAAACTTAAAGCTGAAAAGCCAAAAGAATCAGCTGAGTATAAACTGCTTGAGCAAGAGAATGAATCTCTGAAAGTTGAATGTGAAGTCCATAAATGAAAAATCATGGAACTTGAAAAGTTAATTGAGTCTCATGAAAAGTCATCTGTTGCATCCACGCTTATCTCTAGTAAACAGAAGACACCTTTAAAACAGGATAAGTTAGAACTGAACCATACTGAAAAATTTGTATCAGCTGACAATAGTAAGGTCATTTTGTATGTCTAGACTACTAAACCTGCTTCACCTGAAAAAGTGTTAAAGGAGACGAAAACTCCTAAAGCTAAAAACAGCAAAGAGCCTAGTGTAGGAAAAAAGACTGGTAAGTCCAAACAGAAGAGTCCTAGGAAGTCTTCTGATAAGGCTAAAACCAATCAGACTAGTAAAACTAAGTCGTCTGTTAATGAGCAAGCATCTAGTAAACCAAAGAAGCATAAGAACAAGAAAAATCAAAATGCTTGGTATGAAAATGAGTCTTATTATGTGCAACCTGCTGCATATCCTCCTATGTATCATGCACTTCAATTTCCAACTTACTATGCACCATATCCTGCTCATCCAATGCATGCATATCCTGCTTATCATGCATCTTACTCTGCTTATGAACATTATCCTTATCATGCTGATCATCAATAACATAGAAAATCTGATGAACGTGATGAAGATAAAACTTTTCATGCTCCTGCAAAAAATCAGAAGCCTAAGAAACCTAAGACTTCAACATCTTGGGTTGTCAAAGGTGGAACTAATCCTTCAGGACCCTCTCAATAAGGGTACCTAAAAAAAATTTTGTTTTGTTTTGTAGGTTAGGATTAGGAGTAGGAGTAAAGTAGAAAAAACCTGGTACTTGGACAGTGGCTGTTCAAGACACATGTGTGAAAACATGCATGAGCTGACTGATGCTGTTGCTGTGGATGGTCCGAAAAGTCAATTTTGGAGACAGCAAGGAAGGCAAGATTGTAGCAACATTGAGATATCTGACGTCTCTTATGTTAAAGGCCTCAAATACAATTTGCTGAGCATACATCAATTTTGTGACAACGGATATTCAGTCATCTTCTCAATAGATAAGTGCTACGTTGAACAGATTGGTACAAAGAAGGTTATTTTATCTGGAAGACGACAAGGGAATGTCTACACAGGGGACTGGTATTCTGCTGACAAGAATTCAAGTATTTGTTTGGTGGCATCAACACCAAGTAAAGTCAGTTGGTTGTGGCACAAAAGAATGAATCATGTGAATTTCAAGACCATCAACAGACTTATCAAGAATGATCTGGTAGAAGGAATTCAAAAAATAGTCATGAGCAAGGACAAGCTTTGTGACGCATGTCAGAAGGGTAAACAAATCAAGTCATCATTCAAAAGCATGAAGCACCAATCATCTGGAAGGATCTTGGAGCTGCTACATATGGACTTATTTGGACCCATTGATCCAATCAGCAATGGTGGAAAGAAGTACTGCCTAGCTGTTGTGGATGATTATTCAAGATACACTTGGGTGATTTTCATGAAGAAGAAAAGTGAAACCAAGGAGCATCTTACAAATCTGATGGGGCTAATTCAGAACAAAAAGAGTATGAAAATACCGAAGATCAGATCAGACAGAGGGACTGAATTTACAAACTATACTGTTGAAGAGTATTGTAATGTCAGAGGAATCAGCCATGAGTACTCTGCTGCCAGAACCCCTCAACAGAACGGAGTTGCTGAAAGGAGAAACAGAACTCTGAAAGAAGCTACCAGAACCATGATAGCTGAAGCAAAGCTGCCACAAAGATTTTGGGAAGAAGCAACAAATACAGCATGCTTTACCCAAAACAGATGCATGATCAACAAACACCAAAACAAGACTCCAAATGAAGTTTGGAACAACAGGAAGCCAAACATTAATTACTTTAGAATTTTTGGTTGTAAATACTTTGTTTTAAATAATGGGAAAAATCACATTACTGCTTTTGCAGAAAAAGGCTGATGAAGCAGTATTTGTAGGATACTCTACTGTTAGTAAAGCCTATAAAGTTTTTAACAAAAGAACTTTACTTGTAGAAGAATCCATTCATGTAGTATTTGATGAACCAAATCAATCTTCTGAAAATATTCAAAGTACTGATCAAAACCTGTCTACTGATTTTCAGAAATTGAGTGTTGAAAGAAATGAAGAGTATATACCCAACATACTACCTGATCTCAACTCAGCTGCTAACTCAAGTGTTGTTCAAAATCACACTGCTGGTTGTCTAACAGAAGAGTTTCAAACAGCTGACAGACCAGAGACTGTTCAACAGACAACTGCTATTCAACAGACTACTACTGGAACTCCAACAGTAGTGTTGCAAGATCAAAACAGAGGACAATATTCAGATTTGCAACCTGATCTTAGATGGCTCAAGAATCACCCACCAGAGCTAGTAATTGGTGATCATTTGTATAGAGTAAAGACAAGGAGAGCTGCTGCAAGTGATGCCATGTTTGTCAGCGTCCTATCTCAAATAGAGCCTAAATAGATTGAAGAAGCTCTTAATGATTCAAATTGAATTGAAGCTATGCAAGAAGAGTTGAATCAATTTGAAAGGAATGAAGTCTGGTACTTAGTTCCTAGACCAAGTTATCAAAGGGTAATTGGCACTAAATGGGTATTCAGGAATAAAATGAATGAAGATGGTATGGTCACCAGAAACAAAGCAAGATTAGTTGCCAAGGGATATTGCCAAGAAGAAGGTATTGACTTTGATGAAACCTTTGCACCAGTAGCAAGACTAGAGGCAATCAGACTCTTTTTTGCTTATGCTGCTCATAAGAATTTCACAGTCTATCAAATGGATGTGAAATCAGCTTTTCTCAATGGAGAATTGCAAGAAGAAGTTTATGTTGAACAACCACCTGGGTTCGAAGCTTATCAAGAAGAAGACAAGGTGTATCGTCTGAAGAAAGCTCTTTATGGACTGAAACAGGCTCCAAGAGCATGGTATGATACCCTATCTGATTTTCTTTTGATTAAAGGATTTCGCAAAGGTAAGATAGACAAGACCTTGTTCACTATTGAATGGGAAAATCAAATATTGTTTGTGCAAATATATGTGGACGATATTACTTTCGGTTCAACTAATCAACATATGTGTGATAAGTTCTCAAAGCTGATGCAAAACAAGTTTGAAATGAGCATGATGAGAGAACTTAATTATTTTCTTGGTTTGCAAGTAAGACAGTTGCCTGATGGAATATTCATCAACCAAGCAAAATACACAAAAGATCTGTTCAAGAAATTTGGTATGGAAACTAGCTCTACTGCTATTGTTCCAATGTCTACTAGTCTTCGTTTGGATAAAGATGAAGATGGCAAATCAGTGGACATAACCAAGTACAGAGGAATTATTGGGTCACTGTTATACTTAACAGCTAGCAGACCTGATATCATGTACTCTGTTGGGGTTTGTGCGAGGTATCAATCAAATCCTAAGGAATCTCATCTCTTAGCTGCCAAAAGAATACTCAAATATCTTAAAGGCACTGAAGAATTGGGATTGTGGTACCCTAGAGAATCTGGATTTGAGCTTATTGGATATTCAGATTCTGACCTTGCTGGCTGCAAGATTGATAGGAAAAACACCACAGGTGCCTGTCAATTCTTAGGTAGTCACCTGATCTCTTGGATGAGTAAGAAACAGACTTCAGTATCCATATCAACTGCTGAAGCTGAATACATAGCTGCTAGAGCTTGCTGTGCACATATATTATTGTTGAAACATCAACTAGAAGATTACAAAATTAAAATCAGTGGGACACCTATCTACTATGAAAATACAAGTGCAATCTCACTTACTCAAAATACTACAAGTCATTCAAGGACTAAACATATTGAGATCAAACATCACTTCATTAGAGATCATGTGGAGAAATGAAATGTCATGATAGAATATGTTTTTACTGAAAATCAGATTGCTGACATCTTCACAAAACCTCTAAGTGAGACAAGGTTTTGAACCCTAAGAGCTGAACTAGGTCTACTAAAGTTGGATGCATAAGCTGAGGGGGAACTTAACAGAAGACTGAAGTTCATCAGCTTACACATCTTATTATCTTCAAAGGTTAACTCTCAACAGACTAGTTAACTTATGGATTTTCAAAGTCAGGGGGAACGTGTAAGACTAGCGGTACTTCTGATTAAAAGATGAAATTTGTTGATGAAAGTTAGTTGAAGTTATGTTTTCATCAGAAGATCAACGTTTGAAGATTAAAAATTATTCACCTAGCTGGATTGACAAACAGCCGAGGAAGGTTATCAGCTATTGGCTTTCACTGATAACAGCTATTGGCTTTCACTGATAATACTAGTCCATCAGATAAGTACTTTAGTTACTCGTCTGATCAGTTGTGTAAAAGTTGTATATGTTAAAAACGTTTTATGTAAAACACGCTTTTACAAGTATACTAATTCGGTTCGCATTCCCGCCTGACATTAAATGCTTTTTGAATTTTGAATCGCGTAACTGACGCCCGCACGATCAGAACTGACTCAAAACGAATCTAACGGTTAGAGTGTATCACGGAAACCAAAATACCCTAACTCTATAAAATCAGATCTGATCAGCTCAGTAACTCTTTACGCACTCAAATAATTTCAGAAGTACTCTGAAAATTTTTGCCTTCATTTTCTGCAAAATCCTCTGGTTTTTACTAATCTCTTCAGGAAATCATGAATCCTCAACAAAAAGCAAGAGCTTAGGGCATGTATCTTGTCTATAATACATATCACAAATCTGGAACCGCTGTAATGAAGACTATTCTGGAGAAATTCAAAGCTGCAACCCTTGTAGATTTCATGGAAGGACATGACGATATGGTCTATGAGGACCTGGTGTTGGAATTCTACAGAGCAAAGAAGGCTGTTGATTTCAATAAACTTGAAATCAAGGCAACAGTTGGCGGAAAAGATATTTCCATCAACCCTACTCTGCTTCATGAGAAGTACGGTCTGTCCAACAAAGGAAGAACAAACCTAACTACAATGGATGAGGAGAAGGAACAAGAATTCTGGAGCATCTGTGCTCACGAAGGAGAAGTACTATCTGAAAATATAAAGAAAAAACAGTTGAAAGATGAATATCAGCGTATGGCTGATATGGTGGCAAAAATAATTGAGAACTGCACCTTCTCTCTGGATAGTGTGACTATGGGAGGTATGCTATGATGATAGCTGTTTATTATGGGTTTGAGGTGAATTGGGCTGAAATTAGATGGTATATCTTCGCAAGTTTCCATAAGAAGAAGCAAACAAATCATAGGATCTCTCTTAGTCATCTGTTCGAGTTGCTGGGTTGTGATTTGACAAATGGAAAAGTCATTCACAATGCCAAGGCTATGGTTCACTACCAAGCTGTTAAGGGAGGCTCTAAGAGGAAAAATGAGCAGGAAGAAAAAACTGAGGAGCCTAAGGACAAGGTTCCTGCAAAAAGGCAAAAGAAGACTGTTCAAACAGCAAAGCCTGCTGTTCAAGCCAGAACAGACAAGAAAAAGCAAGTTGCTGCTGGCGCTGCCATTAGAAAGTTACTGATGAAGTGCTGGAGATATCTGCTGGCTCCATCAAGAACAGTGTCAGAAGAAGTATCTGCTGATAAAGTGGCAAAGAGGACTAGAAGTCAGTTGAGAGACACTGCTGCTTCTAAACCTGTTCAAGAGAAGCCTGCTACAAGAAAGTCTGCTAAGAGGAAAGTGGTCTTTGAACCATCTCCTGCTAAGCCTTCTAACTTAGTCAGAGAAAGTCCTCCATCAGCAGAGAGGCCTGCTGGAACTGAAGAATAATCTGCTAAGGAAGCTGATGATCAAACTGCCACACAGATTACTTCAACAGAACCAACAGCTGAGGTTGCTCAACCTCATGATGATCCTGAAGTGCAGATCATCAATCCCATAGCAGCTGCACCACTTGCATCTGCTGGCCCTGCACCTGCCAATACTCAAGAAGACCAGCCAGCTGACAAAAAGAAAGGAAATAGGAAGATACTTATCAAAAGAAAGAAAGTATCAGCTGCTGACAAGAGAAAAAAGGAAGAGGCAGAGCAGAGAAAAAGGGATGACCAAGAAGAACAAAAGGTCCTTGAGCTCAGCAAGATAGAAGCTGAAAAGGAAGAGCAAAGAAGAAAGATGTCTGAGGCAGAACGCAAAGCTGCTGAGTTAGCTCTTGTCATTGAAATCAGCAAAACAGACGCTCATGGTCCTGCTATTGTTGGAGGCATAAAGATTGGTGAATCTTTAGATTCCAAGAAGAAGATGCCTGCTGGCATGGTTCAAACGAAGAAAAAGTTTGAAGTCAGAAGAGCTTTTGATATTGTAAATTCTGACTTTTCTATTTTCAACAGGTTTGAAAAAGCACTGGCTTACTTTGACAAGAAGCTGATGCTTAAGACCTTGTTCACTCATGAAAAGAAAAGATACATAAAATGGAGAGAGTACAAGGTGAACAAATCTGTTGAAGAGATCCAGAGCTGGGAAGAATTTGCTAATGAGGAGAAGTGGGTCCTTAATTGGCTGAAGACTTCTTCCATCACCAGAGCACAGGATCCAGACTTTGTTAGAGATAGAATGCATAAGTATGCACAGGACTTTGCTACTGAAGAAGCAAAGCTTATCTCTAACTCTTTGTCAGCTAAAAGAAGGAAGAAAGATGATCCCGCAGAAAGAGCTGTGCAAATTGCTGTTCTGACAGCCTTGGAGAATTGGGCTGCCAAGTCAAGATATGAACACGGTTCTCCAAGTGATCTGCCTACTATGCCTGGTGTCCAGCATATCACATTTGGCAAAGAAGTGAAAAGTTATCAAGAATTTCCTAAAGTGAAGAAACCTGCTCCTATTAGTCTGCATGTTGTAAGGATGATCCGTCAGACAACAGTTTTCACTGATGATGGCAAGATTGTTAACAAGATCTTTGAAGATGTCACAGATCAGCCTGATGCTGCTAAGGAGCCCTTAGCCATTGAGTGGACTGATAAAGAAAAAGCTGAAGATGAAGCTGATCTGAAAGACACTCCTGTTCAACGGGATGAAGATCAACCTGCATCACCTCAAATTCCAACAACTGATATGCACTCATCGCTGATGGAAGACTTCCAAATGATGCTGGAGAATTCATTAAGGGAAATGGAAGGGAGGAACAAACTGCAACTGGAGAAAATGCAGAAAGACATGGAAGAAAAGAACAAGTTGCAGTTGGAACAAATGCAGAAGAACACTGAAATAATGGTGAAGGATGCCATTGACAACTTCCCTCTGCCTGAGGATAATACTCTAAGGATGACACATAGTGTCTTAGATATGAACAAGAACATTGAAGATGTCAAAGCTGACATGAATCATCTTCATACTACTTTAAAGAGGACTAAAGACCATATTGCTCATCTCACATATACATTCATCAAAGTAGCTGAGGAGGAGACAGTAAAGAATCACCTGTTGGTAGAACAAGTTCATAAAGCTGCCACCAGAGTTGATACAGAAATCTCCACTCTATAACTCAACATTGATTGCATCAATGATCAAGCTGATCAAATCACTACCACTCTCAATCACCTCAATGCAAGCCATGACCTAATCAATCAGAACATCAAATCATTATGTGCTGCTGTCAGGATCCAACCTGTTGCCCTCAATCCTCCTATCAACCCTGATGATGACAAAAAGGGGGAAGATAAAGTGAAAAAGACAACTATTCAAGCTGCTGCTACTGAAAATCAAGCACTTGAAGAAAAGGCTGAGGAAACTGATGCTGCCAAAGACAAGGAGACTGATGATAAGAAAGATGAAGAGGCTGCTGCTGAAGAAGTTGAAAAGGCTGATGGCAAGGAAAAATCGGAAGAACAAGAGAGGCCATTCACCAAGTACATGGATGAAGAGAGGTTAAAGAGAAGGATAGAGGAGGCAGAAAAAGAGCTGAAAAGAGAACAAGAAATCAAACAGAAAATGGAAGCTGCCAAGTCCAATCTAGTCATAGATGATGCTGCTGATGAAGAAGAAGATGAAGAAGATGATATTGAAGAATCCTCTTATGAGTATAATGAGGAACTTGAAGGAGAAAGTGAAGAAGCTGATGACTAGATTAGATCAAACCATTGTAATCAGTTTTCTTTATTTTACTCAGTTATCTCATTTGATGAAAAACTTGTAACTTGTCATCATTTTCAACATATATAAAAGTTCAAGTTTTTACTCCAACATACATTTCTATCTCAGAAATTTTGAGAATTAAAACTTTAAGGGAGGTTTTGATGATTTCCAAAACTCATCAAGATCAGCTAAGTAAGGAAAACTTAGTTCAAATCCCTTGGAAGAATTTTGACCAAGTATGAAGACAAATCAGAAGGGTCAAATATTCAAGGTCCAGAAGACTACTGATCTGCTGAAGAGAAGAAATCAGACTGGTGTAAATCAGCCGACTCAAATCAGATTTGTTCAAGTTTGAGATCAGCTATGTTCTTCATCAGACTTGTCCTCTCATAAGCCAAGTGGAAAGTATCAAGAAGTCGTCCCAACGGTAATAAATGCCACCGGAGTAATAAATGCTGAAGTCTGAGGCTATTAATGGCATATGATTGAAGAAATACCACGTATCAGCTCGGTGCATTTAATGCTGCCTGACAGAAAGTACAGTCTGCAGTACTGTCACTGTGCAGAGAGCCGTTCGCGGAAATTAAGGACCAGAAACCAAGAAATTTGAATTGTGTCTCTCTTCAACGGACATAATTCAAATGAGTGAGTATAAATAGCTGAAGAGACGAAGAGAAAGACACACAACAACTGAGAGATTGAATACGAAGCAAAATATTTTCTAAGTCTCAAAAGTTCAAGAACAGCTCCCTCATCAGCCTTGTCATTTGTTGACTCAAGCTGAAGCTGAAGATCAAAGAAAGATACATTTTTCTGAGTGAAATCTGTTAGAGTGTTGTGAGGAGTACTTATCCGTCTTTGTGAGTGATAAGTCTTTGTAGAATAGGACTTCTTTGTGATTTCCTGTTGCGAGCTTACGGCCAGATTCATTTGTTGTTTTGGCGTAAGTGGAGTGTACTAATTACTGTGTGTTCTTAGTATAACCCAAGATCTTTGTGACTTGGAAGAGTGGACTAAATGATATTTACATCCATATAACAACTATAAAAATTCTTGTATTTTACATTGCGTTTTACTTGCATATTTTCAGATTACATAAAACACAAACGGTTTGAAAAAGGTTTAAAGGAGTTTTACAAAACTGGGGATAAGAATTTTTCAAACTACTAAGTATACTTGTGAAAAACACTTAAAACATCCGCTGCAAGTATTCTGGTTTTAAAACTGATTTTGGCTAAAATCAACTAAGTAACTATCAGACTAGTGGTTAACAAAGCTGTTCAAAGATTTGTTCACGATCAGCCTTGTAAGCTTGCTTTTCTGTAACAGCTTAAGTCTGCTTACGTTTGAACAAAAAGTTTTGAAGTTAAAATTTGAGTAAAATTTTCAGAGGTCTATTCACCCCCCCTCCCCCTCTAGACTTCATCTGACCACTTGGGACCAACATGGGATAATTAAAAAGGTGAGCGAGCTAAGCACTCTTTGTGGTGTGGAGGCATGTGCCATCATTTGCGTACAATCCTTATGAAAATGTGGGCCCTCTCTCAACCCACTGACTTCGCTAATGCAATCTAGATTTTAGACTAATTCTAAGACCTAGTGGACCATATTTTGATTGGAATGTCAAAATACCTAATATAATGGTCAAACATCAACATAAGGCCATGCATGAGCAATGAAATTTTAAAATTGTAAGAATATTGACAGCTATTTAAATTATGTATACACACATAGGTTCAACTGAAATTTTAAATAGAATATACATCGATTAAATAAATTAAATAGAAATATACTTCTTCCCCACTTTGAATTCATCTTCTCTGTGATAACTGAACTTTCGAGAAATCGAACCACATAGAAACCTAGACGACATTAACCAACTTTCGTTATCTTTGTCAATTTGTAATATATGTTTTCTTAAATCTTCTTATGGTATTAGAAAAGTGCATGTACGTTTTACGTGTCTAGTTAATTTTATGGAGATGTAAATTGACTAAAATTAGTTTTACCATAAAATAACAAATTATTGACAGATATATAAGGTAGAAAAAATACCGCCTGAGGTTTAGAAATTGCAATAAGATCCCTTGTGGTTCAACAAGTCTTACAAGAACAACCTCTACAACTTGTAAATATATTTACAAAAAACACCATATAAGTGATGTCCTTATAATTTCTGAAACCTCAGGGAGTTTATTATAACATGACTAAACCTTAGGGGTCTTAAATCACCCATGAATTTTTATCCAATTCGGAAGGAAATTAGGGTTTACAATTTGATTGTTAGATATAATCACCGCCTCTGTCATTCTCCCTCTTTTAATTAATAGAAACGTGTTTACGAATCATCATTTTTATTCCCGTGTTTTTTTAGTTAGTTTGTAGAGTGTATATGTAGACCCTAATCTTTGTATCTTTTCCCAGTTAAATTTAATAAAATTGTTGTTATTTTTCTTATGCAAATTCCAATTCTCTGCAACTTCATAATCTATAAAGATTCAATTTCCGATTTAAACCAATTCTTTTACCAGTTTTCTCCACCCTTTTTTGTCGATTAAACTTTTTTTAACGATTTCACTTGTTTTACTAGTTTAAACCTTTTTAAACTACTGCTCACGGTGTGTCATATATTTCACAAATTTCACCTGATTTATCATTGATTTCATATGTTTTCAACAACTTTACCACTTTCTACTGATTTTATCTATTTTTTCACCCATTATTCGTTGCTTTCTCCGTTTCACCAGTCTCAACACTTTTTCACAAGTCACCCCATATTTTTAACAATTTCACATGCATTTTTTTACTCATGTCTTTCGTTTATTCACCAATTTCACCCAGTTTTACATCGCTTTCATATGTTTTCACCGATTTCATAGACTTTTTGTCGGTTTCATCAATTGTCATTAATTTTCACTCGTTTTCCATAAGAAGAGTTCTATAAAAAAAAACCGATGTGATGCATGTCTTAATATTCTTTAGATTTTGCTTCTTTGACTTAAAAAAACTACGAACTGAGCTAAGTCATAAATATTTTTGTTCATTCACATATAACATGCTATTCTGGTTTTTTTTTTTTTTTTTTTTTTTTTTTTTTTTTTTTTTGTGTATAGGACATATTTAAGATAATTTTATTTTTTTTGCTTTAGAGTTTTTATAACTTATATTATACTGAATCTTTAAATGATACAAATAATATTATTTTAATTAAAAATATGTTACTAAATTATAATAATTTAGCATAAATTTTAATAGCTGTTTGTCTTAATAATAGTCTTTAGTTTTTCTTATGGTTCGTTTTTATATTATATAGAACAAAAATATTAAAATTATAAAAGTTGATGTTATAGATAATTTATAAATTTTAGCATTTAATGTAGGAGATAAATAATTATATCTCCTTCAATTAATTGGATGACTGAAAGGTAATTTTTATTTTCCCATATAGTGTTTGGTTAGCAGGAAAGAAGTTACACATTTTTCTTTCCTTTCCTGCAAAGTAGAAAATATTTTTTTACCGAAGTAATCTTTAATCAATTTTGATGGAAAATCCATGTCTAATTAGATTTCATCAATATTACTTTACAACTTGAATAAGGGAATTTTTGTCTTCACAAAAAAAAAAAAAAAATAACTTAAAATATTCGCACTTTCATAATAAGTATAAAATAGATTATTTGGTAAATTTTTATTTTTTTTGGTCTCCTGAAATGATATTTTTGTCTTTTATTTGAAAATTTAATTAACATAAACTTATGTATTGATATATTTTCTTTATTAATTTTCATCCTCAAGTTAGTTATTGGGACGGAGGGAGTATAATTTTAGGTTAGGGATATTGCCAGAACACAAAGTGTTGCTTCCAGAGCAAATATTATTACTTGACAAATTTGCCCCTCCAATTGCTAGAGCCATTATGTAAGAATTAATTCTCTCTCTCTCTCTCCTTAATTACCTTCCTAAATATTAGTGCCTTTTTATTTAGTTTTTCAAGAAGAGTACTCTTCAATGAACAATGATTTTATTAAGCTTTTTATTTATTCTATTAAATTTCATAAAGGTTTTTATTTATTTTATTATGTAATATCATCATAAAATTTTGTTTATGAATATAATAAGTGAGAGATTTTATTATTATGCCTATGATACACGAGTATGGAATATGTGACATAATACCACATTATTGATTTTAATATAACATGAAATAATACATCATGAAAATGAATTCAATTATATAATTATTTATATAATTGGAGACTAAGCTTTTATTATCATCTTTCAATGAAAGAATCGGTTCAGAAAAATATAATTGGTGGTTGAATTATGAGTTTTAATTAGAACAAGAAGAAAAGGAATATTAATTTCAATTTGATTTTTTCAATAAAAATTATACCCTGTAATTTTGAAAAATCAAACAAGAATCACTCATGTATTCTTAATATATCGGACACAGCTTCAAGTTGTGTCTGGTATTGTTTTTATTTTATTTTTAATTGCCACGTGACTATTCTATTACGTATCGAACGTGTCTGATCTTACGCGTTTTCGTTGGTTCGATTAGGGTGATGAAAAATGCTGTGCAACGTAAGTAAATGGATAGAAAAGATCAATAGTATTGTATTCAAAGTGATCGAGTACAAATTATGAATGTATAGAGTCCTATCCGAGCATTATTGGATGCCGTACAAGCTAGAGAATGAAATACATATAAAAGCCTAAGCTATATTTCCTATGCAATTCCGAGCAGTAGCTTCGGACGAAGAGCACCTGGGAAGTTGTGTCGTCGTCATAAATGCTTGGGGTATTTATAACCAAATTGATGGGCTTGGGCCTAGGCTCGGCCCAACAGTACCTCTCGACCTCTGGTTCCTTTCAAAGGTTCGAAACAGTTTACTTAAAACCCTGGGCCGGCTCTTGGTTCCCGAGGGCAGGATCTGACGTTGTTCGAACAGCATCGAGCCTGCGAAGGTAGGGGATCCGAATTACCCCTCATCAATACTCCCCCACTTCTCGAGCGTGAAGTGGAGCTTAAGCTCGAAGAAGTACAAGTTATTTCGCACACTACTATGAGATGAGCCGCTCAATATGTGTTTCGGATATGCCTCGTTAAAAACCTAACTCGGAAAAACCCATTGGGATAAAAACCGAGCCAGGGAAAAAGAGTACATATATAGGAAACAATATATCGGCGTGTTGGAAAGATAACCTCGTCGTCCAACGTTCGCGTAGGACCTCTAAATTGTAATATTCTTTATTACTCCACGACGCTTCATTCAATTCCTCGACAAATGCTTTCTAAATTTTCCGATCGTAATAAAGAGATCAGTGGAATATCACGGGGACATTTTCCAGGGAATTTCCTCTACAATTTGGAAAGTAAAGGACCAAGAATGCAATTTCCAGAAGGATAACTTTAAATTTTACTCAGAGTAAGTTCAATCGTCGCGGTTACTCGGGGACCTGTTTGCAATTTTACCTTTTTAACCCCGTATATATATGTTGACTCATTGAAAAAGTTACTTCCATATCGCATTCTCTCTTGAGCTCGGAGTAATCGAATCGAAAAGGTACTTTAATACATTCGTTTCTGAATCCATAATGTCAAGTTCTAGAAGCTCAAAGGGCAAGAACAAGGTCGGAGAGAATCAAGAGTCCGATCCTTTGTTAAAGCTTGTCGAAGATTACGAAGATGGAGAATTTCGTCAAGAAGATGTGGACGACGACCCGACCGAGGATCTCGAGGAGGATGAGGTCGAGAAACACAGCACCGGCGAGGGTGCCTTCGTCAGGATTTTTAAACATACGCATCCTTCTGACGCCGCCACCTCGAACAGGTTAGAACTTCCCGCCAGTCAAACTTCCTGTTATTTTTCGAAGAAGGATCGTGTTTACCTCGAGGCGGAGTTCGTGAAATTTCTTCCCAAGGGGTTTTCGATCATCATTCCTTCTTACACAGAACGTGCTACCGAGCCTCCGACTGGCTGTCAAGCCATCTATGAGGGTCAATTTTCTTGTGGTTTGCGTATCCCGTTCATTCCCCTTATCAGGAACGTCTTGACTTTCTTTTCACTTTCCCCCGCTCAGCTTCTCCCACACTCTGTTGCATATATAGTAGCGTTCAGCGCTCTTATGGAGGCAAAGGGAGGAGAGGCCTCTTTTTGCAATTTTTGGCAAATATTCCGAATGGACCTGGGCAAGGGTTCAAATGCGGGGTTTGTGTCCATCCGCCAGCGGTCGAAGCGGCCTTTTCTTACGAATATAACAACGGGAAAGAATAAAGGTTGGAAGAGGAGATTCTTTTTTGTGAAGGGCCCTGATGTTCCAATATCAGAAGGTAGTTCAAAAACCAGACCATATCGATGGGATGGTGTAAACTCATGGTCGTATGGTTCCCGTAGAATTAGAGAGAAGCTCAACCACCGTCTTTCCGATGAATTTCTCGAGCAGCTGCGGTCCAATCCTTTCCAAACCAAGCTCCTAATTCAAGAAGGTGTTTTACGATTGGCTGGGTTGAGCCAGTGTGATTATCCTGCCCCGGCGATCAAATATTCCAGTCAATCCTTCGAAGGATCCCTTCCGCAGTTTAGTGACCTGCCAGCCTCTTCCGCTCCACTTCTTGCCCCTCTTTCTTTGGGTATGCTTCTTAGCTTCTGCCTACTTTGAGGTGTGACCGATCAATTCTTCTAGTTTAAACTCGTGCACTTTTTGTATTTTCTTTGCAGGTCGAGTCGTGGAGAAGTTTCGACTGTCCGCTGCCGGCTCGGTCGAAGATAAGCCATTTTATTTCGACCCGTTACCATACACTTCCGAAAGAAAAGCGGACACTAGTAATTTAGGTGGAAATTCAGTTGTTATACCAGTTACGCTTCCCGATTTGAGAGGTCTTGGCACTATGAGTTCCCTGAACTCTGCCACTGCCGGACCTCTTCGAACTTTGTTTTCCCCTGATACTTCTACTCCTTCGTCCGTCGGCTATAGTCAACATTCCTGGAACCGGATTCAGGGTATTCAGGAATATGAGAAGCTTCTGAGTCGAAAGAGAAATGCTGACCACCCAGGACCGTCAAGGAGGGTAAAACCCTTTGGTGTGAGTTCTGACTCGGTTCCGTGTCGAGAAGGTAGGTCGGAGCCCGATGTGGTGGATTTCATGGACGAGCATCTCCGCGGTAGCAGCGCTGCTGTATATCCTGAAGACGGTACCATTCTAACCGATCTGGACTCGGGTGGTGAGAATGAATTCGACAAAGTCGCTAGAATCTATATGGCTAGTCGGTTTAAACGGGATATTCTGCTTCATGCCGTCAAAGGTGATTTTGAGGTTTTGAGTGATTTCTCCCGAACGTATCATGAGGTAACAATTTATCTTTTGACTATCTCTTCTTTCTTTAGAGCCCTTAACATTTTGCTGACATCTTAAATTACTTCATAGATCGGGGATTTATTCGCTATTCAAACCTATCGCTTAGCATTGCTGGAGCAGGAGTCGCATGATGCTCATGATGCATATGCACAAATTTTCGTTGATAATCAAACTCTTCGATCTCAACTAGAAGAAAGTCAACGAGAATTATCTCAAGTAAAGAAAGAGCTCGAGAAAGCAACTATGAAGCATTCCTCATCCGTGGAAGAGGATTTGCTGTCATCCGTTAAAGAGAGAAGTGCCCTCGAGGAAGAGCTGAAGAAGGTAAAGATCGAGCTTGAGCTAGCAAAGCAAGATTCCGAGCGTGCATATACCCAGGGCCGGGAAGAGGCCGAGATTCCAGCCATACGAGAATTCTTGGAATCCCCTGTCTTATATCCCTTAGTTCAAAGGAAAATGGGAGGAATTCTTCAGACGATCTTCTATAAAGGGGTTCAACAATTAGTCGCGGCCAAGAAAATTCCGGATAACATGGACGAATATTTTCAGTATATGAACCCTTTTAAAAATGCTGAAGGGAAGGATTACAAAGCTTCCTCTTTACCCCAGACGGATATGAACTGGCAGGATCATCGCTTTGCCCCATTAGTTGAGGAGTTTGGCGTTCCGATGCCTAACCCAGATTTGCTCGATCGCTCCAACGACGATTATCCTTCTGCTTCAGGGAATAATGAAGATGTGAATATAGAGGACGGATCGGATAAGTAAAATGGTTGACCCGTTGACCAGACTGATCCATTAGGCGGCGGCGGAGAAGATGGCGTTGGTCCGAATGCTGAGTTCGAGCATGCCGGAGGGGGTGATTTATAGTCTCGTAGTTAGGAATCGAAAGTATAGATGTATGCAACCCACTTTTGTAATCAGACTTGTTTTCCTTTCGGTTTAATTCGTATAACTTGTAAGTTCCAATGTTGCAAATATTTGGACAACATTTGCTTTTCGTAGTTCGATATCTTTTCAAATTCTATGCTCGATATCTATTTATTCCATATAGAATTTTTCTTGAAAGTCGCGTCGATTCCACTATTGTAATTATAGGGTCTAGCGCCTATAAATATGAGGATCTCTTCAATTTTCGTCAGAAAATATTTTTAGAGATCGGAGCTCTTCCTCTATATTCTGCATTCTTATAATTTTCTTAACTCTCTCCCTGTTTATTATGGAAAACATACTAGGCAAGGCAATCGACCCCAAACTGCTATTTTGTGGCTTGAAGTAAATTCGACCAAAGAGCAAAAACCTGCCAAGGAGGCCAAACCCTCCAAATCCTCTTCTAAGACTTCTGTGTCTTCCCCGAAAGCTCCTAAAGGAGGGGAAAATAAGAAAGAGAAAAGCGCTTCCTCAAAGCAAAACAAGGGCAGTTTCAACAAGTCCATTTTGGATGAAGAACTCGAGGCAGCGCTCGGGGGTTCTTCCCTGAAAGTTGTCGATTCTTCGAGTGAAGATCCTGTCAGAGAAAAAACTCCCGTTCCTTCTTCGAACAAAAGGCCTTATTCCGATGGGGTCACTCCCATCGAAGCTTTGCAGAATCTTGTTATCGGTAGCAAACCATCCTCTGATGATTCTTTACCCGTTCCCCCCGCAGGAAGTCTTAGCAAAAAACCCAAGTTGGAAACTGGTGGAGGGGCTTCTGCTGAAGCTTTAAAAATTGATAATCCTTCCGAACCCCGCGTTGATTCCGCTCCTCCGAAATTTGCTCCTTCCCCGCCCGAGGAGTCAAAGGATGGGTCTGCTTCTAAGGCTGATCCCATGGATAGTCTGTTGCGAGTTAACTTTACTTCTTCCGAAACCGACATTTCCAAGGAAAGAAATATAGAAGAGCTGTTCGAGTCTGGGACGCACTTCCTGTTTCAGGTTTTAACAATGATATATATATATATATATATTTATTTATTTTTTTTATTTTTATTATTATTTTTTTTTAACGTTGCCGATCTTTTTAACAGGCCGGACATGATTTTATCGAACTTAAAACGTTTGCCGAAAGGGAAACAAATCAGCGTGCTGCTATTTCCCTTGAGCTGTAGGAGAAGAAAGCCGAATTCGACCGTGTCTTCGCGGAGAAGCTTGCTTTAGAGAGGGAGAAGACTGCTAAAGAACATGGAGAAGAGATCCATAAGCAGCTGAATGAGGAGCTCGAAAAACTGAAAAGTCTTCACGAGCAGGAGAAACAAGACTTCGCGCGCCGAGAAAAGGAGGCTTACGACCGTGGATATGAAGTAGGATATGAGGCTCGTAATGCCGACCTTCGAAAGATTTTCTCCGAAAATAAGCTTCTTTAGATGTTGTCTTTTATTTGTCCATACTTGCTATATGGCTGTATTGTTTTTACTTCTGTGTGATCATGAATAATTTCAGACATTTTTATCCTCTGTGGTTTGTAATAATCTATTTATTTCTCGGATTTCATGTTCTTCTATAATTTGATGTGTTCTTTTCTATTCATGCTTTAGTTTGCTTTCTTCGTTTGACCTTGTGGTTGTGGGTTTGCCCTCGGAATTCTTGATCTTTGATCTTGGTATATTAGTTCTGCTTAATTTCCAAAATTAGATCACTTTCTCTTCCCGCTCAAATTCTCGGGAAGCGCAACGGTCTTTTGATCTCGACCGTTCCTTTTGCTTTCTGCTAGCCGTAGGATTTTTGAGAGTAGTACCTATAAATGGGGCTCTTTGTTTTGCATCCTTATAAGATTTTTTGAAAACAGACTCCTTCGACCATGCTGACTGAAAGATTTTGTTGCATGATTCAATATTTCGAATTTCGAGTTAGGACTTATTTTGCAGATCATAGGCAAATTTGTACTTCAACCTCGACTAGGATATCTGCAGGCGAACGCTATTTCGACCTTGGAGGCCAAATAGCTTTATTGCTGACCATCCACGACCCATGCAGTCCTCACGACCTTCAGTGGTTTAGGAGAGGCTCGAGCATCAAGTTTTTTTAAGGGTCTTCAGCGGTTTGTTCGGTTCTTCATTGAGGATGTTAGGGGTGGAGCTTCGAGGACCGAAGTCCTCAATAAAGTATTCACGTTACACCTAGAAAAAGATGCATTACCCCTCTCCTCTTTGAGGAACTATAAATACAGACAAAAGCCTGTTGGCTTGACAGGCTCCTCCTATTCGAGTAAGGACATTATCGTCCGCCAAAAATTTCATAGGACTGCCTGGTTATGAAGTTCCTCTCTCATTCGGATATATAGATTAGTTCTTTGTCAATGTTCTCAAAACTGTAAAAAGCACTTAGCATCAAAAGATTGATCTGATATGTAATAGGAGTTGATATCTTGTAATTTGTAATTGCTTGATATGCCAAGCTCGGAAAATAATAGTCTTTTTGATTGATCCTTACAATCGTTTTATTCAAAAGTTGTACTTCTTTGGTCTCAACTATTTCTCGGATGAAATACTGATAACGCTTTCTTTATACGCTATACTCCGAATTTTTCTTTTTGATTTTCTTTCGATGACTGGAACTAAGATTATAACGAACTCGAACAGGATGAACTCAAGTAGGAATAATTTTGACATTTTCTTCGCTTATCCAAACAGTTTCCGTATTCTTGGGAATCGTAACGGTCGGCGCATTTATTGCTTGTATCCCAGCCGCTAGTTTTATCAAATCTGAGTCATCGATTGCCTTATCTCTTCACTATATATAGCTCCATAGTTACCTTCATATTTTTACGTTTCAGTAATTGTTTTGATCGATTCTGAGCTTTTACTTCCTTTGATTATTATGTTTCGCTCTCTATCTTCAATAACGCGTTTCGAGGTTCGAGTTCGAACCATTTTCCTTTATTATTTTGGCTGCCTCTCGTGGCGATTTACTTCGACTAGGGTATCGACAGGCGAAAAGAATTGCGACTGGGGTACCGACAGGCGACCAGCTCTCTCTGATTCCAACCATTTGAGACTGGTTCGAACTCCTGTATCCTGTCGCTCCACCTGGTCGGATAGTGGGTCAACTGCTGGAGGAGTTTTCCTGCACTCGATCTCCACTTCTTCAAGATGTTTCTTGAGGAATGTTGCCTTCGAGATTGCGTGGAGTAATTTTCCTAGGGATTGCTTCCCTATCTCTCGATCTGGTCCGGCGTGGAGCAATTATTGAGGAAAGGATGGATGAAGGGTAGTAGTGTTATTTTAGCCCCGCCTCCCTCCTTTGATTACAAAAATATTCTAGCGTTGGGTTAATTTGTAATAGGGTTACATTAAATGTAAAGTCTCAGCTTTGCTCGATTTTCCTTATTATTGTAATCACGAATTCTCTTGTAACTGTTTGGAAGATCATGAATGAAATATTTATTTCCTTTATCATCCTTAATTGTGGACCTGCGTAATTGCTTTCGTATATTGTTGTCGAGCATTAATTCCTCAAAAATATGAACAAGTGCTATTCCCCAGCAACTTTGATAAGTATTTAGATAATAGTGGTCAATTGACATTCTTCGACCTTTGATATTCAGATATAAATGATAATTGACGTTCTTTGCCGATTTCGTTTGTTGGTAGCGTGATCGAAAGTTAATAATATTCGGATAAATAAAGGCGATCTTAGCGGATCACGATTGCTGTATATCGAAATAGGATATATATCGGAATTTTGTACAATCGATAATTTGCACTTAGGGTCGTAGCAACAGCTTTCACCCATTTAATAATTTCGACCTAAGGGGCATAGCAACGACTTTCACCCTTAGTCGTTTCAGAGCATTTTTAGCCCGAGGGTCGTAGCAACGGCTTTCACCCATTTAATAATTTCGACCTAAGGGGCATAGCAACGGCTTTCACCCTTAGTCGTTTCAGAGCATTTTAGCCCGAGGGTCGTAGCAACGACTTTCACCCATTTAATAATTTCGACCTAAGGGGCATAGCAACGGCTTTCACCCTTAGTCGTTTCAGAGCATTTTTAGCCCGAGGGTCGTAGAAACGACTTTCACCCATTTAATAATTTCGACCTAAGGGGCATAGCAACGGCTTTCACACTTAGTCGTTTCAGAGCATTTTTAGCCCAAGGGTCGTAGCAACGGCTTTCACCCATTTAATAATTTCGACCTAAGGGGCATAGCAACGACTTTCACCCTTAGTCGTTTCAGAGCATTTTTAGCCCGAGGGTCGTCACCCATTTTTATTTTTCGATCCAAGGGGCGTAGCAACGGCTTTCACCCTTGGTCGATCTTCGAGGGTCATAGCAACAACTTTCACCCTTTTTTAATAGTAGATTGAGACAAGTAGAGATAGAGTAATAGGTGAATAGAGATAGAATAACAGATTATCGAGATCGATAATATCAGAATAAGACGAATAAATATGAATATTGGCGAGACTAGTTTTCACTGAATATATATAATTCCGATCGAAATAAATTTTGTTGAGATAATAGTCTTCTACAAGGTTGAAGAAAAGATGAATCATAGCGAAACAGCAAATAGTGAATATCCTTAGGACTTAATAAATAAGCTTTACGCCCTGTTAAGAAAATTCTTTGTCTATAAGTTCCCAACTTTGACAAGTTTGATTTTTCCCAAATGGTTCCTCATTTATCGAGAATTGCAAGGGTCGACAAATCTCATCCATTCATTTCGCGAATTTTCTGCCGCTGGATTCTTTCAACTTTCGCTATAAAAGGCTGTCATATTGTTGAGATTATATTATTTGTTGTACCAGCATTTCATCTGTCCGACCATGGTAATCAAGATCGTTATTCAACCAATTCAACTTTTTGAGCTCAGACTTCAAACAATTTTTAAGAGGGACAGTCTTCTAACCCGACCTCGCTTAGAATATCGACAGACAAATACAATTTCCATCTTGAAGGCCAATATGCCAGATTCATGATGTCCGCAGGCTGTCGCGCAGGTCTTCGATTAGGGACCTGTTGCTACAATGCATTTAGGAAGATATACTGGGGCGAGAACGATCCAGAATATAGTTACCCGATAAGCCGTGCGTTCGCCCCTTTGTCTTTGGAAAATCGTAAATAAAGTTAAAAGCCTGCGGATCCAAAGGAGATTCCTTGCTCGGAGCTAAGTTACTTCGAGCAAATGATAGGAGAAAGAACCGAAAATTTCATAGGATTGTAGGAAGTAAAGGGGTTCTTATGTTACACATTAGCTTGTGCTATGTTCGAAATGTATCTTGCATATTTTCCTTCTGAACTCTTGTATCTCTTTAATAATATTCATGAATGGAATTTTTTCTTTTCTTTGTTGATAGAATAAAGGACAATCAGACACGCTCTCATTTCCAATAACTCAACCGCGAATATCTAAGATTAATAGCGAAATACCCGAACAGTGGCCCCTTGAGTACGAATATTAATGTCTCGGTAGTTTTGAAATTATTAAAGAACTTGTTGTGATTGATTCTTGCTATCGCCGAATTTTAAAAGCTGTCGAATTTTTCAGTTCCAGAGTTTCGTTCGAGTAGATCAATCGTAGCTTTTTCGATTCGAACATCTCTGATCGGTTGTAAAAATAGCATTTTCTTATCTAGAATATCAAGTGCATGAGGGTTGAACTTTCAGACAAGTGTTCCTGATCCTTGTGCAATTTTTTCGAGCAGGATAATAAGTAAAACGTTTGTTCGAATGAATGTTTCGAATAAGCCCTTCTTTCCACATTGTTAGACCATAGGTTCTGCTAACCAAACAGGACCCTATTTCTCGGGAAATGTATCGATCAGTCCATCTATTACGGATATCCTAGCCGTTTGCGATCTGTTATCTGGGCCGTTTATTCAAAATCCTTCACCACTATAAATAGGTCCCTTTATTTATACGACATTCCTCACTTTTTCCTTTATGCTTCCTCCGATCCCCATGGGTCGAGATTTAAATTTGATTCATACTTTCTCCCAGATAAAGGAGTTTGAGATTAGACTTCGAACCCTGTTTTTTTATCTTAGCTCATTTGGTATAAGCCTTTTCGCTTAGAATATAGACAGGCAAAAGGAATTGCGCCTAGAATACCGGCAAGCAACCTGTTTTCCCAGACATATCTTATCTGGTGCGGGTTGGGATTCCGGTTTTCTGGCGTAGTATCCGATCGCGCAGCTGGTTAATCTGGGAGGAGTTCTTTAAATCTGAGGCATCAGCTTCCTCGAGGGCTTTCTTGAAGTACAGTTTCTTCGAGCTTCCTTGGGGTGCCTCTGCTGAGATAACCCTTTGCTGCTCCGGTTCGGATTAACTTGTAAATAATGATTGAGTGTTTCAATCATTGTTAACAGATGAAGACCTAAGGTCGGTCTGAAGCCTTGGAGAAGAGCTGCGATCCGGCTTTTATCCCGTTCGAAGACGGATGTGCGACACGTGGCTAGTGATTGCCAATAAGAATCACTGCTGAGTTCTGCATCTGGAGCGATCTTAGGAAATGAAGACCGAGTACGTAACAGGGTAGAATTACTTCGTAGAATTTGTAATAGGGTAGGAGTGATTGTATTGTATTTCTTGAGCTCGAATTATATTCGAGGCTTCACTTTGTAACTTGTTTGAAGAATATTAATAATACAGCTTTGTTCTCCGATCGAATTTCATTGTTTAACTTCTTTTATCGGTCGGACGATTGCCTATACTCACCTGCGACTTCGAGGATTTATATAATTTGTTGCCGTTGTTCAAATATTCAATGAAAAACATCAAATAACCGATAAATAATGTATGCAAATTATGCGACTGATCTCTCAAATAATTGATTCGTAAAACTTGTTCCTGAAATTAATAAGTATAATGATCGGAAAAATAAATTTCGACCATTAATAAGCTGTAACTCCATAGATTTTCTAAGCCTTTTATCGTTAACTGATGATCGAATCGACGGAATTAATTCTGTGTTAGTTTGCTGTGGACAATATCTGTGAAACTTCTTATTCGCTTATGTATTAGAAAATGGATCATTTGTGGAAAATAAATCCATCGAAGGAATAAATGAGCTGGGCAATCACAGAATAAAACCACCGATCTTAAGGTCGGAAATTCATCCCGTAGGTCTTATCTTCGACTTTAAATTGACAAATGCTCCGCTGGTCGGAGGATCGCCCTGAATAGTGAATGACGGAGTTTCTGGTTAGTGAGGCTTTTCCGCTAATATACGTATTTCTTCTCGTAGTAGGCATATTTCGATCTAATACTCGAATAAGGCCCCACGGTGGGCGCCAATTGATCTTACGCGTTTTCGTTGGTTCGATTAGGGTGATGAAAAATGTTGTGCAACGTAAGTAAATGGATAGAAAAGATCAATAGTATTGTATTCAAAGTGATCGAGTACAAATTATGAATGTACAGAGTCCTATCCGAGCATTATTGGATGCCGTACAAGCTAGAGAATGAAATACATATAAAAGCCTAAGCTATATTTCCTATGCAATTCCGAGCAGTAACTTTGGACGAAGAGCACCTGGGAAGTTGTGTCGTCGTCATAAATGCTTGGGGTATTTATAACCAAATTGATGGGCTTGGGCCTAGGCTCGGCCCAACAGTGCCTCTCGACCTCTGGTTCCTTTCAAAGGTTCGAAACAGTCTACTTAAAACCCTGGGCCGGCTCTTGGTTCCCGAGGGCAGGATCTGACGTTGTTCGAACATCATCGAGCCTGCGAAGGTAGGGGATCCGAATTACCCCTCATCAGTGTCATGGAATATAATACCCAACATCCATTATATTCTATAAATTAATGGAGTCTCCATATATCATAGGTATATTTTCTATTATTGTGACCCCCGTCAGGATGTAAATAGAATAGAAAATAAAAAATAAAAATAGAAACAAAGAAATTGATCACTCTATAATTTGATCAAACAATAAACATATATAACAACCATATTCTATTTTTCTTACTGATTCATTATATTCATTAAAACGTAACCATATTCTATTTTTCTTACTGATTCATTATATTCATTAAAACGTTTACTATTGGATTTCTCAGGATTCGAAAACTTTAGAAAAGAGTGAAATTTGTTATCTTTCTCCCCAAGCAATAAAAACTAAATTTAAATATTGTATATGTCTAAGTGAAAAATGTATTTAGATATCAAATAATGCATGGGATGGATGAAAGATAATTTGCGTTTATTTATAAAACATTAATTAAAGTCACAAACGTATTTAAATATAAGAATTATATGGACAAAAGGTGGTTTGAGTATATTTACAAAACAATAATGACTTGACTTTGTTAAGAAACTCGTGCAATGAGAAATGAGAGAAAGAGAGAGAAACTGCATTCATTAACTTTTATTTAACACACATAATAATGGAGGGTAAACTAGTCATAATAAGAAAAGTGCTCTGGCACCAACAATTAGTGCTATGGCAATAACACTAGCCATAATTTTATATGTTATCGTAGAACTTATTGACGATAGTACAGTATATATTTAGATATAAAAATTCATCTTAACGAAACTCTTTATATTTTTAGGCAAATAATTATATTATAAAAATAATAGATTTGCGGTTTAATCTCACCCTCAAATCTTGCCCCCCCAAATATAAAATTATAGAGAGAATTTCACTTTTGGTACCACAAGTAACCCTACTTTAAAGTTGCGGTACCATAACTTTAAAATCATACACATTTGGTACCACATGTTAACTACCCTGGACACATTTGGTACTTCTTTCAATTTTTGTACGAAAAATTAAATTTTAGACGGAATTGATGAAAAATTTACAGAATTGGTCCTAATTATATATTGTTGCCCAACATTGCCCCACATATTTTATGGTTGACAAATTTACCCCATAATTCACAAGTTTGAATCATTCAGTCTCAATTGCAAATATAACTAATCACAAATCCTTTTTATAAATATAATATATCATATTTATTAAATTTCTTACATTAATCAAATTTTATTTATAATATATATAAACTAAATAACATTTTATATAAAATCGAAAAAAATATATCAATTATATTTATTATATTATTATATTTTTAAAATTTCAATAAAAAATTTAAAATAGTTAGATTTTACATTTAACACATACAAATTAAATAAAATTTTATTTAAAATTTGAAAAATAGATATTTGTTAAACTTATTAAATTTTTTAAATTGAAAAATAATCTTTTAAACAAATTAGAAAATATATATGCATATTAAATAATATTTCTTATAAAAACTGAAAAAAATATTTGTAAAATATAAAAATTATTATAATTCCAATTATTAAATTTATTATAACTAAGAAAAAGAATCTTAAATTTAAGTAGTTTAATTTTTTTTTTAAATTTAAAAAATTTAACAAGTATATTTATTTTTCAGATTTTACATAAAATATTATTTAATTTATATATATTTTATATAAAATCTAATTAGTTTAAAAGATTATTTTTTGAAATTAAAAAATTCTAATATATTTTATTTATATTATATATATAATCTAATAAATTTAATAATAATAATATATTAAATGTATAAAACTTGTGAACTTTGGGGTAAATTTATAGGTAAAAAATATGTGAAATAATATTTAGCAGCAATCTATAACTATAGGACTAATTTTACAAAATTTTCATCAAGTTTATGTCCAAAATTGAATTTTCCATACAAAAATTAACGGAAGTACCAAATGTGTCGAGGTTAGTTAACATAAGCTACCAAACATGAAAATTTTCACCTAGGGGGTGTGGTCCATTCTCAATTACATGGGTAGAAAATCTACCATAATACTAAAAGTACCTGATAGGAATTAAAACAAAATAAAAATTGTTATATCACTTTTAATAATAAAAAATTGACTTTCTGACTTGAAATAAAGAAAAAATGTTCTTGTATGCCAAAATATAATCATTCAGAATTTAAAACATGGATGATGCAATCATTACGTGATACATTTTGGGTAATTGCAATTTAGTAAAAATTCAAAGAAAGAAAAAAAATTGCACCGTGCATTATAATGATAATTTATTTTGGATTGAATTTTGTCCACCGGTAAAGCAATGACGCACAAGATTTTTAGAAACTAAAATGATGACCATACAAATTTAGATTCTCATTTGACATCTATATATGCCCACATGTAATATTTATACATATACAATTGACCTAAAATCCTAAATGTCAAAAGAAAATACAACTTTTGCGTATATTACTGATGAATTGCAAAGGAAAGCGGCATTCAACGAACGGAAGAAGGATTTGATTAAGGAAGTGAGCGAGCTTAGCTCGCTTTGCGGCGTGGAGGCATATGCTAGCATCCGCTATGTTAATGAACCTGAGACGGAGGTGTGGCCCTCCCATGTGACGGCACACTCCGTATTGGAGCTCTCAAAGAAGGTGGTCGACGAAGAGTTTATAACAAAGGAGAATAAAAAGAAGGAATTGAAAGAATTTATGTTCAAGTGCATGTATGGAAAGGCTAGCTTGTCCGATTTTGATATGCGCGACAAGGATGATATGATGTTGGTCATGGAAGAATTTCAGCAAGAGCTAAACTCTCTAATGAAAGGGTCCAATGGAAATTAGGTTCATAAATAGGCTCGACCCAAACTATGGACTTATTTATATTGATTTTTATGTTATGTTTTATTTGCTTAAGGATGTACTTGTAGAGGTAAGGTATTACACCTCCTCGAATTTATATATTTCTTTAAAATAAATAAATTTAAAAGGGGTTATATGTGAAACCCTCCATTTATATAGTTAGTGAGATTATTATAACTTAATGTTTTAAGGGTATTTCTAAAATAAGATTTCGCGGGGCTAGAGTCTATATAAGATATCTCTTCATCCATTAAAAAAAGTCAAAAATACAATCTGAATCCCAATTTTCTTTCAAATTGAAATTACAAATTTTAATTTTATCCACCACCTTATTCCTCGAACCCAAACGACAATCCAGCCAGTGGTCGAGCTAGGAATAATTCTTTCAGGAGTGGGGGAGGGGGGGTGGGGGCTAATTTTTCTGTCAAATACTTTCTTAATATTTTGTATTTCCTAAATATTCTGACACAATAACAAAAAATAAGATAAAGCGATACACAAAATGAAATTCACACAAAAATTGAAAATATAAGTATCTTAAAGAATAAGAATCATTTAAACAATAATCGATAATATTTTATTGAATATAAATAGTTTTTATCGATTCCTCCTTAAAAGAGTCAACATTTTCTTTTGAAAAATATAATATATAAGTACGCAATCGATAAATAATAAAAAAAAAGTACTTCAACATAAAATATTGTTCCCTAAATATTCTTGAAATACTAGAAGAAATAATTTGTTATGAAATTAAAATAATATAATGAGAATATTTTAATATATATATATATATATATATATATATATATATATATATATATATATATTTGGTAGTGATTTTAATCTATATTAATTAGCTCTAGCTAGAGAACAAAAAAAAATATGTATAAAATGTCAAAAAATAAAAGGCTCCCCAAGAAAGTCGAACTCAGAACAACAAGGAGAACACATGTTGGATAAGGATGAAGATGAAAAGCACTGAAGTCAATTAGTAAAGGGTGGTTTTAATGATTTCCAAAACCTAAGATCAGCTAAGTATGGAACACTTAGTTGTAAAATCCCTTGGAAGAATTTTGACCAATTAAGAAGACTATCAGAAGGGTCAAAGATTCAAGGTCCAGAAGACTACTGATCTGCTGAAGGAAAGAAATCAGACTGGTGAAGATCAGCCGACTCAAATCAGATTTGTTCAAGTTTGGGATCAGCTCTGCTCATCATCAGACTTATACTTTCGATCAGCCAAGTGAAAAGGATCAAGAAGTCTACCCAACGGTAATAAATGCCCCTGGAAGTAATACATGCTGAATTACAAGGTTATTAAAGACAAATGATTGAAGAAAGACCTCGTATCAACTTGGTGCATTTAATGTTGCCTGACAGAAAGGACAGTCTGCTGTACTGTCACTGTGCAGAGAGCCGTTCGTGGATTTTAAGGACCAGAATCAAGAGATTTGAATTTTTTCTCTCTTCAACGGACATAATTCAAAGAGTGACTATAAATAGCTGAAGAGACGAAGGAAGAAGAAGACACAACTTTTGAGAGATTGAATTCAAAGGCAAAATATTTTCTAAGTCTCAAAAGCTCAAGAACAGCTCACTCATCTGCTGAACGTCATTTGTTGACAGAAGCCGTTGAAGTTCAAGAAAATATTTTCTGAGTGAATCTGTAAGAGAAAAGAGTTGTGAGGAGTAAATATCCATCTTAGTGAGTGATATTACTTCAGAGAATAGGAGTTTCTTTGTGATTTCCTATTGCGAACTTGTGGCTGATCATTTGTTGTGAAGCACAAGCAGAGTATATTGTAAACTATGTGTTTATAGTATAACCCAAGATCTAAGTGACTTGGAAGAGTGGACTAAAGGATTTCAATCCATATAACCACTATAAAAGTTCTGGTGTTTATTTATGCATAAGTTTTTCTGCATATTTTCAGATCTGCATAAAACACTTTATAAAACTGTTTGAAAATTAATCTAAAGGAGTTTACAAAACTGGGGACAAAATTTTCAAACTACTAAGTTTATTTGTGAAAAACACTTTGAAAATCCGCTGCAAGTATTCTAGTATTGAAACTGATTTTAACAAAAATCAGCTAAGTAATTATCAGATTAGTGGTCAAGAAAGCTGTTCAAAGATTTGTTCGCGATCAGCCTTGTAAACTTACTGTTCGGTAACAGCTTAGTCTGTTTAAGTTTGAACAACAGTTTTGAAGTTTAAAATTTAGTTAAAATTTTTAGAGGTTTATTCACCCCCCCCCTCCCCCTCTAGACCTCATCTGACCACTTGGGACCAACAAGTGGTATCAGAGCAGGTGGTTCATTAGAATCAGCTGCCTGATCAACGAGCTTGATCCGAGTATTTTTTAAAGGTTTTCAAACTTTTTAAAAGAGCATCTTTTTGAAAAAAAATTAAATTTTTTGAAAAATGGATTGTATCAGCCATGTTCCCCACATAGCTGGTATGAGCTTTGAAGACTGGAAGATCAGAATGGAGATCTTCTTAGCTGCCTACAATGATAACATGTATACATGTATCATCAAAGGTCCATTCAAATTCACCAAGACTATCACGGTTGATGAAGCTGATATAGTGGTGGAGAAAGACTTAACAAAGACGACAGCTGAAGAAATCAAGCTGTACAATCTGGATAAAGTTGGTCGTTTCATCATGACCAAGGCCCTTGACAACGACAGATTTGACAAAGTCAAGCATTGCAAGACTGCCAAAGAAATGTGGGATAAGGTTCGTGACATGAGCGAAGAAAACGACGCCATTAAAGAGCATCAGCTGAGTGTTGCTCTGGAAAAGCTGGACAATTTCAAGATGAAGTCTGCGGAAACCGTTGATCAGATAGATACAGGGTTTACAAGGACGCTGAATGAAGTTTTAAAGCTTGGAAAAATCTTCACTGATAAGGAGATAACCGTCAGAGTGCTGAAGGCTCTACCTCCGAAGTTCAACATGAAGGTAACAGTCATGGAAGAGTCAAGAGACTTGGGAAAGATCTCACTCACCGAGCTGTTCTCAGTACTCAAGGCATACGAGTATAAACTGCCAAGAATGGGTGTTGAAGAAACCTCTACTTCAAGTCCCACAGCTGCCCTGGTTGCTGCTGAAAATCCTACAAGGCCAGCCCATAAAAGCAAAGACGTGGACTCATCTGATGAAGCCACACTACTCAACAAAAAGGAGTACACTGCTGGAGACGTGGCATTGCTGATGAATAATTTCAAGAAGTTCTACATACGAAAAATGAAGAAAAAATACAACAATGCTTCTACTTCTAACCCAACTTCTTCTTATCAAGATAAAGATTCTTATAAATCTAAAATGATGTGCTATAACTGCAGGAAATTGGGTCATTTCATCAGAGACTGCCCATATCCTAAAGCTGAAAAGTACACTGAAGAAGAAAAGAGAATCAGAAAAGAAAGAAACCATCAGAAAGGCAAGGTGCTGGTAGCAGAAGCGGAAAAGCTAGCTGCTGTCTACTCATCAGATTCAGATTCAGATACTTCTGATGAAGAGAGACTTGCTCTTCTCTGCTTGATGGCCAAGGAATCTGATGGCTCTGAATGATGAGGTAACTCCTCTTGATAATGAGTTATTTGATTCATTCGAACAAATGATGCTTAACAATACAAGTATTGCTGAAGCATTTACAATGCTTAAGGAAGAGATGATATTGCTAAGAAAGCAAAATAGTTCACTGAAACTCAAGGCTGAAAAGCCAAAAGAATTAGATGAATATAAACAGCTTGAGCAAGAAAATGAATCTCTGAAAGCTGAATGTGAAGTCCTTAAAGGAAAAATCATGGAACTTGAAAAGTGTTAAAGGAGACGAAAACTCCTAATGCTAAAAAGAGTAAAGAGCCTAGTGTAGGAAAACAGACTGGTAAGTCCAAACAGAAGAGTCCTAGGAAGTATTCTGACAAGGCCAAAACCAAACAGACTAGTGATAAAACTAAGTCGTCTGTTAATGAGCAAGCATCTAGTAAACCAAAGAAGCATAAAAACAAGAAAAATCAAAATGCTTGGTATGGAAATGAGTCTTATTATGTTCAACCTGCTGCATATCCTCCTATGTATAATGCACCTCAATTTCCAACTTGCTATGCACCATATCCTGCTCACCCAATGCATGCATATCCTCCTTATCATGCATTTTCTTCTGCTTATGAACACTATCCTTATCATGCTGATTATCAACAACATGGCAAATCTGATGAACGTTATAAGAGCAAAGTTGTTCATGCTCCTGTTGAAACTCAAAAGCCTAAGAAGCCTAAGACATCAACATCTAGGGTTGTCAAAGGTGGAACTAATCCTTCAGTACCCTCTCAATAAGGGTACCTAAAACAATTTTATTTTGTTTTATAGGTTAGGACTAGGAGTAGGAGTAAAGTAGAAAAGACCTGGTACTTGGACAGTGGCTGTTCAAGACACATGTGTGGAAACATACATGAGCTGACTGATGCTGTTGCTGTGGATGGTCCAAATGTAACGTTTGGAGACAGCAAGGAAGGCAAGATTGTAGCAAGTGTAAAGCTGATCAAAGGCAACATTGAGATATCTGACGTCTTTTATGTTAAAGGCCTCAAATACAATTTGCTGAGCATAAGTCAATTTTGTGACAAAGGATATTCAGTCATCTTCTCAACAGATAAGTGCTACGTTGAACAGATTGGTACAAAGAAGGTTATTTTATTTGGAAGACGACAAGAGAATGTCTACACAGTGGACTGGAATTTTGTTGACAAGAATTCAAGCGTTTGTTTGGTGCAATCAACACCAAGTGAAGTCAGTTGGCTGTGGCACAAAAGAATGAATCATGTGAATTTTAAGACCATCAACAGGCTTATCAAGAATGATTTGGTAGAAGGAATTCCAAAGACAATCATGAGCAAAGATAAGCTTTGTGATGAATGTCAGAAGTGTAAACAAATCAAATCATCATTCAAAAGCAAGAAGCACCAATCATCTGGAAGGATCTTGGAGCTGCTACATATGGACTTATTTGGACCCATTGATCCAATCAGCAACGGTGGAAAGAAATACTGCTTAGCTGTTGTGGATGATTATTCAAGATACACTTGGGTGATTTTCATGAATAAGAAAAGTGAGACCAAGGAGCATCTTACAAATCTGATGGAGCAGATTCAGAACAAAAAGAGTATGAAGATACTAAAAATCAGATCAGATAGAGGGACTGAATTTACAAACTCTATTGTTGAAGAGTATTGTTATGCCAGAGGAATCAGCCATGAGTACTCTGCTGCCAGAACCCCTCAACAGAATGGAGTTGCTGAAAGGAGAAACAGAACTCTGAAGAAAGCTACCAGAACCATGATAGCTTAAGCTAAGCTGCCTCAAAGATTTTAGGCAGAAGCAACAAATACAGCGTGCTTTACCCAAAACAGATGCATGATCAACAAGCACCAAAACAAGATTCCATATGAAGTTTGGAACAACAAAAATCCAAACATTCATTACTTTAGAATTTTTGGTTGTAAATGCTTTGTTTTAAATAATGGGAAAAATCACCTTACTGCTTTTGCAGAAAAGGCTGATGAAGCAGTATTTGTAGAATATTCTAATATTAGTAAAGCTTATAGAGTCTTTAACAAAAGAAGTTTACTTATAGAAGAATCCATTCATGTAGTATTTGATGAACCTAGTCAATCTTCTGAAAAGAATCAAAATACTAATCAGAATCTGTCTACTGATTTTCAGAAATTGAGTGTTAAAAAGAATGAAGAATATATTCCCATCATACTACCTGATCTCAACTCAGCTGCTAACTCAAGTGCTGTTCAAAATCACAATGCTGATTGTCTAACAGAGGAGCTGCAAACAACTGACAGACCAGAGAATGTTCAACAGACAACTGCTGTTCAACAGACTACTACTGGAACTCCAACAGTAGTGTTGCAAGATCAAAACAAAAGACAACATTATGATTTGCAACCTGATCTTAGATGGCTCAAGAATCACCCACCAGAGCTGGTGATTGGTGATCCTTTGGATAGAGTAAAGACAAGGAGAGTTGCTGCAAGTGAAGCAATGTTTGTCAGCTTCTTATCTCAAATTGAGCCCAAACAGATTGAAGAAGCTCTTAGTGATTCAAACTAGATTGAAGCTATGCAAGGGGAGCTAAATCAATTTGAAATGAGTGAAGTCTGGTACTTAGTTCCTAGACCAAGTTATCAAAGAGTTATTGGCACTAAATGGGTATTCAGAAACAAAATGAATGAAGATGGTGTTGTCACCAGAAATAAAGCAAGGTTAGTGGCCAAAGGCTATTGTCAAGAAGAAGGTATTGACTTTGATGAAACTTTTGCATCAGTAGCAAGATTAGAGGCAATCAGACTCTTTCTTGCTTATGCTGCTCATAAGAATTTCACGGCCTATCAGATGGATGTGAAATTAGTTTTTCTCAATGGAGAATTGCAAGAAGAAGTTTATGTTGAACAACCACCTGGATTTGAAGCTTATCAAGAATAAGACAAGGTGTATCGTCTGAAGAAATCCCTCTATGGATTGAAACAAGCTCCAAGAGAATGGTATAATACCCTATCTGATTTTCTTTTAATTAAAGGATTTCGCAAAGGTAAGGTTGACAAGACCCTGTTCACTATTGAATGGGAAGAACATGTTTTGCTTGTGCAAATATATATGGACGACATCATTTTTGGTTCAACAAATCAACAGATGTGTGATAAGTTCTCAAAGCTGATGCAGAACAAGTTTGAAATGAGCATGATGGGAGAACTTAATTATTTTCTTGGCTTACAAGTAAGACAGTTGCCTGATGGAATATTCATCAGCCAAGCAAAATACACAAAGGATCTGTTCAAGAAATTTGGTATGGAAACTAGCTCTACTGCTAATATTTCAATGTCTACTAGTCTTCGTTTGGATAAAGATGAAGATGAAAAATTAGTAGACATAACCAAGTACAGAGGAATTATTGGGTCACTGTTATACTTACAGCTAGCAGACCTGATATCATGTACTCTGTTGGGGTTTGTGCGAGGTATCAATCAAATCCTTAGGAATCTCATCTCTTAGCTGTTAAAAGGATACTTAAATATTTTAAAGGTACTGAAGATTTGGGATTGTGGTATCCTAGGGAATCTGGATTTGAACTTATTGGATATTCAGATTCTGACCTTGCTGGCTGCAAGATTTACAGAAAAAACACAACAGGTGCCTGTCAGTTCTTAGGTAGTCGTCTGATCTCTTGGATGAGTAAGAAACAGACTTCAATATCTATATCAACTGTTGAAGTTGAATACATAGCCGCTGGAGCTTGAAGTGCACAAATATTATGGTTGAAGCATCAACTAGAAGATTACAACATAAAAATCAGTGGAATATCTATCTACTGTGACAATACAAGTGCAATCAGCCTTACTCAGAATACTACAAGTCATTCAAGGACTAAGCATATTGAGATCAAGCATCATTCATTAGAGATCATGTAGAGAAAGGAAATGTCATAATAAAATATGTGTTTACTGAAAATCAGATTGCTGACATCTTCACAAAACCTCTAAGTGAGACAAGGTTTTCAAATCTAAGAGCTGAACTAGGTCTACTAAAATTAGATGCATAAGTTGAGGGGGAACTTAACAGAAGACTAAAGTTCAACAGCTTACTCATCATATTATCTTCAAGGATTAACTCTCAACAGACTAGTTAACTTATGGATTCTAAAAGTCAGGGGGAACGTGTAAGACTAGCGGTACTTCTGATTAAAAGATGAAATTTGTTGATGAAAATTAGTTGAAGTTATGTTTTCATCAGAAGACCAAAGTCTTGAAGATTGAAGATAAATTATCTAGCTGGATTGACAAACAGCCGAGGAAGGTTATCAGCTATTGGCTTTCACTGATAACAGCTTTGTCATCAGGATGGTAGTCCCATCAGATAAGTATTTTAATTAGTCTGATCAACTGTGTAAAAGCTCACTGTTTAAAAACGCTTTAATTTAAAATACGCTTTTACAAGTTAAACTAAGGCGGTTCAAATTCCCGCCTCTCATTTAATGCGCTTTGAATTTGAAAAGGCGTAACTAACACCGCACGATCAGGACTGACAAGAAATTATCTAACGGTAGTTGGGTATCACGGAAACCGAAATACCCTAACTCTATAAATACAGATCTGATCAGACTTGTCGTTCTTTACGCACCCTAAAAAAAACTTAGAGCATTTGTGAGAAAAATTCCTTGCATTCTATCTTCTGCAAATTCTTCTCTTTCACTAACACCCTACAGATTCAAAGATGAGTTCTAGTGTTGAAGCAAAAGTTGAGGGTATGTACTTGGTGTACGACGCGTATTATCAGTCTGGTACTGATTTGATGAAGGAATTGCTGGAAAAGTTTAAGACTGCTTCCCTGGTAAACTTCATGGAATTACACGAAGGACTTGTCTGGAAGGACCAAGTTATGGAGTATTACAAGATTGCCGAAGTGGATTTTACCAAAAGGGAGATTAAGGCAACTATTGGAGGCAAATCCATCGTCATTACCCCTGCTGTTCTTCACGAAATGTTTGGTCTGCCAAACAAAGGAAGGCATGACGTCACTGCCCTTGCTGAGGACAGACATCAAGAATTCTGGGCCATTTGTGCCAAGGAGGGTGAGATGTTGACTGGCAACATCAAGAAAAGGCAACTGAAGGATGAATATCATCGTATGGCTGATATGGTTGCGAAGCTGATAGAGAATTGCACATTCTCTTTGGATGCTGTCACCATGAAGAGATATAGAATAATGGTAGCTATCTATTATGCCTTGGAAGTGAATTGGTCAGTAATCATCTGGTACATACTGGCTAACTTTCATGAGAAGAAAGGGAAAAAGCCACTCCTCAGACAAATCACAGAATCACGTTGAGCTATTTGCTCTACCATATGGGATGTGGTATGTCAAATGGAAAGGAAATTCATAATGCTAAGGCAATGTCCAAGTACGTGCCTGTTATGAAGAGGAAAGCTGATGAGGTTGAGGCTGATGAAGATTTGGAGGAACCTAAGGAAGAGGTTCTGCCAAAAGGCAAAGGAAATTGGTGAAAACAGCTCCGCTTGCTGTTGAAAAGAAGAAGACTGATGAGCCCAAGGAAGTGGCTCCAACGAAGATGAAAGCATCTACTCAAACAGCTGAGCCAGCTGTTCAAGCCAGAGTAGATCAGTCTGATGCACAGAGAGCTGATGACATCATAAATCAGACCACTGCACAAGTCAGGAATTTGTCTCCTGCCTCATCTTCAAGAACTCCTTCTGCTGAACATCCTGATGAGACCGTTGCTCACAGGACTAGGAGTCAATTGAGAGATACAGGTGCCTCCCAACCTGATCAAAGAATGAGAGTGAAAACGACAATCAGGAAGAGGATGACATTTATTGAATCACCTACTGACTTGTCTGATATAGTCAGAACAAGCCCTCAATCAGCAGAGAGGACTGCTGGTGTTGAGGAAACGTCTGTTGCTGAAAAGACTGATGCTTAACAGACTGCTCCAAAGGAACCAACAGCTGAGGTTGCTCAACCTCAAGATGATCCAGATGTGATGATCATCAATCCTATAGCAGTTGCACCCATTGCATCTGCTGGTCCTGCTCCTGCCCAAGCTGACAAAGGAAAAAGAAAGATTCTTATCAAAAGGAAGAAAATTTCTGCTTCTAATAAGAAAAGAGGAGGAAGCTGAGCAAAGAAAAAGGGACGAACAGGAAGAAAAGAGGGTCCTTGAACTCAGCAAGATTCAAGCCAAAAAGGATGAACAAAGAAGGAAGATGTCTGAAGCAGAACGTAAGGCTGCTGAAGATGCTGAACTTGCTGTGGTCATTGAGCTGAGCAAGAAGGATGCTCATGGACCTGTTCATGCTGGTGGGATCAAGATTGGTGAATCTAAAGAAGCTAAGCCAAAGATGCCTGCTGGCACTATCAAGCCAAAAGCCAAGTTTGAAGTTAGAAGATCATTTGATATTATTAATTCTGATAAATCTATCTTCAACAGGTTTGAGAAGGCCTTAGCTTATTTTGATCAGAAATTGATGCTCAAGGCTTTATTCACTCATGATCCTGTTGAAAGGGCCATTCAAATAGCTGTGATGACTGCCCTGAAGAAATGGGCTGCTAAGTCAAAATATCAGCAAGGATCTTCAAGTGAGCTGCCCTCGCTGCCAAGTATTCAACAGATCACTTTTGGCAAAGAAGTGAAAGATTACTATGAAATGCCTAAGGTAAAGGCATCTGCTCCAAATCCATGGCCTGTTGTGAGACAAATTCGTCAAACAACAACCTTTACTGATGACGGCAAAATCATAAGTAAAATCTTTGAAGATGTCACTGATCAGCCCAAAGCTGTTAATGAACCCTTAGCAATTGAGTGGAAAGCTAAGGAGTCCAATGCTGATTAAGAGACTGAACTGGAAGATGCCCCTGTCCACCAGGAGAATGAAGGTGACCAAGCTCCTGATCCTACTGCTTCATCAGCTGATTTGCATTCATCACTGATGGAAGCTTTCCAATTGTTAAGGGAAAATTCAATAAGGGAAATGGAAGAGAGGAACATCACGCAATTAAAGAAATTGCAGCAAGAATCGGCAGAATCTAACAGACTACAGCTTGAGCACATGCAATTACTTACTGCAAGAACAATAAAGAATGCAATTGATAATTTTCCTCTGCCTAAGGATCATACTAGGCAGATGACTCAGAGTGTTGTGGAGATGAATAGGAATATTGAAGACGTAAAGGCTGATGTCAATCATCTTCATACTGCTCTGAAAAGAGCTGAAAACAACATTGCTGATCTTACTGCATCCTTCATCAATGTTGGTGAACAAGAGAAGGCAGTAAATGTAGCACTGTTGCAAGAAGTCACTAACGCTGGAGATATTATCCATGAAGAACTTGCCAAAATGCAAATCAACATTGATTGTCTTAATGATCAGAATGACACCATCAGCACCTCTCTCAATCATGTAACTGTCAGCCATGATGTAGCAAATCAGAACATCAAAGCTTTATGTGCGGCAATGAAGATTCAGTCAGTTGCACTCAACCCTCCTATCAAACCTGCTAGTGTCACCAATTCTGATGATGACAAAAAGGGGGAAGAGAATAAGGAAGAGCCAACTCTTCAAACTGCTGCTGCTAAAACCAATCAAGTAGTTGAAGAAAAAGCTGAGGAAGCTGAACCTAAAGAGACTGATGCTACTGAAGAGACTGGAAAGGTAGAAGGCAAAGAAGAAGCTGCTGAAGAATCCAAGGATTCTGATGGAGAAAATTGATGCAGGATTTATGAATGCAAGTATACGCAATCGCAACAAGTAATATAATGATAAGTAGAGTATCGTCTCCACAGGGAATTAATGAGCTAAACTAACTAATTACTAAGGATCACTCTTTTTCTTATCCAAACTAACAAATCTTTGTCTTTATTATAACTAAGCAACAATGAAAGTAAAACTAAATTATAAACTGACAAGATTAACTATGATGATTAAAGCCTAGGATTACAACTTCCTTCAATGTTAACCTAATTGTTTTTATTTTCCCAATAATTCTATTTCAATTAAGATTTATTGATAGTCTAGGGCACTTAAGTTTTTACAATTTCTTTCCAGAATATTGTAAAACTAATCTAACCTAATCAAAGAGCTATATTCCTATGCCAATGAAGTTAGGCCAAATTGAATCAAGAACAAGCCCTAATTGTGACTACCTAAGGCAATTAAGTATATTCCTATCTTAATTGCTAAACAAATTACCCAATTCGATGTGAGTGCAATTCGTACAAAGGTTACCCAATCTTTAACCTAAAACCTAATCTCATCTCCCGATTCAATTAGATTTGTTAAATAATAGTTGGCCAGACTAATGAAATTCAAGCACAAGAATGGGTAAACAATAAACCTCAATAAGATACAATAAGGAAAAATAAACAACAATCAATTTAAACAAATAATTTCATTGTAATCCTAGAAAACTAAATTTAGTTCATAGCTAAAACGGAAATAAACTCAAGAATCATCAAAGTCATGATTACAAGAACACAAAAAGAAAAAAAATTTCAAAAGATGAGAAAAGAGAAGTAGATCTGTTTTTCCAATCTTCAAGAATTGTCTTCTCTGATGTTGTTCCACGCTTCTCAATGATATTTTCTTCTTCTTGGTCTCTCCTCTTGTCAAAAAGTGTTCAAAAGTCCTTTTTCTCTCTCTTCCTCCACATATATATAAGTTTCCAAGTGAAACTAGGGCACTAAAAGTAAGAATTCGCAGACAGCTTTTGCCCCAGCGGATAATTAGTTTCACCCCAGCGGAAGTCTACTTTGTGATTTCGCTCCAGCGGAGATAATTTCCGCCCAGCGAAAAGGCTTCTGCCCGCACATCCAAAAATCAAGAAAAAAATCTGAAAAATTCAAAAGAAAATACCAAAATGAATACGTGACTCACCAACGAGAAAAACCATGCTAAACCAAGTGAAAACGATCTAAGAATTCTAGAAACTCATGTCATTCCCCGCAAAAATACATAGAAATTAACTCTATGTTGGATCTCAAGCGCTTTACTACTACACCCAAAGCAATTCCTGTTAATAAGGGCGCAACTATTAATCTTTAACCCAAGGTTTATTCCTGTAGGGCACCCCCTACAGTTCACAACGGCAGCGCAGAGCCCCACACTAAGCGGTGGACGGACATGAGGGGCTTCGCAAGAGTTCACGTGGATCCTCGGGTCTCCTCCGTGAACCTCGGCAAGTTGGGCTGCCAGACTCCGATGTAGCAAGCGCCACAGCGAATCCGTAAGGGTGACTGCTGGAACCCCATAAATCCCAACAATCTCCCCCCCAGCGGCACTCGGGAGGATTCGAACCTGCAACCTCGCTCTGATACCAGTTGTTGGATCTCAAGCGCTTTACCACTACACCAAAAACAATTGCTGTTAATGAGGGCGCAACTATTAATCTTTAACCCAAGGTTGATTCCTGTAGGGCACCCCCTACAGTTCACAACGGCAGCGCAGAGCCCCACACTAAACGGTGGACGGACCTGAGGGGCTTCGCAAGAATTCACGTGGATCCTCGGGTCTCCTCCGTGAACCTCGGCAAGTTGGGCTGCCAGACTCCGATGTAGCAAGCGCCACAGCGAATCCGTAAGGGTGACTACTGGAACCCCATAAATCCCAACACTCTATTTTGTAGAGTTAACACACCCCCAAACTTACTATTTTGCTAGTCCCGAGCAAAAGACATAAAATGACTACAAGAATTGGACACGACCAAAAACAAAAGACAACAACTCAAACATTTACAATCATGCATTCCAAGTCAAACTAATAACTATCACTTTCGAAACGATATGCATTGTATCATGTAATTCCTGCGTGTGTGTGTGTGTGTACAAAATACGAGAATGTCGGAATCACCCAGATCAGTATAGCTTCAAAATCATTGAGCCTAATTGCATGAATTCTTAAATTGCCTAGCCTATTCTCTATATTCTCAGGTCATTAAACTCGTCACTAAGTTCTAACAATGCTTTCCGTCGAAGTTATGAAATCCTTTAATTTTAAACTTTCACTTAGCTTTTTTTTTTTTTTTTCAAGCTTAACTCAAGTATATTTAGCACCACTCGCACTCATAACCTGTTCTAAAGAAGCAGTCAAGATAGAGGAGTACAGAATAAGTAAGTCAATGCACCCATACGTCGTTCATCTTATCGCAGTCAAATTAGAGGAGTACAAGTATAAGTCTCAAGCGACAAGATTTTTCAGGTCTCGTACAAGTGAGGTTATTTTCTTTTAATTGAACTTAAAGCTTTTCAGTACTTTGCTTCATTCGGTTCTTATTAAAGTCATCCTTATCCCCAGACTTAGGCAAAACTATCACTTAGATTCTAAGTTTTCTAACCCTCGAATCTAGAGATCAGGTAGGCAAGATAAAATTTCTTGAGCTCTATTCTAGACTATACTTCACTGACTTCATCCTAAATACTCGATTATGCATTTGTGCTCCGAATTTTTGCAGGAAAAATAATTAACAACACATAAAATTTCAAAAATTTTGATCAAAAATCGACCTAGCATGCATGACGTAAATGCAATCACCCCCAAACCTAAGAAATGCATTGTCCTCAATGATGAAATTGACGAAGATAACAGATAAACTACTTTGAAGCTGAACACAAAGAAAATATAAAATAAATAAAGAACTTAAATAACGTCCCTGATTTCAGTTGGAGTTCAATCTTCGTCCTGTATCTCATCTGGTGGTGGTGGGAGTTGTGGGAATGAAGATGTGTCCACATTACTGGCTCGAAAACCTTGAATCATACATTTGTATATGATTCGCAAGCATTCCCCATTATGCCTCACTTGATTCAGAAGATTCCTTGTAGCATTGGCATCCGAGGTAGTAGGTTCTGCAATTGATGGAGAGTTGACTCAGTAGGTGCTTCTTGTTCATTCTCTATAGAGAGAGATCCTCCTCCGCCGTTTTTCAATAATTCATTGTAGTAATTCGTTACCCATGGATCGTCTTTCGCACCCGGTGGAACTGTCATCTTGATGAAGATGCTTGTGACATTTATAGGCACGGGTGGTTGTTTCACTTTGTCATGTTCAAGCATCGGGACATTAGCATTGCAGCATAGCCAAGAGATGAGACTGGGGAACCACAAGCTCTTCGGTGCCTTTGCATTTTTCTTTATCTGCTCGTATATAAATTGTCCGACGTCAACACTTTTGCCAATTAGGATGCTAAATAGGAGAAGGCTTGTTTTGTGCGAAACCTCCTTGGTGTTCCCAGATGGCTTGCGTCGAGATGCGATAAACATGAGCCATGTCTTAGCTTCCCTTGAAAAATTTGTGGATGTGATGGTCTTTTGATGTGTTGACTTATATTCCGCCCCTCGTCCACATGTCAATACTTTGATAACCAACGAATGATCAATTTCATTCTCACAAAGTTGTTTGAATTCGTCATTCGGGATATCATCTAACTCGTAATACTCATTGATTGACTTAGCATCGAATGGAACATACTTTCCCCTCACAAAGCAAGTGTCCTTCTTTTGTTCGTCATCATTCTTGTGTAAGGGAAAGTTAGCGTAGAATTCATAGACCAAGTTCGAGTAATACGGGGCTGGTTCTCCGAAAAAAGACTCCCACTTTCTTTCCACAGTGTTATCTTCATATGGCTTTGTGAAAAAATGATGTTGTTCCAGTGATTTCTTGAGATTTAGTTCCCTTTCCGGTATAATTCCTTTTTTCATTAACCTATCATACCTATCGGAAGCCTCTTTAGATTGAAATCTCAAGGTATCAAATTCGGGTAGTTTTTGTTTTTCGTGAGGTTAGGAGATGATTTAGATGTGCCGGCTTCATAATTGAGATTCTTTCGTTTTCCTTTGGGTGCCATATCAAATTTAAAAAATGGTTAACCGATTCTATTCTTTATCTCCACTAATCGCAAATTCCCCAAGCTTTTTCGTCACTTAATCCCCCTTTAATCACCCACTCCTCAAATCACACTAACAATCAATTCATCAAATTACACACAACCACCCATCCGTAAATCACACCAACAATCAATTCATCAAACCCCAAGACAAATCAATTTGTTTGCAAGTCCAACTTGAATTTTCAAAATCAACAAATCATTAAAGCAAAGGTAATGTTATTTTCTTACGAACCCGTGGTGGAGACGAGTGGCGGTGGCGGTCTAGGGTTTCAATAGTGGCTGATGCGGCGGCGGATCTGTGGTCGCGGCTGGGTGGCGCGATGTGGGTTGAGTAGAGGAAGGTGCGGCGGCTTTGGCGGGTTAGATCTGAGGGAGAGAAGGGGCGGCGGTGGTGCGCTGATGTTTGGAACGGGCTGTTCGTTCGCGTGGAACCAGGTCGCGGCTGTGTTGGCGGTTGAAGGAGGGCGCGGCGGCGGGTTGTGGTGGTTGGCGGGATGAGAGTTCTTGTTTTTTAGAGAAATTTTAGTTAATAGGCAAAGTAAGAAGATTATGTGGAGAAGGGTGTGTTTGGGGAAGTGTTGGTTTAGGGTTTGAAATTTTCTTGCTGGGGCGGAGGTGGGTTTGCACGGGGGCGAAAGCCATTCTAGAAAAATGCTCAACATTACTGAAGTAGTTTTGCGGGGGCGGTGTTATTTTTCCGCCCCAGCGAAGGATGTTCTGAAAATTCATTCAAAATTTGGTCCATCATTTTTCGCTGGGGCGATACATTATTTCGCGGGGGCGGATCATGTTCTGGAATTTTTTTTTTTTTTTTTTTTTTTTTACTACTTGGGTTGCCTCCCAACAAGCGCCTTAGTTATAGTCATGGCTTGACTATATCCTTCTTATTTAGGATCGCCCAAGGTAATGGTGGCAATTTGCCGATCAATGTTGCCCCCCAAATAGTTCTTTAGTCTTTGTCCATTCACCTTGAAAGTTCTCCCACTTTGTTCATCTTGTACTTCCACGGCTCCATAAGGAAAAACTTTCGTAACAAGAAACGGACCAGACCACCTTGATTTGAGTTTTCCTGGAAATAGCTTAAGACGAGAATTATACAGTAATACTCGTTGTCCTGGCTCAAATTCTCGACGTATTATCTTTCCATCATGTATTCTCTTGGTTTTCTCTTTGTAAATCCTCGCATTTTCATATGCTTGCAACCTAAATTCTTCCAATTCATTTAGCTGTAAAAGACGCTTTTCCCCCGATGCATTTGTGTAAAGTTTAGCTTCTTAATAGCCCTGAATGCTTTGTGCTCAAGTTCCACAGGTAAGTGACATGCTTTGCCAAATAACAATGTATACGGCGACATACCAATTGGTGTCTTGAAAGCGGTTTTGTACGCCCACAGTGCATCGTCTAATCTCATATACCAATCTTTTCGAGACGTGCTCACTGTCTTCTCCAAAATTCTCTTTATCTCTCGATTAGAAATCTCGGTTTGTCCACTGGTTTGAGGATGATATGCTAGAGCTACTTTGTGCGTGACCCCATATTTGGCCAAGAGAGCTGAAAATTGTTTGTTGCAGAAGTGAGTTCCTTTATCGCTAATTATCGCCCTTGGAGTACCAAAACGAGTGAAAATATTCTTCTTAAGAAACCTTAGCACCACTTTAGCATCATTGGTTTCAAAGGCAGATGCCTCCACCCACTTAGATACGTAGTCAACAGCAACCAAAATATATTTGTTCTTGTGAGATGATATGAAAGGTCCCATAAAGTCAATACCCCACACATCGATAAGCTCAACTTCCAGAATATAATTAAGAGGCATTTCATATCTTCTTGAAATATTCCCCACCCTTTGACAACGATCACAACGAATAACGAACGAATGCGCATCCTTGAATAGAGTAGCCAAAAGAAACCAGATTGGAGGACTTTTGCAGCAGTCCTTTCTCCACTAAAATGACCACCATAAGCCGAAGAATGACAATGATGCAAAATACTTTCAACCTCGTCTTCGGGAACACATTTTCTGATGATTTGATCTGCGCATAGCTTGAACAAAAATGGTTCATCCCAGAAATACGACTTTACATTGTGAATGAATCTTTTCTTTTGTTGATAGTTTATATCAGGGTGCAACTTGTGACTTACCAAATAGTTGACTATGTCCGCATACCAAGGAACAATGTTATTCGAAATAGCAAGCAATTGTTCATCAGGAAATGTTTCATTTATTCCAACGGAATCCTTCAAATGCTCTCGATTTTCCAGCCTAGACAGGTGGTCAACCACTTGATTTTCCGAACCTTTCCGATCTCGGATTTCCAAATCAAATTCTTTTAATAAAAGTATCCATCTAATCAATCTAGGCTTAGCATCTTTCTTTCAATTAGATACTTTATTGCAGAATGATCTGTATATACCGTCACTCTCGTACCCACTAGATAGGACCTAAACTTGTCAAATGCAAAAACTACCGCTAACAATTCTTTCTCAGTGGTGGTGTAATTGATTTGTGCATCGTTTAGAGTCTTACTAGCATAATAAATCGAATGAAACACCTTTTCCTTTCGTTGCCCCAAAACAGCTCCAATAGCAAAATCACTTGCATCACACATTAGTTCGAACGGAAGATCCCAATTGGGCACAACGATAATAGGAGCCTAGACTAACCTTCTCTTGAGCTCAAGGAATGCATCCATACAAGCAGCATCAAAATTGAACTTCACATCCTTTTCCAAAAGATTAGATAATGGCTTAGCAATTTTTGAAAAGTCCTTAATGAATCGCCTATAAAACCCCGCGTGGCCAAGGAAACTACGGACCCCTTTTACAGATGTAGGAGGAGAAAGTTTCTCTATTGCTTCGAGTTTAGCCTTATCCACTTCAATGCCTTTTTCAGAGACTCGATGCCCAAGAATTATTCCTTCTTTAACCATAAAATGGCACTTCTCCCAATTTAGAACGAGATTGGTTTCTTTACATCTCTTCAACACCGAAGCTAGATTAACAAGACAAGTGTTAAAAGAATCACCGAATACAGAAAAATCATCCATAAATACCTCCATGCATTGCTCCACCATATCTGTAAAGATAGACATCATACACCTCTGAAATGTTGCGGGTGCATTGCATAAGCCAAATGGCATCCTCCTAAATGCAAACGTCCCATATGGACAAGTAAATGTTGTCCTTTCTTGGTGTTCCGGAAAGATGGCTATTTGATTATAGCCAGAATACCCATCAAGTAGACAAAAGTACTCTTTACTCGCTAATCTATCCAGCATCTGGTCAATGAACGGTAATGGAAAGTGATCCTTTCGAGTCGCCTTATTTAACTTTCTGTAATCCATGCACACCCGCCAACCAGTGACAGTTCTTGTTGGAATAAGCTCGTTATGCGCATTTTCAACTACCGTCATGCCACCTTTGTTTGGAACACATTGGAATGGACTAACCCATGAGCTGTCAGAAATTGGAAAAATAATACCCGAATATAACCACTTGATAATTTCCTTCTTTACCACTTCTTTCATTACAGGGTTAAGACGTCGTTGATGCTCAATAGTGGGTTTATGATCATCTTCCAATAGGATTTTGTGCATACAAATGGATGGACTTATACCTCTAATATCTGCTATCGACCAACCAATTGCTTCTTTGAATTCTCTGAGCACGCGCAGTAGCTTATTTTCTTGATCAGCCGTTAGCAAAGAAGATACAATAACTGGCAAAGTAGAATTTTCCCCCAAAAATGCATACTTCAAATGCGTTGGTAATTGTTTAAGCTCTAAAATTGGAGGTTCTTCAATGGATGGTTTATTAGCTCTTGCAGATTTTTCAGGCATTTCTAGGATCTCAAATTTAGGTTTGAATCTTGGAGTGGCATCTAAAGTTTTCACACATTCTATAAACTCTTCGTCCTCCCTATCAATTTCCATTGTCAAAGATGCTTCCAAAGAATCAGTAGGAAAACATTCCAAGAAAGTTTCAGAGATGGCTCTATCCACCACGTCTATTGCAAAACAATCTTCTCTATCCTTAGGATGTTTCAAAGATGAATAGATATTAAAGGTTACCTCTTGATCTTGAATTCCCATCTTCAGTTCTCCTTTTCAACATCGATCAACGCTCGACCAGTTGCCAAGAAAGCCCTTCCAAGAATGATTGGTACATCGCGATCTTTGTCCATGTCAAGGATAATAAAGTCCGCTGGAAAAATCAATTTGTCCACTTTGACTAAAATATCTTCCACTATCCCTCGTGGATAACTGAGAGTTCGATCCGCCATCTGTAACGTAACTGACGTGGGCTTTGCTTCCCCCACACCAAGCTTTCTGAAGATCGACAATGGCATCAAATTTACGCTGGCACCTAAATCGCATAATGCCTTAGTGACAGACTGGTTTCCAATCGTGCACGGAATGGTGAAACTCCCTGGATCCTTCAGTTTTGGCGGAAGCTTTCTTTGAATAAGCGCACTACACTCTTCAGTAAGTGCTACAGTTTCATAATCTCCCAACCTTCTCTTTCTCGATAAGATATCTTTCATGAATTTTGCATAGGTGGGCATTTGCTCTAGTGCTTCAACAAAGGGAATATTGATGGATAACTTCTTGAAAATATCAAGAAATTTTTGAAACTCTTTATCCAACGTTTGCTTTTGTAATCTCTGAGGGAATGGAGGCGGTGGATATTTTTGAACTTTCAGTTTCTCCATTTTTTCTTCATATTCTTTGGATTTCTTTTCCACAACATCTCCATTATTTTGCTCACTCTCTATTGATTCACTCGGTGGCTTCACTTCTTCTTGCTCAAGCTTTCTGGTATTTCCCTCAATCTCCTTTCCACTTCTGAGAGTTATAGCCTTACAGTGATGCGGAGTATCTTTTCCTGGATTTGTCTCCGTGTCCGCAGGTAAAGTTCCATGAGGTCAAGCATTAAGACTATTAGCCAATTGGCCAATCTGAGTCTCCAAAGCACGAATAGAAGCGATCTGGTTTTGCATTATGACATCCGTCTTCAGCATGTATTGGAGCAACAATTCTTCTGTAGATGGTTTTTGTACTTGTGTTTGTGCATGAGCTTGTTGAAAACCCGGAGGTGCAATTGGTCCTTGAGCTTGAATGTTTGATTGATTACCACCCCATGAGAAATTAGGGTGATTTCTCCATCCCGGATTATATGTGTTGGAATAAGTGTTGTTCCTCTGGCGGTTAGAATTTTCCACGAAATTGACAGACTCCGGATTCTCAGGACAGTATGCAACCGTGTGATTATCTCCACAAATGTCACACGTGGCATATATTCTCTGAACATTGTTTCTACTACAATTCTCATCAAGTTTCTTTGTGAGAGCTGCCAATTGAGATGTTAGAGAAGCAATAGCGTCAACATCTATAACTCCGGCTATTTTGTTCTGCTCCGTGCGTCTTGATGACCACTGTTGAATATTTGATGTCATTTCCTCAATAATATCTCTGGCTTCATCAGGAGATTTTCCCCCAGGAGCACCATTTGCTGCAGCATCGAGGTTTCCTTTTATGTTATCTGTATGCCCATTATAAAAAGATTGAATTTGTAACCAATCTGGAATCTGATGGTGAGGACACTTTTTTAGCATATCCTTAAACCTCTCCCAGGCTTCATCTAAAGTTTCATCTTTATGTTGCAGAAAATCAGTGATGTCATTCCTCATCCGAGCAGTTTTTGCAGGTGGAAAAAACTTAGCTAAAAATTTATCCACTAACTTATTCCACGTTGTAATAGACTCATCTGGCAGAGCTTCTAACCAATCTGCAGCCTTCCCAGTCAAAGAGAATGGGAACAATCTCAGTCTGACAGCATCTGATGATACTCCATTGAATTTGAATGTATCACACATCCTCAAAAATAGTTTCAAGTGTTTGTTCGGATCCTCATGAGCATGCCCGAAGAATTGTTTCGACTCAAGCATATGTATGACTGCTGGCTTGATCTCAAAATTATTGGCCTCAACAATTGGCCTAGCAATACTCGATCTAGTCCTTCAACATGAGGGACTGCATAATCTCTGATAGAGCGATAAGCAGCAACTGCTGCTTCTCCATTGACTTGTTCGCCCATAGTCTGACCTTGAGACTCAGAATTTATTTTCAGCCTTTTTAATCTTCGAATTGTGCGCTCGATTTCAAGATCTAATGGAATAAGTTCTTTATTTCGATCGCTGCGCATGCAAAAATAAATGTCCTGAAAATAAAGAAAGAGACAACAAATAAAAATTTGATCTAAGAAAAGAATGATTGATATTAATATTAGCAAAATAGCGCAAATAATTCCCCGGCAACGGCGCCAAAAACTTGATGCAGGATTTATGAACGCAAGTATACGCAATCGCACAAGTAATATAATGATAAGTAGAGTATCGTCTCCACAGGGAATTAATGAGCTAAACAACTAATTACTAAGATCACTCTTTTTCTTATCCAAATTAACAAATCTTTGTGTTTATTATAACTAAGCAACAATGAAAGTAAACTAAATTATAAACTGACAAGATTAACTATGATGATTAAAGCCTAGGATTACAATTTCCTTCAATGTTAACTAATTGCTTTTATTTTCCCAATAATTCTTTCAATTAAGATTTATTGCTAGTCTAGGGCACATAAGTTTTTACAATTTCTTTCCAGAATATTGTAAAACTAATCTAACCTAATCAAAGAGCTATATTCCTATGCCAATGAAGTTAGGCCAAATTGAATCAAGAACAAGCCCTAATTGTGACTACCTAAGGCAATTAAGTATATTCCTATCTTAATTGCTAAACAAATTACCCAATTCGATGTGGGTGCAATTCGTACAAAGGTTACCCAATCTTTAACCTAAAACCTAATTTCCTCTCCCGATTCAATTAGATTTGTTAAACAAAATTGGCCAGACTAATGAAATTCAAGCACAAGAATGGGTAAACAATAAACCTCAATAAGATAGAATAAGGAAAAATAAACAACAATCAATTTAAACAAAGAAATCCATTGTAATCCTAGAAAACTAAATTTAGTTCATAGCTAAAACGGAAATAAACTCAAGAATCATCAAAGTCATGATTACAAGAACAAAAGAGAAAAGAAATTGCAAAAGATGAGAAAAGAGAAGTAGATCTGTTTTTCCAATCTTCAAGAATTGTCTTTTCCGATGTTGTTCCACGCTTCTCAATGATATTTTCTTCTTCTTGCTTTCTCCTTTGTCAAAAAGTGTTCAAAAGTCCTTTTTCTCTCTCTTCCTCCACATATATATAAGTTTCCAAGTGAAACTAGGGCACTAAAAGTAAGAATTCGCGGACAGCTTTTACCCAGCGGATAATTAGTTTCGCCCCAACGGAAGTCTACTTTGTGATTTCGCTCCAGCGGAGATAATTTCCGCCCCAGCGAAAAGGCTTATGCCCGCACATCCAAAAATCAAGAGAAAAATCTGAAAAATTCAAAAGAAAATACCAAAATGAATACGTGACTCACCAACGAGAAAAACCATGCTAAACCAAGTGAAAACGATCTAAGAATTCTAGAAACTCATGTCATTCCCCGCAAAAATACATAGAAATTAACTCTATTTTGTAGAGTTAACAAAAATCAGAGCCCTATACCAAGTACAAAAATGAAGAGAGGATCAAGAGAAAGATAGACGAGTTAGCAAAAGAGCAGGAAATCAAAGAGAAGATGGAAGCTGCTAAGTCTAATCTACTCTTGGATGATGATGATGAAGTTGAAGAAGAAGATGAAGAAGAATCTTCGTATGAATAAGAAGAAGTGTTTAAAAGAGATGATGAAGAAGCTGATAGTTAGTATATGCAAATCCATTGTAATCAGTTATCTTTATTTCTTTTTCAGTCATCCTATCTGAACAGAAATTGTATCTTGTAATCATTATCATATTATCAATGAAAAGTACAAGTTCTGTTTCCAACACATCTTTTCTATCTCAGAAAATTTTGAGGATCAAAACTTTAGTATAGGTAAAACAGGTAATTAGCTGAAGTTTTGTCATCATCAAAAATGGAGAAATTGTTGGATAAGGATGAAGATGAAAAGCACTGAAGTCAATTAGTAAAGGATGGTTTTGAGGATTTCCAAAACATAAGATCAGCTAAGTATGGAAAACTAAGTTGTAAAATTCCTTGGAAGAATTTTGACCAATTAAGAAGACTATCAGAAGGGTCAAAGATTCAAGGTCCAGAAGACTACTGATCTGCTGAAGGAAAGAAATCAGACTGGTGAAGATCAGCCGACTCAAATCAGATTTTTTCAAGTTTGGGATCAGCTCTATTCATCATCAGACTTACACTTTTGATCAGCCAAGTGAAAAGGATCAAGAAGTCTACCCAACGGTAATAAATGCCCCTGGAAGTAATAAATGCTGAAGTACAAGGTTATTAAAGAAAAATGATTGAAGAAAGACCTCGTATCAGTTTGGTGCATTTAATGCTGCCTGACATAAAGGACAGTCTGTTGTACTGTCACTGTGCAGAGAGCCGTTCGCGGATTTTAAGGACCAGAAATCAAGAGATTTGAATTTTGTCTCTCTTCAACGGACATAATTCAAAGAGTGACTATAAATAGCTGAAGAGACGAAGGAAGAAGAAGACACAACTTCTGAGAGATTGAATTCAAAGCCAAAAAATTTTCTAAGTCTCAAAAGCTCAAGAACAGCTCACTCATCTGTTGAACGTCATTTGTTGACACAAGCCGTTCAAGTTCAAGAAAATATTTTCTGAGTGAATCTGTAAGAGAAAAGAGTTGTGAGAAGTAGATATCCATCTTAGTGAGTGATATTATTTCAGAGAATAGGAGTTTCTTTGTAATTTCCTATTGCGAACTTGTGGCTGATCATTTGTTTTGAAGCACAAGCAGAGTATATTATAAACTGTGTGTTTATAGTATAACCCAAGATCTAAGTGACTTGGAAGAGTGGACTAAAGGATTTCAATCCATATAACCACTATAAAAATTCTGGTGTTTATTTCTGCATAAGTTTTTCTGCATATTTCCAGACCTGCATAAAACACTTTATAAAACTGTTTGAAAATTAATTTAAAGGAGTTTACAAAACTGGGGACAAAATTTTCAAACTACTAAGTTTACTTGTGAAAAACACTTTGAAAATCCGCTGCAAGTATTCTAGTATTGAAACTGATTTTAACAAAAATCAGCTTATCAGATTAGTGGTCAACAAAGCTATTCAAAGATTTGTTCGCGATCAGCCTTGTAAACTTCCGGTTCGGTAACAGCTTAGTCTGTTTAAGTTTGAACAACAGTTTTGAAGTTTAAAATTTTGTTAAAATTTTCAGAGGTGTATTCACCTCCCCCCCCCCCCCTCTAGACCTCATCTGACCACTTGGGACCAACAACACACATTCCCTTAACAAGCCCACCACTACTGTATAAAATGTATAAAATATTTTTCTTATGGGGCGATCGTCCTACTCAGTTTTCGTGACGCTCTGCCACTGAATACAGCACTAAAAACGCAGCCCCAC
>CM064881.1:37517359-37589816 GCA_003313485.2 Penstemon barbatus
ATTCGATTCCATCCCAAATTCACTCCAAAGATCAAAGCCCGAAGAGCAGCCGAGGCCTCAGTGCTTCGGGATCTAACGGTAAACGAATATTTTCAGAATTCCAACCTACACATTCCCCTAAACTATTTCGAGCAATCATCCCAAAACCAACAAATTCGCGGTCACTAGAAAAAGCGGCATCAACAATAATTTTAATGAACAAACCTGGTGGAGGCTGCCATTTTGAATGTGAACGATTAGGTGCTGGAATTCGTGAAGTGACAGTAGCATTTTGGAATCTTTTGTAAAATTCTTGGGCAAGAGTAATTAAGTCCAATGGTTCCATGTCCTCCTTTTCCCAAAGAAACTAATTCCTCGAATACCAAATCCACCAAATCAAAGTCATATTCATCCAAGTTGTTTGGCATCCGTGTTACACCGTAAAGAGTCAAACCATACCTCTACATCGTCACTATCAGTGTTGTAAATACGAAATGGCGTCGTAGAAAGAGCCCAAATTTGACGAGCGTATGAACAATGTAGTAAGCAGTGAATGATAGATTCAGCGGCATGGTTGCATCTTGGGCAGCCATCATCTAAAGTTACTCGTCTCTGTCGGAGGCGTTCGCGTACCGGTACAGCACCAATGCAACAGTTCCAAGCAATAACTTCACTTTCGGTGGTGCTGTTACTTTCCAAATCCAGCTCCAATCCCGTGTAGTTCTTGAGCTCGGCCCCCAGTTCTTGCTTCTAAATCCATTTGATGAATGTCTCGAATTAATCTATATGCTGATTTAACCGAAAAGACTCCCGAGCGTTCAAAGTGCATACTAGACGGTCCTCCCCAACTTGGGATCCAAGTGGAATAGATAAAATAAGATTTGCCTCCTCTCCGCTGAAAATTGCTTCCACAAGCGGTCGGTTCCAAGAATATGTAGAGGTATCGAATAAGGAGCTTACTACACTGTTTTGGTAAATTGTATGGGGTGGAGAGGTTACTTTGAATGAGTGTGATCTAGGTAACCATCTATCGCCCCAAATGCGAATTGTTTTCCTGTTTTGATCCTCCAACGTGTTCCAGGCTCAATAAATCTGATCGATTCTTTTATACCTCTCCAAGTAAGTGACGGATTAGAGCCCAAAGGAGCCTCTAACAAGTGCGAGTTGGGGAAGTACCGCACTCTAAACACACGGCTGAGTAACGAATCTGGATAGATGAGAAGTTTCCAAGCCTGTTTTGCTAATAAAGCCATGTTGAACGAACCCAAATCCCTAAAACCCAATCCTCCATCCCTTTTACTGGAACAAAGAGACCCCCACTTAATCCAGTGAATCTTCTTATCGTCCCACCAGAAATTCGCTATCATTGAGTTGATTTCTGAGATAAGATATCCCGGGAGTTTGAAGCAACTCATTAAATAGGAAGGGATAGCCTGGATAACGGACTTGATGAGTACCTCTTTTCCAGCTTTTGATAAGGACTTGACTCGCAAGCTCTGCATTCTATTCCAAACTCTTTCCCGAATATAATCAAAGACCTCCCTTTTTGATTTACCGATCACAAGTGGAAGACCCAAGTAATGACTATGTTTAAGCTCCCTTTGTATACGTAAATAAGAAAGGATCAAATTAACCAAAGTCTCTGGGGTGTTTCTAGTAAAAACCACACTAGACTTCTCAAGATTAATGTGTTGCCCAGAAGCGAGTCCATACGCATGCAACACGTTAGAGACACATATTGCCGCTTCAGTCGTGGCCTGACAAAAAATAAGTGTGTCATCCGCGAAAAGAAGGTGCGAAACACTAGGAGCTCCTCCACAAACTGAAATTCCCTTAATATTTCCCCTGTACTCCTCTCGGTAAATAAGGGAACTCAAACACTCTGCACAGAAAAGAAATAAATACGGAGAAAGAGGGTCTCCTTGTCGAATACCCCTTTCCGGTTTAACAAAACCAATTTGAGTTCCATTTAATATGAACGAGTATGTAACAGTAGAAACACATAGCATGATCAAATCAACAAATCTCGCATCAAATCCTAGACGGATCATCACAACCATAAGAAAATCCCACTCTACTCTATCATAGGCTTTACTAAGGTCCAACTTGATGGCCATTTGGGCCATGTCACCCCTAGTTTGTTTTTTCATGTAGTGGGTAACCTCATAGGCTACTAACACATTGTCGGTAATCTGCCTACAGGAACGAACGCGGATTGAGATTCAGAAATCACGGAATTCATTAAAGGCTTAAGGCGATTGGCTATTGTTTTGGAGGCGATCTTGTACATTACGTTACAATGGCTAATAGGACGGAACTGAGTCATAACTTCAGGAATTTGACATTTTGGGGTAAGGACAATGTTCGTAAAATTGCAAGACTCGTCAAGAACACCATTATTAAGAAAGTCAAGCACCCAATTAGTGACGTCACTACCAATAAGAGGCCAATATTTTTGAAAAAACAAAGGGTGAAAGCCATCAGGGCCAGGGGATTTGAGGGGATACATAGATAAGAGTGCTTGATATACCTCGTTTGCGGTGTAAGGTTGAAGAAGGTACTGATTATCTTCATAACTCACCCTCGATCCGATAGCACTTAGTACCAAGTTTAGCTCTTCCTCCGACGGGCGACTCGAAGTGAAAATAGATTTGAAGTAATCAGCAACAACTCCTTCAATTTCAGATTCATCCTGACACCAAGATCCATCCTCTTTTTTAATGTCATTGATGTGATTTTTCTTCTTCCGACCTGATGCCCGACTGTGAAAATATCTAGTGTTGCGGTCTCCCTCCCTCATCCAATGAGCCTTGGTTCTCTGCTGCCACATTTTCTCCTCCTTATCCAAAATCTCCTCTAATTCCATTGATAACAAGTGTATTTCCCTTTTTGAGTCCAGTGTGATCCACCCTTTGCGCAATTTATCAATCTTCTCTCTAAGCTTCGAAGCTTGCTTCTTAACTCTTCCACAAGAAAGTGTACTCCAAGTCTCCAGCCCTTTTTTGCACGTGTTCAGTTTTTCCAGAATATCCCCCGTTTCCTCCGATGTGTTATTTGAGTTCCAAGTGTCTCTAATGACTTCGACACAATTTTATGCCGTCTTAAAGGTCTCGATCGGAAGCTTAACCACATCGGCAATCTCGTTTTAAAGGGCCTACATCCTCTTGCAAAGCTTGGCCGAATGACTATCTTTTCCAAAATATTTAAACACAAAAATAATAGTATATATTTTATTCTTCAATAATTTATGCAAATCATTTCTCTGAATAAATAACACCAAATTTTATTTAGAAGGGGAAAAGTTATGTGATCTAGTTTGGAGGAAGTTAATATTTTTTTTTTGCAAGGACAATTTGGTCCATAAAATTCAATAGTAAAAATATTTCATAATATTCCTAGTTGAAAATATGCTGGGCAATTTCTTACAATTAAATATTTTGAGTAATTGCAATTTAGTCAAAATTCAAAGAAAGAAAAAAAATTACATGCATTATAAAGACAATTTATATTTTATTTGAATTTTGTTCACGGGCAAAGGAATGACGCAGAATAAAAAATTTAGAAACTAAATTAATTACCATATAAATTTAGATTCTCATTTGACATATATATAACCCTCTACACATGTAATATTTATACATATACAATTGACCTAAAATCCTAAAAGGACAACAAAAAAAGTAACCCTTGCGTATATTACTAATGAATCGCAAGCGTGGAGGCATATGCAATGCGAAAGAACCTGAGCCGGAGGTGTTGCCATCCCAAGGGACGGCTCAGACCGTGTTGGAGCGTTGTCACATGTCGTAAGTAGACCACACGCAGAAGGTGGTCGATGAAGAGAGCTTAATAACACAGGAGAACAAAAAGAAGGAATTGAAAACTTTTATGTTTAAATGCATGGCTGGATTAGCTAGCATGTCCGATTTTGATTGGCGCGATATGGATTTGGTCATGAAAGAAATTGAGCAAGAGACAAACTCTCGATTGAAACAGGTGCAATGTGCTGGCGGACAACATCATTCGGTTTCCTTTTCAAATGGTGCGGTGAAGGTTGAAGCAACTAGGGATGTTCCGCAGAATGAATCCTCATCCAGTTCATTGAACTCAACCAATACAACTCAGAATTTGAACTGAATTTAAGACTTTGGGGTTTGTTCGAAATATCTGGATACCCAAAATATTGATCAAACTTCAATAGAAATTAAGTTCATGAATAGGTCCAGCCAAACCATGAACTTATTTAAAATTATTTTTATATTATGTTTAATTTTCTCTAGGATGAGCTTGTAGAGGTAAGGCTTTACCCTCCTCGAATTTATATTTTTGGTTTAAATTTATAAATTTAATGAGGGTTATGAAACCCTCCATTTATATAGTTAGTGAGAATATATTATAACTTAGAAGTTGTATGTTTCAAGTTTGTTTCTCTAAATCTTTATCAATGAAAATTATTTTTTTAAATAAATTTGAAGTTCCCAATACATGTAATTTCTATAATAAAAGAAGAGCATACTTTATACATATGTGTTAGTTCTTTAGGACAAATGCTAGCCTCCTGAATTTTTCATATATATAGGGTGATCTCTATAATTACATTAAAATTCGTGGTTAGTTCGACTAATTTTTCTAATAAGAATTTGAAGTTACTATCTTTAATCAAATTGATTTGATTGAGTTCAAAATGAGATTTATATAACATAAGAGACTAAATTGTCATTTGGAAAATATTTACCAACACTATTCCACTTTTTTAAAATTCAACCATCTTGGAGCTTTCACTTTTTGTCAAAATTAATTCAACATGTGATTGAGATTTCCATCGATCCATTTTTAATTTGTATATGTCCACTTTAATTAATAAACCAACTCAACAAAAAAAAAAAAATCAGAAATTCTCAAAATATTCCATATCTTATATCACAAGGTAATATTCAATATATTACACTACTTATGCTAGGTTTCTAACAAATTTGAAAAAAATGTAAATACATCCTGCTACGAAGGCTCTATGGCAAAATAACTCCTTCAAATTCGGGTAGACAATTAAGTAATAAATAAATTAGTGCGTAAATTTATATTTCATACCAAAATTCTTAAGTTTGCAAAAATCGTCATGTAATTAAGCAAATTACATTTGCTGGTGAAAAAATCCTTTTAAAAATTCAGACTATAGCTAGTAGTAAAATCATGTAACTAAACTAATTTTGAAATTGAATCACGTATGAGTCAAGTGACTCAAATAATTAGATTTTTGCACCGCCATGTCCAATCACCAGGACAAAATTGGAGGAAAAAATAGGTGGGAATCAATCTCATTCCTCTACCTATCATTAAAGTTTTTTCCCTCTATTCTTCTACATGGGTAAAATTCACAATTGATTAAGTCACATGGTCATACCTACTTAATTTGAAAAATTTAAGAATTTCGATTTAAAATAGGACTGAAATTGCCAAATTAATTTAAATTCATAATTTAATTGTCATTCTAGGTTTTTGTTAGCAATACCAAACTAATTTAATTATAGGAATTAATTGGTAGCCCAAATCTAAAAGTTTTTTTCCCAACGAGTCTTACTTACAGGTGTTGGTCCCAAGTGGTCAGATGAGGTTTAGAGGGGGGGGGGGGGGGTGAATAAACCTCTTTAAAATTTTCTTCCAATTTTAACTTTAAAACTTTTCTCTAACAGTGAGCAGACTAAGCTGATCAGAGTAATAAGTTACAAGTCTGTTCGCGAACAAATCTTTGAACATGTTTGATGACCACTCGTCTGATAATAACTTAGCTGATTTTGTTAAAATCAGTTTTAATACATAGAGTACTTGCAGCGGATTTTTCAAAGTGTTTTTCACGAGTATCCTCAGTAGTTTGAAAAACGGTTCCCCAGTTTTATGAACTCCTTTTAAATCCTTTTTCAAACAGTTAACTAAAGTGTTTTATGCAGTTTTGAAATATGCAAGTAAAAGTGCAAACAAAACACAAGAATTTTTATAGTGGTTATATGGATGTAAATATCCTTTAGTCCACTCTTCCAAGTCACAAAGATCTTGGGTTATACTAGAAACACACAGTAACCAGTATACTCTGCTTACGCCTAACAACAAATGAACAGGCCGTAAGTGCGCAGTAAGAAATCACAAAGAAAGCCTACTCTCTGAAGTAATATCACTCACTAAGATGGATATCTACTTCTCACAACACTCTGTTTTACAAAATCACTCAGAAGATGTATTTAGCTTTCTTCTTCAACTTCGCTTTTCGTCAACAAATGACTAAGTTGATGAGTGAGCTGTTCTTGAGACTTAAAGAGTTCTGCTTCGAAAATTCTCTCAGAGATTGTGTTGTTATCTTCTCTTCGTCTCTTTCAGCTATTTATACTTGAGGTTTGAAAAATGTTCGTTGAAGAGAGAAAAGATTCAAATTCCTCGAGTACTGGTCCTTAAAATCCGCGAACGGCTCTTTTGCAGTCTGTCCGTACTGTCAATAGTACTATTCTGCAGGCAGCATTAAATGCACCCAGCTGATGCGAAGCATTTCTTCAATCATTTGTCTTTAATATCCTTGTACTTCAGCATTTATTACTCCCAGGGGCATTTATTACCGTTGGGAAGACTTTATGATCCTTTCCACTTGGCTGACGAAAGTGCAAGTCTGATGGCGAACTAGGCTGATCTCAAACTTGAACATATCTGATTTGAGTCGGCTGATCTTCATCAGTCTGATAACTTTCCTTCAGCAGATCAGAAGTCTTGGACCTTGAAATTTGACTCTTCTGATGTCTTCTTTACTTAGTCAAAATTCCTTCAAAAGGGGCCATCAGCTAAGTTGATTTATACTTAGCCAATTTGAAGTTTTGGAATCCTTCAAAACCTCCCTTATCAAAATGTCTTCAGTGTTCTTCATCTTCATCCTTATCCAACAATTTCCCCCTTTTTGATGATGACAAAACTTCAGCTAAGTACCTGTTAATACATAAGCTAAAATTTGTGATCCTCAAAATTTTCTGAGATAGAAAAGATGTATTGGATTGAACTTGTCTTTTTATTGATAAAGAAAATATTACAGGTACAAGTTCATCAGATGAGATGTCTGAAAAACTGATAAAGTAAACTGATTACAAAAGATGTTTAACTTTTCTAACTATCAGCTCCTTCATCAGATTCTTCTAACACTTCTTCATATTCATAAGAAGACTCTTCATCGTCTTCTTCTTCATCTTCATCAGCTTCCTCATCCAGGAGAATGTTTGCTTTGGCAGCATCCATCTTTTCTTTAAGTTGCTGCTCCTTTAAAAGCTCCATTGCTTTCCTGGCTGATTCAGTGTTTTTGTACTTGGTAAGTTCTTCTTCAGTGTTCTATTTTTCTTCTACCATTCCAAGTTCTTCTTCAGCAGTCTTGGTCATTTCAGTAGCAGTATCAGTCTTCTTATCTTCAACAGCAGCAGGAGTTTCCTTGGTTGTTTCTTCCCCTTTATCTTCCCCCTTTTTGTCATCATCAGACTTGATGACTTCTTCAGGTTTAGCAGCAGGGTTGAGTGCAACAGCTGGAACTCTTATTGCAGCACATAAATGATAGAATAGTGCCCAGCAAGCCAGATCAATTAGCTTGTAATAGGTCTATTCTGTAAGAAACAATCTTTTGATTTTATAATAATACGCGTGTTTATTTATATGAGTATAAGGATAAACAATGGCCAACTTCATCTCTCGCGAATACATTTAAGCGATTGGATGAAACCCTTAGATTACATTTGACTATGGGACGATTCACTTCAGTATTGAGTGCAATCATGAAACAGTCTCAAAGTTCGTAATCTTAAAACTGTTCCAAGTCATAGATTCCGAACGACACGGGGTATCGTAGGAATCGCCAAGACTTGTACAAGTATGCATGATTCACATGGAGTGAATTTGAAGCGTTTCATGAGCAAGGCATTTGAGGCCAGTGCATACGAGTAGGTGGTTCAGAGGATTGAACGCATCGAACGAACCGAACAGAGAAACCCATTGTGGAAGCGCATGTCGCATATTGGTGATGGGATGTTTCTCAAGGATTATAATAGTGTACGATTTAGTCCTTTGACTTGAGGTGCTAGGGCGAATTCGGTGCATGGAAGTGCGTACTTAGATCTAGGTATAGGCCACGTAGCTTGGTCATAACATGCCTAGGTTGGGTGCGTATGGACATGTACGCGAATGGTTAGTACCGATATGGAATCTATTGACTCACTGTAATGGGTGAGAGAATTTCCTATACGATTCTTAGATAATATATCCAAGGAACCTACGGCCGTAGTCGGTGACGGATTTGGAAAGGGGTTTCCAAATTTAGGAGTCACACTGGAATATTATCCTGAATTAGAAAGTATAGTTATCGAGACAAATTTAGAGGTGCCGATCAATTCACACACCCTAAGTCTTGATCGGGAATATTAGTCGATAGAAGGACCGTATGTACATGGTAATTATATGAGACGAGGTTCACAAGTATCAATTCACCTGAAGTTGGGCTTCATGGGCTTGTGGCTAGACATCGACCATGAAGTGTAGGTACTCCTGAGTTAATAGAGGAATTGATTCTAGGAGTGGTCAATTAAAGGTTGTCTAATTGACCGGAGCAATTTATTGTTCATAAATTAAATCACGAGGAATTTGTGGGCCTGCTGCCAATTGATGGTGAACCCAGAGGGTCACACACAATATAATTGGACGGTGACTATTGAAAAGGATACTAAAGGAAATAATTGATTTAAAGGTAATTAAATCAATTAAATGAATTAAAAGTATTTAATTCAAGTGGGAGATTAATTAATTGGCTAACTTAATTAATTAAATACTTAATTGAGTTGCTAATTAATTATATAAAAGAAATAATGATTTAATTGGACTGGGCATTTAATTAAGTAATTAATTAAATGAAAAGGCTTGCAAGACATGGGCCTTTAATTAAAAGCCCACAAGGAGTCTTGCAAAACCTAAGTTGAGGGAGTCTATAAAAGGGGTTCTACTTGAGCTCAAAAGCTAACACCCTAAGAAGAAAAACCCTAGCCTCTCCTCTCAACCTAGCCGCCGCCCCCTAGTGCTAGAAACCCTAGCCGCCGCTGCCGCCACCAAGAGACGCCGCCACCCTGCTGCCGTGGGCTGCTCTTGTGCCGCCGCCCATCTCCTCTTGTTCCTCTGTGTTAGATCTTGACTTGTCAAGAGAATCTACACAATCCTGCTTCGACAAACCTCCTGAATCCAGTTCTGAGCCTAAGATCTTGAGGTGTTGCCAGAATCCGATTGGTGTGGACTTACTTTGGATGTGAGACGCTTGGATCACTTCTGTGAACCAGATCCAGATCCAGATCCAGTTTCAGATTCAGAATCGAAGGTTGCCACCACCTTGCCTGTGGTGAGGTATATCGCATAAACACCCTTGTTCAATTTCTATGTGTGTTTTTGTTCTTGCTTACGTATAATTAATATGGAGAATTAATATGGGACCTTGGGTGCTTCGAAAATTTTAAATTCCGCACTGTCGTTGTTCTGACAATCGAGGCATCCCAACCACTATGCCAACAGTGGTATCAGAGCCAACTCCATCATTATTATACGAAAAACCTGAACATAATGTGTTTTGTAAACACGTGATAATTATGTTCTGTAAATTGATTCTTACTTGTTATGACTGGATCTATGATTGGGTAAAACTGCTATTTTAGATCTGTGCCGTTTTTATAGTTTTTGAAAACTTCAGGACTCTTTGAACTAAAAATCGAGATTAGGGAGGGCTGAAAAATTCGAATTTTTTGAATCTGGAAATTTCAAAATCATGGACTGTTTTTGCAAATCTGGTCGCACGCTTTTTGGGGTCGTTTTGTAATTTCCGAAATTTTGGGGCTGTTTTGCAATTACCGAAACTTGAGGGGTCAATTTGAAAAATCAAAAAATTTTCAGAATTCAAAATATTATTTTCTGGTTGCTGCCCAATTCTGCCCAGGGGTTTTTTGTAACTTTTTAAAAGTTTTGGGGTCAAAGTGCAATTTTCGAAAGTTGAGGAGCGAAAATGCAATTTTCAAAAGTTGAAAAACAGAATCTGAATTTGAGCAGAAAATTAATTTTTGTTTACCCGAATATTCATTTTGTCATAATTAGTAGTGACTAAAAAGTAAGAGTCATAGGGAGTTAGTTTTAAAAGGTAGTTTTAAAATTAAGAAAGAAATAGGTAAAGGATGTTTGCTTGTTTCTTGCTCTATGTGAATTGTTTAGGTGGTTTTCGATCGAGCCGAGCCTTGACCTTAGGTTAGATGTGATTGGTTTAATTTATTGCTTGGTTTTTATTGGGCCTGCGAGCCTATTATGTTTTTGGGCCATTTTGAGCCTTTGTAATAGAATAGGGCTTTACTGCTTTCCTAGTTTAGTATGGAGGCCGGTTTACAAGCAAGGTGGGAACTCAAGAAGATATGAAGGCCATGTATGCATGGTACATTGTGTAATAGCATAGGCCCATTTACAAACCCTTTAGATTGACCAATAGGGCCAACATCATTGGCTCGATGATGGCCCACATAGGAGGCTCCCGATCGAAAACATATTGTGGTAGTATGCATGCTAGGTTTGTATGGCTTTTATTTATTTTGTCGATTTATATTTAGATTGTATGAGATGCGCGCTAGAATCTAGATCGTAATAAAAGATAAAACATAACTGAATCGGTGAGATCTCGAGGAGAGTTAGTATAACTTTCAAAACCAGAAATTCCCCATTAAGTCATATTGGATTAAAATAAAATGAAGTATTTATATAAATCCAAGCATTCCATCAATAGGGACTAGCGTATGTTGTCTACTTATCGATAGAGGTGATCCAGAGTCTGGCACCCGAGTCGAAGAAAGGGACAATACGTGAAATTCCTTGACTCCTGTTTTTAACTAAACACGACAAGGGTGAGGACTGGTCGGGATGTGAGGATCGACCGATAACTAGTTACGGAGAACTCACGACCGGGCCCGTTGCTCATCATGATTGATGGGTTAGACTTAACGATTAGTAACACTTATGATGTAGCAGTGCTAGATAAGTGCGAAAACCGAGGCAAAATAAGCTTGAAGGTTGGGGAGTAACACAATTGGTAAAAGGTATACCTACCTGGAGAATTGGTTGTATGGCCACGAGTCGTGGGTACAATTAATTACTGCTGGGACGTCAAGACCTACTAGGAATTAAATTTCCCGAGCAGTCAAAGGGGTGATTGTTTCGATAAAATAGTGGGAGAACTTTTTCGAAAACAAGTCCAAAATTCGTTAATTATAAGTATTAGACATAAGATCAGTTAGCTTAATGTTGTCTTCTTTCCATTTGTAGATATTCTAAGAATCCATTATCTGTTATCCTCGACGCAAACAAATTGAATGGCTCAAACTTAGTTGACTGGCTGAGAAATCTCAGAATCGTCCTCGATTCCGAGCGACGAAGCTATGTGCTCGACACACCCATGCCTGCTGCACCCGCAGCACGAGCTAGTGAGGAACAACGAACCGCCCATGCTAAAAGGGTTGATGATGATCTTCAGGTTCGATGTCTCATGCTAGCCTCGATGTCGAATGAACTGCAGAAACAGCATGCTGCTATGCCACTTGCTAGAGAGATACTTCTCCACCTCCAGCAGATGTTTGGAGAGAGGTCTCGTACCGAAAGGTTCGCGACCACTAAGGAGTTGTTTCATCTCAAGATGGCTGAGGGAAGCAGTGTCAAGGATCACTGTCTGCGTTTCATCAACCTGGTTGAAAAACTGGGGCGATTGGACGTGGATTTGCACGCTGATCTTAGCACTGACCTCCTTCTCCATACGCTGCCCCGTTCTTTTGACCAGTTCGTGTTGAAATTCAACATGGAGGATAGAACCCTCGCTCTTCACGAACTGACCAATTTGTTGGTAACGGCAGAATCGACTCTCAATAAAGAGAAACAGGTAATGATTGCACACCAATCAAAGGCTGCAAAGCCCAAGAGAGGTAGGAAGAAGAAGAAGGTATTTTCTTCGAAGGCAGTCACAAAGGTGGTTGAAAAGAAGCGCAAAAGCCCAGAAGACGAATGTTTCCACTGCAAGAAAGCAGGGCACTGGAAAAGGAACTGCCCAGACTACCTAAAGATGAAATTGGTAGCCAAAGGTATTTTCTTGGTTGAAGTTAATATTTATATTAACTGTGCATCGTGGGTGTTAGACTGATGGAATAGTGCCCAGCAAGCCAATATTAATTAGCTTGTTGAAGTACTATTTTCTTATGGTTTATAATTAATACGTCGTTCATTCATAGTATGTGAAATTGAACAATGGCCAACTTCATCTCTCGCGAACCTATCTAAGCGATTGGATGAAATCCTAAGGTCACAATAGACTATGGGACGATTCACTTCAGTACTGAGTGCAATCATGAAACAGTCTCAAAGGTCGTGATCTTAAAACCGTTCCAAGTCATAGATTCCAAACGAGACGGGGTATCGTGGGAATCGCCAAGACTTGTACAAGTATGCATGATTCACATGGAGTGAATTTGTAGAGTTTCATGAGCAAGGAATTTGAGTCCAGTGCATATGAGTAGGTGGTTCAATGGAGGATTGAAGGCATCGAACGACCCGAACAGAGAAACCCATTGTGGAAGCGCATGACGCATATCGGTGATGGGATGTTTCTCAAGGCTTATAATAGTGTACGATTTAGTCCTTAGACTTGAGGTGCTAGGGCGAATTCGGTGCACAAGTGTGCGTACTTAGATTTAGGTACTGGTCACGTAGCTTGGCCACAAAGTGCCTAAGTTGGGTGCGTAGACGAATGTACGCGAGTGGTTAGTACTAAGAGAGGATCTAACGCCTCATCCTGATAAGATGAGAGAATTTCCTATACGTTTCTTAGATAATTGATTTCGAGGAACCTATGGCCATAGTCGGTGATGCATTTGGAAGGAGTTTCCAAATTTGGCAGTCACACTGGAATCATTGTCGGAAAATTAGAAAGTATAGTTATCGAGATAATTAGAGGTGCCAATCAATTCACACACCCTAGGTCTCGATCGGGAAATCAGTCGTAGAAGGACCGTATGTACATGGCAATTATAAAGGTGAGGTTCACAATAATCAATTCACCTTTGATTGGGCTTCATGGGCTTGTGGCTAGACATCGACCATGAAGTGTGGGTACTCCTAAATTAATAGGGAATTAATTATAGGAGTGGTCAATTAAAAGTTGTTTAATTGATCGGAGCATTTAATTGCTCGTTAATTAAATCACGAAAGTCGTGGGCCTGCTGCCAGTTGATGGTGAACCCAGAGGGTCACACACAATACAATTGGACAGTGACAGTCATAAAGGAAATAAGTGATTTAAAGTTGTTAAATCAAAGATATTGAATTAAGGTATTAATTCAATGGGAGAATATTAATTGGATATCTAATTGATTGATGTTTAATTAATTAATTAAGATTATCTAATTGATTATAAATAATTAAAGTTGTTAATTGGTAAAGAAGGAAGAATAAATAATTAGCAATTTTCGGATTGGCTAATTAAAGGCAAGGGGCGATTTTTTGGAGAGGAAAAGAAGGGAAGAGTTTGTTACTTGGTCATCAAGCTACAAACAAGTGATTTGGTCAAATCTTGTTTCCTATTATGATAAGGAAAAGATTTGCCATATCTTGAAGAGATATCTTATAAGAGAAGAACTCTTCTCTTATAAATATCAGTCATCATAAATCTTCCAAAGTGACACAAGGTTGAGAAAATAGTTTTACACACCACAAGAAGAAAAGAAATTGCCAACTCCAAAAACCGCCCCTAGCCCCTAGTTCTCGGCCAAACCCTAGCCGCCGCACTAGTTGGATCCAAACCCTAGCCGCCGCCCTAGGTGGATCCAAAGCCTAGCCGCGCCGCCCTTGGTCGATCCAACCTAGCCGCATAAGTCCTGTGGTCATGGTTGTCTTCCTGCAATTCTCCTAATCCAGATCCAAATCGATATCCTGATATAGATCTGCTCATTCCTTTCTTGACAATCTCCAAGATCTAGTTCTTAGCCTGTGACTTGGAGACGTTGCTACAATCCAATTGGTGTGGATACATTCTGGAGGTGAGACACTTGGATCACTCCGTTGTGAATCGAACAAAGAAGCCCGGAGGTAACCACCACCAAGCTGTGGTGAGGTAAATTGCGAAAACCCCCTTTGATAATTATGTTATTGTTTGATTCAAGCTTTTCGTATAAATAACTATGGAGATCTATTCATGGGACAATTAGGAACCTCGAAAAATTTTAAATTCCGCACTTTGTTGTATTGACAATCGAGCCCTATACTAGAATATCCCAACAGTGGTATCAGAGCCAACTCCATACGTTTTTATACGAAAAGGCCTGAACATAATGTGTTTTCACTGTATATGCTTGATTGTATGTATGAGAACGCGTGATAATTATGTTCTAGTGATTGATTCTTGCTTGTTATGACTGGATCTATGATTGGGTAAAACTGCTTTTTTAGATCTGTGGCGAATTTATAGTTTTTCGAAAAATCAGGGCTTTTATGCAAAAATCGCAAAACATGATAATTAGGGCTGAAAATATAATTTTCTGTTTCTGGAAATTTTTTGAAAAATCTGGGTTATTTCTGAAAATCTGATCGCACGCAATTTAGGACCATTTTGCAATTTCTGAAAATTCAAGGACTGTTTTGTAATTTCCGAAAGTTGAGGGGTCTGTTTGCAAAATTCGAAAATTTTCTGGATTTCAAAATTTTAATTTTCTGCTCATTCTGTCCGAAAACTGTTTTGGGGGGTATTTTGTAACTTTTCAAAAGTTTTGGGGTCAAAAGTGCAATTTCCGAAAGTATAGGGGCCGAACTGCAATTTTCAAAAGTTGAAAAATCAGAATCTGAAATTAAGGCAGAAAAGTTGTTTTGTTTATCCGAGAATTTATTTTGTCATAATTAGTAGTGACTAAAAAGCAAGAATCATAGGAAGTTAGTTTTAAAAGGTGTTTTAAAATTAAGATAGAAGAAAGTAAAAGTTGTTTACATGTTTCTTTGCTCTACGTGAACTGTTTACGTGGTTTTCGATCGCGACGAGCCTTGCCCTTAGGTTAGATGTGATTGGTTTGATTTAATGCATGGTTTTTAATTGGGCCTGCGAGCCTGTTGTTATTTTTGGGCCACTTTGAGCCTTTGTAATAGAATAGGGCTTTACTGCTTTCCTAGTTTAGGATGGAGGCCCATTTACAAGCAAGGTGGGAGCCCAAGAAGAATTGAAGGCCATGTATGCGTGGTACATTGTGTAATAGCATAGGTTCTTTGAGAACCCTTTAGATTGACCAATTGGGCCAACATCATTGGCTCGATGATGGCCCGCATAGGAGGCTCCCGATCGAAAACATATTGTGGTAGTATGCATGCTAGGCTTGTATGGCTTTTATTTATTAGTCGATTTATGATTGCTTGTGTGTTTGCGCGCTAGAATCTAGATCGTAAATAAAAGATAAAGCATAATTGAAGCGGTGAGATCTCGAGGAGAGTTTCTTCAAACTTTCAAAAACCGAAAATTCCCCTCTCGAATAAATATTAAGTCATATTGGGTTAAATATAAAATGAGGTTTTATAAAATCCAAGCCTTCCATTAATAGGGACTAGTGCATGTTGTTTACTTATCGATAGAGGTGATCCAGAGTCTAGCACCCGAGTCGAAGAAAGGGGCAATGCACGAAATTCCTTGATTCTAGTTTTAATAAAAACTTGACAAGGGTAGGGACTGGTCGGGACGTGAAAATCGACCGATAACTAGTTACGGAGAATTCATGACCGGGCCCGTTGCTTATCATGATTAATGGGGTAGACTTAACGCGTAGTAACATTTATGATGTAGCAGTGCTAGATAAATGCGAAAAACGAGGCAAAATAACTTGAAGGTTGTGTAGTAGACACAATTGGTAATATGTATACCTACCTAGGGAATTAATTGTATGGCCACGAGTCGTGGGTGCAACTAATTGCCGCTGGGACGTCAAGACCTACTAGGAAATGGAATTTCCCGAAACTAGAAGGGGTTACTGTTTCGATAAAAATAGTGGGAGAACTTTTTCGATAAAAAGTCCAAATTTCGTTGATTATAAGTATTAATATTAAACCTGTCTGCTTATAGTTGTCTGTTTTTAAATGTTAGCCATTTACCATCCACTATCCAATCCTTGACGCGTTTGAGAACCGAACCAACTTTAAAAGTGATGTGCAATTTCCTCTACGAAACCGACATGGCTAAGTTTGACAATGTTAGGGAATATTGTTCTTACTTGGGCAAGACATTCGAGCTGATCAAAGGGTTTGGAGCCCAATTGACTCTCGAAGATGAGATAACGATAACCCTTCAAGGATTATCTGAGACCTTCACTCATTTTATGCAACATTGCGATATTCCGCCTGATGGAATACAAACAAAGCAATTGCATGAGTTGTTAGACAAATATGAAGAAGCTCATCAACGCGGTTTTGGTCTATATGATTGGAATTGCCCTCTGTGTAAGTACGAAGAGAAAATAAGGAAGCTTGTTGAAAGGGATTTCCTGGAAAGACTTGACTACGGTATGACTTTTTAAGTTATACACTTGTTGAATCTTCTTGATGTAAGACATCTGATTAAAACTTTCATTTCTGTAAAAGCATTTACAAGCGATGATAGTCTTCCCTCTCAACCCAAAAGGAGGAAAATCCTTGAAAGGGAGATGCAAGTAATGCAGAGCGAGATGAGGAAACTGGAATTCCGGGACTGGGTCAAGGAAGAATTGTACCTAGACATTCCTTTTTAGCAAAAGAAGTTTTTCTTAGTTTTTCGTATTAGCATGAGTTTTAAGTTTTTAGTTTACTTTGAGTATTATTTCACATTTTGTACGAGACCTTATTGCTTTACCATTGAGAAATGGAATTTATTTAATTAGAGCAATTTAACTTTGTACAAATGTTGATGTTTTGAAACATAGAAATAAACAATGATAAACGAATCGAAACTTTAAAGACTATATGCTAAATCGAAAACGAGTAAGACAAACTGGATAATCGTCCGCGCTTGAAATGTTCACTCTGGACATTCTTCCTAAAGAGAGATGCGAAAGGAAAGTTTTTATTTACTGATTCCTGAAATAATGAACTTGGGTAAATTCGGAACTTTCAAATCTTGAAGGAATGATAACCGAAGTGAAGGATTGCTAAGGCATTCAAAACATTTCAATCGACATGAACTAAAAGCACTAGTTCAAAGGATGCTACTTCACATATACTTACGATTTTAATCGTTAAATATATATGTGTACTTGGCTGAAGTACAATTCTGAAACTATTGAAGTAATTCAATAGAAGTTTTGGAAATGAAGTAACTAGATGCATTATGTCAAAAGCAATTTGATTTAATCAAACCTGCTGAAACATAAGCAAACTTAACACCTCGATTATCTAAGACGAGAATAGAATTCTCATGAAGCAAATCAAAGAAGAAATCGAACTTTGTTTGATCCTCGACTCTGATCTTGCTGAGTTTCCTTAATTCACTTTAGGGGATACCTTCCCTTGACTCTTCAAAGATACTTGGTATAGTATATTTCGAAGTAAGTCCTTACATCGCCATGTCTTTTAAGACATAGCAGAACATCCTTATATGAGAAATTAGATGGTAGATCTAGTTCATATAAAGTTTATGGGGTATTCAACAAAATCCATTGAATACCTGTTCCACGACAATGAGAAACAAAAAGTATCTCGCAAGTAGCTTGTTCCTCTGTTGACAAGACCTTGTCAAAGGAAATAAGGAATGTCGTAGAACTTGATGAAGTCCAAGGAGTGGACCCGTCCCCATGAACAGTGGGAGTAAACACTGAAAACTGCTGAATCAATCCATGCACAAAGAAATCGTAATCTGATCAAATTCGTAAGGAACTCAAAATTCCATTTTACGAAATTGAGAAATTGGATTCCAATCCAAGATTACAAAGAGATTATGTTAAACATGATCAAAGGGATATGGCACATAGCCATAAGATTCGAAGTTGAAAACTTTGACTCACTTAATGGCAATAGGTCATTATTCAAAAGTCCTTTTAGGATTGATGAAAATGCTTTATGTCCATTAACTACGTCAAAATTCATTTCGAAACTATTAGCGTAGAAAGGTGGTTTTGACTACCAAGACATGACTATTGGATATGAATCCTGCATCTCACAATTGAAAATTGATGAGAAGATCTCTATTCTAATCCAAAAGTCAATCTATGACTTTTTCCCAAACTTGGAACATGCAACTTGATAGTTGATCAAGAATGTTGAATTTGTCAAAAGGCATATGGATTCCAATTGTGCAAAAGAATCAGTGGGAGCGTAGTTGAGTTCGAAGCGCAACAAGATGATGAACTGTACATCAAGCAAGATATAAGAAATATCAGAAAAGCACAGACGAAAGCGTGTTCTTCACGCAATTCTCCATGATAAGATTTGGAATTACATCTCACATACTGGCAATACGTATCTATGGTAGATAGAAGGAAGAAGATGTAGTGATTTACCAAATCAAAGTACAAAGAATATATTGATTAAATTCAATATGGAAGAATCCAAGAAAGGATTGTTTCCAAAGAGACAGGAACCATCTCACTTATTTAATGAGCCCTAAATTAATAAGTAAAGAAGTAACTGTCTCAAGAAGCCTTATGCTTGGCATTTGGATTGCATGTAGCATGCAAAGTCTTCTACTAGACCTGACTCGTCAAAATGCTCTGAACGAGCTACTGATAGTCAAACACCAGTAAAGGACACTGGTCTACCATAAAAGCAATCCTCGAAGATAATTAAAGGATATAATGCTGGTCTGTGGTAGTAGTGGAAAATTGAATACTCGAAGGATTTTTTGAAATTCGAGATTTCCAGTCTGAAGTGGATTATTTATTCTGTCTCGATAGAGCAAGGTAAATTGGAAGGAATTCCAATAATATACCATTGCCGATTCAAACAAGAATAAAGGGCACCATTATGATGCTGCACAAAAGAAGGTGTTTAGATGAGAAATTTTCATCCAACGACTGGATGAAATACCTAGCATGACATAAGCCCATCATAATCTTAGCCGATTTAGATGAGGCTATTGATCAATGAAAGGAAATCGAGATCTCACCTATAATCTGAACACAACACCGAATGACTGAACCAGTCAAAGGTAGCTGAGACGCGTAAAATTACTACGTTATCTCAAAAGGACAAACTTAGAAGATCCACTAATTAAGCTCTCTCACAAATGGTTCGAGGGACATCTTGGAATAGATGGGTCTTAGAAATGTTGTGATTGGCTTTAGGGCAAGTGGGAGATTGATGGAATAGTGCCCAGCAAGCCAATATTAATTAGCTTGTTGAAGTACTATTTTCTTATGGTTTATAATTAATACGTCGTTCATTCATAGTATGTGAAATTGAACAATGGCCAACTTCATCTCTCGCGAACCTATCTAAGCGATTGGATGAAATCCTAAGGTCACAATAGACTATGGGACGATTCACTTCAGTACTGAGTGCAATCATGAAACAGTCTCAAAGGTCGTGATCTTAAAACCGTTCCAAGTCATAGATTCCAAACGAGACGGGGTATCGTGGGAATCGCCAAGACTTGTACAAGTATGCATGATTCACATGGAGTGAATTTGTAGAGTTTCATGAGCAAGGAATTTGAGTCCAGTGCATATGAGTAGGTGGTTCAATGGAGGATTGAAGGCATCGAACGACCCGAACAGAGAAACCCATTGTGGAAGCGCATGACGCATATCGGTGATGGGATGTTTCTCAAGGCTTATAATAGTGTACGATTTAGTCCTTAGACTTGAGGTGCTAGGGCGAATTCGGTGCACAAGTGTGCGTACTTAGATTTAGGTACTGGTCACGTAGCTTGGCCACAAAGTGCCTAAGTTGGGTGCGTAGACGAATGTACGCGAGTGGTTAGTACTAAGAGAGGATCTAACGCCTCATCCTGATAAGATGAGAGAATTTCCTATACGTTTCTTAGATAATTGATTCCGAGGAACCTATGGCCATAGTCGGTGATGCATTTGGAAGGAGCTTCCAAATTTGGCAGTCACACTGAAATCATTGTCGGAAAATTAGAAAGTATAGTTATCGAGATAATTAGAGGTGCCGATCAATTCACACACCCTAGGTCTCGATCGGGAAATCAGTCGTAGAAGGACCGTATGTACATGGCAATTATAAAAGGTGAGGTTCACAATAATCAATTCACCTTTGATTGGGCTTCATGGGCTTGTGGCTAGACATCGACCATGAAGTGTGGGTACTCCTAAATTAATAGGGAATTAATTATAGGAGTGGTCAATTAAAAGTTGTTTAATTGATCGGAGCATTTAATTGCTCGTTAATTAAATCACGAAAGTCGTGGGCCTGCTGCCAGTTGATGGTGAACCCAGAGGGTCACACACAATACAATTGGACAGTGACAGTCATAAAGGAAATAAGTGATTTAAAGTTGTTAAATCAAAGATATTGAATTAAGGTATTAATTCAATGGGAGAATATTAATTGGATATCTAATTGATTGATGTTTAATTAATTAATTAAGATTATCTAATTGATTATAAATAATTAAAGTTGTTAATTGGTAAAGAAGGAAGAATAAATAATTAGCAATTTTCGGATTGGCTAATTAAAGGCAAGGGGCGATTTTTTGGAGAGGAAAAGAAGGGAAGAGTTTGTTACTTGGTCATCAAGCTACAAACAAGTGATTTGGTCAAATCTTGTTTCCTATTATGATAAGGAAAAGATTTGCCATATCTTGAAGAGATATCTTATAAGAGAAGAACTCTTCTCTTATAAATATCAGTCATCATAAATCTTCCAAAGTGACACAAGGTTGAGAAAATAGTTTTACACACCACAAGAAGAAAAGAAATTGCCAACTCCAAAAACCGCCCCTAGCCCCTAGTTCTCGGCCAAACCCTAGCCGCCGCACTAGTTGGATCCAAACCCTAGCCGCCGCCCTAGGTGGATCCAAAGCCTAGCCGCGCCGCCCTTGGTCGATCCAACCTAGCCGCATAAGTCCTGTGGTCATGGTTGTCTTCCTGCAATTCTCCTAATCCAGATCCAAATCGATATCCTGATATAGATCTGCTCATTCCTTTCTTGACAATCTCCAAGATCTAGTTCTTAGCCTGTGACTTGGAGACGTTGCTACAATCCAATTGGTGTGGATACATTCTGGAGGTGAGACACTTGGATCACTCCGTTGTGAATCGAACAAAGAAGCCTGGAGGTAACCACCACCAAGCTGTGGTGAGGTAAATTGCGAAAACCCCCTTTGATAATTATGTTATTGTTTGATTCAAGCTTTTCGTATAAATAACTATGGAGATCTATTCATGGGACAATTAGGAACCTCGAAAAATTTTAAATTCCGCACTTTGTTGTATTGACAATCGAGCCCTATACTAGAATATCCCAACATAGACACCGCAGCAGGTTCTCATATCTGCAATGATTTGCAGGTGATGGGAGCAGTAAGATACCTGAAGCCCGGGGATAGAATCCTGCGTTTTGGAAACGGAGCTAGGATCGCCGCTGAGGCTATTGGGGACGTCGAATTGGTTTTAAGAAATTTTACTTTAATTTTAAGGGATTGTCTGTACGTACCAAACATTATTAAGAACATAATTTCTATACCTATGTTGGATATTGATGGTTTTAATTTTTCCATTGAAAATGGAGCTTTTAGCATATTTAAAGGTGGTTTAATGTATGCTCGTGGTACTTTGATAGATGGTCTTTATTCCTTAGAACCCACAAATTCTGACGTCATGCACATTCAATCTAGAAAAAGAAAATATGATAATCAAACTCCACAACTTTGGCACGCTAGACTTGGACATATTTCCAAGAGTAGGATTCAAAAGCTGTTTTCCTCTAAGGCTCTTGAAATAAAGAACTTGGATGAACTCCCAACTTGCGAGTCTTGTCTCAAAGGAAATATGACCAAATCACCCTTCACAGGGAATCCCGAGCGAACCAAGCAAACATGGATTTAATCCATGCTGACGTTTGTGGACCATTGAGTGTCAATGCGAGAGGAGGATTCTCTTACTTCGTAACATTCACCGACGATTTTAGTCGTTATGGATATGTGTATCTTATGAAACACAAATCTGAAACTTTTGAGAAATTCAAAGAGTTTCGAATGGAAGTTGAGAATCAACTTGGACATAGTATTAAAGCACTTCGTTCTGATAGAGGTGGTGAGTACTTAAGCCAAGAATTCCTTGATTATCTAAAAAAGAATGGAATTCTCGCCCAGCGAACTCCCCCTAGGACGCCCCAACTCAATGAAGTGTCCGAGCGGAGGAACCGAACATTGTTAGACATGGTTCGTTCCATCATGAGCTTCGCTGACCTTCCCTTTTCGTTTTGGGGCTTAGCCCTATTAACTGCATCGAAGATACTAAACATAGTACCTTCGAAGTCAGTGCCAATGACACCGCACCAAGTATGGTATGGTAAAGCACCCGTGTATTCGTATCTACGAGTATGGGGATCTCCTGCGTATGTAAAGAACAAAAAGGGAGATAAGCTAGATAGTAGATCTAGTTTGTGCAAATTTGTGGGGTATCCAAAGGAATCCATTGGATACCTGTTCTTCGATCCTAAAGAACGTAATACGTTCGTATCTAGGAACGCCCACTTCTTGGAAGAGGATTTCCTCACCAACCGAAATGGGACAATCGTAGAACTTGATGAAGACCAGGAATCGGACCCATCCCCACAAACAGTGGGAGCTGAACCAGAATTTATTGAACCTACTAGTACACCTACTCTTCGAAGGTCTGATCGAATTCATAAGGAGCCAGAGCGATTTGGTTTCATTCACGAAAATGAAAAAGGTGATAATGATCCAAGGTCCTATCAAGAAGCGATGTTAGACATAGACTCGGGTGCGTGGATCGAAGCCATGCAATCCGAAATGGATTCCATGCATTTCAACAAGGTTTGGACCTTGGTCGATCCACCTGAGGGAACTATCCCTGTAGGATGCAAATGGATCTTCAAGCGCAAGCTTGGAATGAATGGAGAGGTATTAACTCATAAAGCTCGCTTAGTGGCGAAAGGGTATTCTCAAAGGCCTGGAATAGACTATGAGGAAACCTTCTCTCCCGTGGCGATGTCGAAATCCATTCGGATACTACTTGCCATAGCCGCGTGGCATGACTACGAAATATGGCAAATGGACGTAAAGACCGCCTTTCTCAATGGAGACATTGACAAGGAGATCTTTATGCAACAACCTGAAGGTTTTGCGTCCAAAGGAAGTGAGCACAAATTGTGTAAACTTCAAAGGTCAATCTATGGCCTCAAACAGGCGTCCCGAACCTGGAACATACGATTTGATGAGACAGTCAAAGCATTTGGCTTCATCAAAAACGTATATGAACCTTGTGTGTACAAAAAGAATAGTGGGAGCTCGATACAATTCATTGTTTTGTACGTCGATGACATTTTGTTAATCGGAGACGATATCAAGATGTTAGTGCAGACTAAAGCGTGGTTATCCGCGCAGTTTTCCATGAAAGATATGGGAGACGCATCTTATGTATTGGGAATACGTATCTATAGGGATAGATCGAAGAAGATGATAGGACTCTCCCAATCTCAGTACATCAACACTATTTTGAAGAGATTCAACACGGAAGAATCCAAGAGAGGATTGCTTCCAATGAGACATGGTATCTCTCTTTCTAAGTCTATGTGCCCTACAACTGATGAAGAAAAGACGAGAATGTCTTTCATACCTTATGCCTCTGCTATAGGGAGTATAATGTATGCGATGTTGTGTACTCGACCAAACATAGCACACGCTCTAAGTGTAACGAGCCGCTATCAGTCAAATCCAGGCGAAGAGCACTGGACTGCCGTAAAAGCCATCCTAAAGTACCTGCGAAGGACTAAGGATATGTTTTTGGTCTACGGTGGTAGTGGAGAACTGAAACTTGAAGGATTCACTGATTCGAGTTTCCAGTCTGACGTGGATGACTTCAAATCCAACTCTGGATACATATTCCGCATCAATGGAGGAGCGGTCAGTTGGAAAAGCTGTAAACAGTCTACCACTGCCGACTCAACCACAGAAGCAGAATATATCGCAGCATCAAATGCAGCAAAAGAAAGTGTATGGATGAAAAACTTCATCCAAGAATTGGATGTTGTTCCTAGCATTGCTGAACCTGTAGTCGTCTTCTGTGACAACAACGGGGCGATAGCTCAAGCAAAGGAGCCGAGATCACACCATCAATCCAAACACGTACAGAGGAAATACCACGTGATCAGGGAGATCATGGGTAGAGGTGACATGCACATGGAGTATGTCAAATCGGAAGACAACGTAGCTGACCCACTAACTAAGCCACTTTCACAAAAGGCGTTCGATAGTCATCTAGAGCAGATGGGTCTTAGAACCATAGGTGAATGGCTTTAGGGCAAGTGGGAGATTGATAGAATAGTGCCCAGCAAGCCAGTTCAATTAGCTTGTAATAGGTCTATTCTGTAAGAAACAATCTTTTGATTTTATAATAATACGCGTGTTTATTTATATGAGTATAAGGATAAACAATGGCCAACTTCATCTCTCGCGAATACATTTAAGCGATTGGATGAAACCCTTAGATTACATTTGACTGTGGGACGATTCACTTCAGTAATGCGTGCAATCATGACACAGTCTCAAAGGTCGTAATCTTAAAACTGTTCCAAGTCATAGATTCCGAACGAGACGGGGTATCGTAGGAATCGCCAAGACTTGTACAAGTATGCATGATTCACATGGAGTGAATTTGTAGCGTTTCATGAGCAAGGCATTTGAGGCCAGTGCATACGAGTAGGTGGTTCAATGGAGGATTGAACGCATCGAACGACCCGAACAGAGAAACCCATTGTGGAAGCGCATGTCGCATATCGGTGATGGGATGTTTCTCAAGGATTATAATAGTGTACGATTTAGTCCTTTGACTTGAGGTGCTAGGGCGAATTCGGTGCATGGAAGTGCGTACTTAGATCTAGGTATAGGCCACGTAGCTTGGTCATAACATGCCTAGGTTGGGTGCGTATGGACATGTACGCGAATGGTTGGTACCGATATGGGATCTATTGACTCACTGTAATGGGTGAGAGAATTTCCTATACGATTCTTAGATAATATATCCAAGGAACCTACGGCCATAGTCGGTGACGGATTTGGAAAGGGGTTTCCAAATTTAGGAGTCAAACTGGAATATTATCCTGAATTAGAAAGTATATTTATCGAGACAAATTTAGAGGTGCCGATAAATTCACACACCCTAAGTCTTGATCGGGAATATTAGTCGATAGAAGGACCGTATGTACATGGTAATTATATGAGACGAGGTTCACAAGTATCAATTCACCTGAAGTTGGGCTTCATGGGCTTGTGGCTAGACATCGACCATTAAGTGTATGTACTCCTGAGTTAATAGAGGAATTGATTCTAGGAGTGGTCAATTAAAGGTTGTTTAATTGACCGGAGCAATTTATTGTTCATAAATTAAATCACGAGGAATTCGTGGGCCTGCTGCCAATTGATGGTGAACCCAGAGGGTCACACACAATACAATTGGACGGTGACTGTTGAAAAGGATACTAAAGGAACTAATTGATTTAAAGGTAATTAAATCAATTAAATGAATTAAAATTATTTAATTCAAGTGGGAGATTAATTAATTGGCTAACTTGATTAATTAAATACTTAATTGAGTTGCTAATTAATTATATAAAAGAAATAATGATTTAATTGGACTGGGCATTTAATTAAGTAATTAATTAAATGAAAAAGGCTTGCAAGACATGGGCCTTTAATTAAAAGCCCACAAGGAGTCTTGCAAAACCTAAGTTGAGGGAGTCTATAAAAGGGGTTCTACTTGAGCTCAAAAGCTAACACCCTAAGAAGAAAAACCCTAGCCTCTCCTCTCAACTTAGCCGCCGCCCCCTAGTGCTAGAAACCCTAGCAGCCGCCGCCGCCACTAAGAAACGCCGCCACCCTGCTGCCGTGGGCTGCTCTTGTGCCGCCGCCCATCTCCTCTTGTTCCTCTGTGTTAGATCTTGACTTGTCAAGAGAATCTACACAATCCTGCTTCGACAAACCTCCTGAATCCAGTTCTGAGCCTAAGATCTTGAGGTGTTGCCAGAATCCGATTGGTGTGGACTTACTTTGGAGGTGAGACGCTTGGATCACTTCTGTGAACCAGATCCAGATCCAGATCCAGTTTCAGATTCAGAATCGAAGGTTGCCACCACCTTGCCTGTGGTGAGGTATATCGCATAAACACCCTTGTTCAATTTCTATGTGTGTTTTTGTTCTTGCTTACGTATAATTAATATGGAGAATTAATATGGGACCTTGGGTGCTTCGAAAAATTTTAAATTCCGCACTGTCGTTGTTCTGACAATCGAGGCATCCCAACCACTATCCCAACAATAAAGTCTTCAGATTTTGATTCACTACATCATGACTTGCTGTTAGGTGATGAAGAGTTGTACTGATGTTGTCAGTTTGATCATTGAAGTAGTCAATATTAAGGTTCATTGTTGCAAGTTCATTGAGTAGATCTGTTCCAGCTTTGGAGACTTCTTGCAACATCCCTAAGTTAACTTCCTTATCTTCTTCACTGACTTTGATGAAGGTTGCAGTTAAGTCAGCTATCTTGTGCTCAGCTCTTTGTAAGGCAGCATGAAGGTGATTTACATCAGCCTTCACATCTTCCACATTCCTGTTCATGTCATTTAGGCTGTGCACTAACTGCAAAGAGTTGTCTTGAGGTACAGGGAAACTATCAATTTCAGATTTGATGATCTTCTCTGTTGACTGTTGCATAGTTTCCAGCTGAAGTTTGTTGGACTCTGCCAACTCTGCTTTAAGTTCATCCTTCAGCTCCTCTTTCAACTTCATCAGCTACTGGTTGTGCTTCTCTTCCAGTTCCTTCACTGAATTCTCCATAAGCATCTGGAAAGCTTCCATCAGTGATGAGTGTTCATCACCTGATGAAGCAGAAGCATCAGCTTCCTTTTCTTCAGTCTCCTGGTGGACAGGGACTTCATTCATCTCCGTCTCCTGATCAGCTTCGGTTGCCTTAGCATTCCACTCAAGTGCTAAGGGTTCATCAGCTTTCTTTTGCTCATCAGTGACATCATCATAGAACTGATTAGTGATCGTGCCATCATCATTGAAGCAAGTAGTTTGACGTATTTGCCAAACAATGATCCAAGGGTTGACAGGTGCATTATTTCCCTTGGGCACTTCACTGAATTCCTTTACTTCCTTGCCAAAGATAATGTGCTGGATACTTGGCAGCTGGGGCAAATCACTTGAACAGCCTTGTTCATACCTTGCCCTTTTTGCCCATCTCCTTAAGGCAGTCATTGTGGCAATGTTCAGTGCCCTTTCTTCAGCAATTTCTGATTTCTTCCTTTTGGCAGTTAAGGTGTTCTCAATCATCTTGGCCTCTGCTAGGGCAAATTCCCTTGCATAATGATGCATAGCATCTCTGACATGATGAGGGTCTAAGGCCTTTTGAATTGAATCTGTCTTTAGCCAGTTCAGAACCCATTGTTCTTCAGCAGCTAAGTCTTTCAGATTCTGAAGTTCTGTTATGGACCTGTTCAGCTTGTTGTCTTTCCATCTGATATATCTTGGCTTTTCTTGCGTGAACAGGGTCTTTAACATTAACTTCTGATCATAATAAGCTAAAGACTTTTCAAACCTTCGGAAGAGTTCTTTATCAGCATATACTATGTTGAATGCTCTCCTCACTTCAAACTTTTCCTTGGGCTTGGCCTCTCCAGCAGGCATTTTTGGCTTTTTCTCCTTGTCTTCATCTTTGCCTTCGCCAATTTTAATGCCACCTCCATGCACAGGTCCATAGTCATTAGTCTTGCTCATCTCTAAAACCATTGCCAGTTCAGCTTCCTCAGCAGCTTTTATCTCTGCTTCAGACATCTTCCTTCTGGCTTCATCCTTAGCAGCCTGAGCCTTGCTTAGTTCAAGGGCCTTCTTTTCCTCCATCTCATCTTGCTTTCTCTGTTCAGCTTCTTCCCTTGCTTTCTTATCAGCTTTAGAGATTTTATTTCTCTTAAGCACAATTTTCTTCTTTTCTTTATCAGCTTGGGCAGGGGCTGGACTAGCAGAAGAAATGGGAGCTGCAGCTATAGGATGGATGATCCTGACATCTTGATCATCCTGAGGTTGGGCAGCCTCAACTGTTGATGCAGCTTGAGTCAACTGTTGCGCATCAGCTTTGTCAGCAACAGAAGCCTCAACAGCTTCAACAGGTCTTTCAGCAGACACAGGGCTTTGTCTTACTAAGTTTTCCAACTCAGTAGGCTTGTCAACGAATGTCATCTGCTTCCTTGCGGACTTCTTTGATAAACCCTGAATGGGCCTTGAAGCAGCATTGTCCCTTTGTTGACTCCTTGTCCTGTGAGAGACATTCTCAGCAGGCATTTCAACAGATGGAGTCCTGGAAGGTGATGCAGGGGATGCATTCCTGACATCAGCAGTGACTTGATCTATTATCTTTGCAACTTCAGCAGTAGCAGTCACTGTTCTCGTTTTCTTAGGAGCCTTCTCCTTTGGCTTATCAGCAGCCTTCTTTGTCTTTGTCTCAACAGCCAAGTCAGCTGTTTTGACTAGTCTTCTGGGTCTTTTGGCAGGAACTTCCTTTTGTTCCTCATCTTCATCTTCCTGAGGCTCATCAGCCTTCCTCTTTAGAACAGGCAAGTACTTGGACATTGCCTTAGACTTGTGGATCTCCTTACCATTCAGCATAGGACACCCCAGTTTGAACAGTATGTAACTGAGCGTGATCCTGTGATTGGTGTGAGGGCCTTTTCCTTTCTTTACCTCATGAAAGTCAGCCAAGATGTACCAAATTATGATGGACCAGTTGACTTCTAGTCCATAATAGATGGCAGCCATAATGCTGAACCTCTTCATAGTAACAGCATCCAACGAGAAAGTACAATTTTCAATCAACTTTGACACCATATCAGCCATCCGCTGATATTCGTCCTTTAACTGTTTCTTCCTTATGTTGCCAGACAACACTTCTCCTTCCTTAGCGCAGATCGCCCAAAATTGTTGGTGTTTGTCCTCTGTCAGTGCAGTGACATCATGTCGTCTTCTGTTGGGAAGACCGAAGGTCTCGTGAAGAACAGTAGGAGTGATAATGAAAGATTTTCCACCAACGGTTGCCTTGATTTCTAGAGAGTTGTAGTCGACGGTTGCAGTCTTGTAGTACTCTAGAACTTGATCGGTCCAGATTAAACCTTCGTGGTACTCCATAAAGTTCACCAAGGAGGCAGATTTGAAATTTTACAGAAGTTCCTTCATCAAATTCGTACCAGTTTGGTAGTAAGATTCATACACAAGAAACATACCTTCAGCAGCCATTGCAACTCTGTAGAAATTACGGAAAACATGAAGAATTTTGCAGAAAGATTGCAAGTATTTTCTCACAATTGCTTTTGAAATTTTAGGGTGCGTAAAGAACTACACGACTGATCAGGTCTGGATTTATAGAGTTAGGGTATTTTGGTATCCGTGATACCAGCTAACCGTTAGATCCGTTTCTTGTCAGTGTTGATCGTGCGGCGTCAGTTACGACCTTTCAAATTCAAATTGCATTAAATGAGGAGCGGGAATATGTACCGCCCTTCTATTACTTGTACAAGCATGTTTTGAAATACAACGTTTTAAACAGTAAGCTTTTACACAAGTAATCAGATTAGTAAAATAAATACTTATCTGATGGACTAATGTCCTGATGACATAGCTGTTATCAGTGAAAGCCAATAACTGATAACCTTCCTCAGCTGTTTGTCAATCCAGCTAGATAATAAATCTTCAAGCTTCAAAACTTTAATCTTCTGTTGAAAACATAACTTCAACTAACTGTCATCAACAAATTTCATCTTTTAATCAGAAGTACCGCTAGTCTTACACGTTTCCCCTGCCTTTAAGAATTCATAAGTTAACAAGTCTGTTGAAAGTTAATCATTGAAGATGAGAAAGATGAGTAAGCTGTTGAACTCTAGTCTTCTGATGAGTTCCCCCTCAGCTTATGCATCCAATTTTAATAAACCCAGTTCAGCTCTTAGAGTTGAAAACCTTGTCTCACTTAGAGGTTTTGTGAAGATGTCCGCAATCTGATTTTCAGTAAACACATATTCTATCATGACATTTCCTTTCTCCACATGATCTCTAATAAAGTGATGCTTGATCTCAATATGCTTAGTCCTTGAATGACTTGTAGTATTTTGAGTAAGGCTGATTGCACTTTTATTGTCACAGTAGATTGGTATTCCACTGATTTTGATATTGTAGTCTTCCAGTTGATGCTTCAACCATAAGATTTGTGCACAGCAAGCTCCAGCAGCTATGTATTCAACTTCAGCAGTTGATATGGATACTGAAGTCTGTTTCTTACTCATCCATGAGATCAGACGACTACCTAAGAACTGACAGGCACCTGTTGTGCTTTTTCTGTCAATCTTGCAGCCAGCAAGGTCTGAATCTGAATAACCAATAAGTTCGAATCCAGATTCTCTAGGATACCACAATCACAATTCTTGAGTGCCCTTAATATATTTTAGAATTCTCTTGGCAGCTAAGAGATGAGATTCCTTGGGATTTGATTGGAATCTTGCACAGACCCCAACAGAGTACATGATATCAGGTCTGCTTGCTGTTAGATATAACAGTGACCAAATAATGCCTCTGTATTTGGTGATGTCTACTGATTTGCCATCTTCATCTTTATCCAAACGAAGACTTGTAGACATAGGAATAGTAGAAGTAGAGCTAGTTTCCATACCAAATTTCTTGAACAGATCCTTTGTGTATTTTGCTTGACTGATGAAAATTTCATCAGGCAACTGTCTAACTTGCAAACCAAGAAAATAATTAAGTTCTCCCATCATGCTCATTTCAAACTTGTTCTGCATCAGCTTTGAGAACTTATCACACATCTGTTGGTTAGTTGAACCAAAAATAATATCGTCCACATAAATTTGCACAAGCAAAATATGTTCTTCCCATTCAATAGTGAACAGGGTCTTGTCAACTTTACCTTTGAGAAATATTTTAATTAAAAGAAAGTTAGATAAAGTATCATACCATGCTCTTGGAGCCTGTTTTAGTCCATATAGAGCTTTCTTCAGACGATACACCTTATCTCCTTCTTGATAAACTTCAAATCCAGGAGGTTGTTCAACGTAAACTTCTTCTTGCAATTCTCCATTGAGAAAAGTTGATTTCACATCCATCTGATAGACTGTGAAATTCTTGTGAGCAGCATAAGCAAGAAAGAGTCTGATTGCCTCTAGTCTTGCCACTGGTGCAAACGTTTCATCAAAGTCAATGCCTTCTTCTTGGCAGTAACCCTTGGCCACTAATCTTGCTTTGTTTCTGGTGACTTCACCATCTTCATTCATCTTATTCCTGAATACCCATTTAGTGCCAATGACTCTTTGATGACTTGGTCTAGGAACTAAGTACCAGACTTCATTCCTTTCAAATTGATTTAGCTCTTCTTGCATAGCTTCAATCCAGTTTGAATCACTAAGAGCTTCTTCAATTTGTTTGGGCTCAACTTGAGACAGAAAGCTGACAAACATTGCTTCACTTGCAGCAGCTCTTCTTGTATTTACTTTATCCAAAGGATCACCAATCACCACCTCTGGTGGGTGATTCTTGAGCCATCTAAGATCAGGTTGCAAATCATAATGTTGTCCTTTGTTTTGATCTTGCAACACTACTGTTGGAGTTCCAATAGTAGTCTGTTGAACATTTCTTGTCTGTTGAACAGTCTCTGGTCTATCAGCTGTTTGCAACTCGTCTGTTAGACAATCAGCACTGTGATTTTGAACAGCACTTGAGTTATCAGCTGGGTTGAGATCAGGTAGTATGATGGGAACATATTCTTCATTCTTTCCAATATTCAACTTCTGTAAATCAGTAGACAGATCTTGATTAACACTCTGATTCTTTTCAGAAGATTGACTTGGTTCATCAAATACTACATGAATGGATTCTTCTATTAGTAATGTTCTTTTATTAAAGACTCTGTAAGCTTTACTAACAGTAGTGTATCCTACAAAAATAGCTTCATCAGCCTTTTCTGCAAATGCAGTAAGGTGATTTTTACCATTATTTAAAACATAGCATTTACACCCAAATATCATAAAGTAATGAATGTTTGGCTTCCTGTTGTTCCAAACTTCATATGGAGTCTTGTTTTGGTGCTTGTTGATCATGCATCTGTTTTGGGTAAAACATGCTGTGTTTGTTGCTTCTGCCCAAAATCTTTGTGGTAGCTTAGCTTCAGCTATCATGGTTCTGACAGCTTCCTTTAGTGTTCTGTTTCTCCTTTCAGCAACACCATTCTGTTGAGGGGTTCTAGCAGCTGAATACTCATGATGTATTCCTTTGATATTACAATACTCTTCAACAGTGGAGTTTGTAAACTCTGTCCCTCTATCTGATCTGATCTTCAATATCTTTATACTTTTCTCATTCTGGATCAGTTCCATCAGATTAGTAAGATGTTCCTTGGTTTCACTTTTCTTCTTCATGAATATCACCCAAGTATATCTTGAATAGTCATCCACAACAGCTAGGCAGTATTTCTTTCCACCATTGCTGACTGGATCAATGGGTCCAAATAAGTCCATGTGTAGCAGCTCCAATATTCTTCCAGAAGATTGATGCTTCTTGCTTTTGAACGATGACTTGATTTGTTTACCCTTCTGACAGGCGTCACAGAGCTTATCTTTGCTCATGACTGTTTTAGGAATCCCTTCTACCAAATCATTCTTTATTAATCTGTTGATGGTCTTGAAGTTTAAATGATTCATTCTTTTGTGCCACAGCCAACTAACTTCACTTGGTGTTGATGCCACCAAACAGACGTTTGAATTCTTGTCAGCAGAATTCCAGTCGACTATGTAGATATTTCCTTGTCGTCTTTCAGATAAAATTACCTTCTTTGTACCAATCTGTTCAACATAGCACTTATCTGTTGAGAAGATGACTGAATATCCTTTGTCACAAAATTGACTTATGCTCAGCAGATTATATTTGAGGCCTTTAACATACGAGACGTCAGATATCTCTATGTTTCCTCTGATCAGTTTTCCTTTAGCTTTAATCTTGCCTTCTTTGTTGTCCCCAAAAGTAACCTTTGGACCATCCACAGCAACTGCATCAGTCAGCTCATGTATGTTTCCACACATGTGTCTTGAACAGCCACTGTCCAAGTACCAAATTTTCTCTACTTTACTCCTACTCCTAATCCTAACCTACAAAACAAAATAAAATTGTTTTAGGTACCCTTATTGAGAGGGTCCTGAAGGATTAGTTCCACCTTTGACAACCCAAGATGATGAAGTCTTATGCTTCTTAGGTTTCTGAGTTTCAACAGGAGTATGAACAGCTTTGCCTTTACCATGTTTATCAGATTTATCATATTGTTGATGATCAGCATGATAAGGATAAAGTTCAAATGCAGAGTAAGATGCATGATATGGAGGATATGCATGCATTGGATGAGCAGGGTAAGGTGCATAGTAAGATGGAAATTGAGGTGCATGATACATAGGATGATATGCAGCAGGTTGCACATAATAAGACTCATTTCCATACCAAGCATTTTGATATTTCTTGTTCTTATGCTTCTTTGGTTTACTAGATGCTTGCTCATTAACAGACGACTTAGTTTTATCATTAGTCTGATTAGTTTTAGCCTTATCAGAGGACTTCCTAAGACTCTTCTGTTTAGGCTTACTAGTCTGTTTTCCTATACTAGGCTATTTGCTCTTTTTAGCCTTAGGAGATTTCGTCTCCTTTAATACTTTCTCAGGTGAAGCAGGTTTAGTAGTCTGAACATACAGTATGACCTTACTATTGTCAGCTGATATAAATTTTTCAGTATGATTCAGTTCTAACTTGTCCTGATCTAAAGGTGTCTTCTGTTTACTAGACATATGAGTGGATGCAACAGATGACTTCTCATGAGACTCAATGACTTTCTCAAGCTCAATGATTTTACCCTTATAGACTTCACATTCAGCTTTCAGAGATTCATGTTCTTGCTCAAGCTGTTTATATTCAGCTGATTCTCTTGTCTTTTCAGCTGAGAGTTTCAGTGAATTGTTTTGCTCTTTTAGCAATATCATCTCTTCCTTAAGCTTTTTAAATGCTTCAGCAATAGTAGTATTGTTAAGCATCATTTGTTCAAATGAACTAAATAGTTCATTTTCAAGAGGGGTTACCTCATCCTCAGAGTCATCAGATTCCTTAGCCATCAGGCAGAGAAGAGCAGGACTCTTGATAACTCTGTGAAAATAGAGTTATCGCGTGGACTTTTTAGGCTTAAATTAGTGTTTTTCTTGAATAATTGTGAGTCGTTTGGGATTTTATTGCATATTTTACTTTTTAGAGTCGATTCACGAATTTAATCAAGTTTTGAGAATAATCCTTGATTTTTTATACTAATTCGATATATTCTCTTGTAGGAGATGAAATGGGCCAATAAAGTTTGTAACCAAGTGAAAGTGAACAATTTCAAATATTAAAGGGGTCAAAGGATACAAAGGTAGAAATTCAGGGGCTGAAAGTGCAATTAGAGTCCATAATTGTTGAAATTGTAGTTGATGCGGCAGACTTGAGCGATAATGGGCTGGTGGCCCATTTGTGAAGTTTTGAAGATTTAATAGAATCCTACTACACTTGGGACTCGGAAGGAAGAAATAAAAAGGCAAAAAGATCAGAAAAAATCACACACCACATTAGAGAAAAAAGAGAAGACACGCAAGATCAGAGAGAACAAGCGCATATCACACTTTTTGCTATTTTCCGTATTCCTTTATTAGAGAAGACTATGAACTCCTCTTTTATTGTTTATTTCGTTATTTTTAGCATGAACTAATTTCGTTTAGTCTAGGGTTTTTACGGATCCATGTTATGCGAATAATGTTTTAGTTTCTTTTCTAGTTTTAATTTAGTGATTTTCGATTTTTATTGTCGATATTCGTTTATCTAATTTTGTGCTAATTTACTATCAAATTGACTGGCCACCTATTTGATTGTTTACTTTTCTTGATTGAACCTGGGAAGGGAATATTAAGAATAGAAGAGGAATTAGGTAGTGGGTTGTATGTTAGTATAGGAATATACCCAACACGCCCATATCCAAATTAGGTCATATGATTCATGCATGTTATTAATTCTACTAACTTAGGAATAAGAATAGTAAGTTAATAGCATAGGTTCTTAGGTGATTCGGAAGACACTTAAGGATAGAAGTGAACCCTAGGATAGCGAATAAGAATTACTAGTTAAAATTAGGGAGTTAATTAACATTAGGAGCATAACATTGGTGAAGTTTAACTCTAGACCCTTGTCTCATTGATTGTCTTCTTAAGCACTTTAGTCATCATTTTAGATTAGTTATTTCTCTAGTTTTAGTAGTTAGTTAATAAATAAACAAACCAATAACATTTTAGCCTAGTTGAATTAGAATAAGAATTAAGTTAGGGAATTTGGTACAATTTTAGTTTCAAGTCCTCGTGGGTTCGACACTCAACTTACTCTTTATTACTTTTGCGATACGTACACTTGCGTTTATTTGCGTGTGTAAAATCTGCAACAAGTTTTTGGCGCCGTTGCCGGGGACTTTGATAATTGATAATTTACCAAGTTTCAACTTTTATTTTTGTTTCAATTCGATTTATTTTTATAGTTCAAAATTTTTCCTTGTAGGTACTCATACCTAGTTTATGTGCAGTGATAAAAAAAGCTGAATTAGTAGCTTTTGATCCAGAGATCGAGAGGACTTTCAGACAACGAAGAGCGCCAAACAAAAATCAAGGAAAAGCTGATCTAATGGAGAATCCACAGAATGAAAATCAGGTGAATCAACAGTTAGTAAATGCCGAAATCGAAAGACCCATTAATGAATACATAACACCAATCTTGGGTGTTCTAGATTCAAGCATTGTCAGACCAGAGATTGAAGCAGATCACTTTGAAGTGAAACCGGTAATGCTGAATCTGATCAATTCCTCTGCTATATTTTTGGGGTTGGCTATGGAAGATCCTCACGCCCATTTGAAGAGCTTTATGGAAATTTGCGATTCATTCAAATTGAATGGGGTTACATCTGATCAACTACGAATGAAACTTTTCTCCTTTTCCTTAAGGGATCGAGCTCGAGTCTGGCTAAACTCAATGCCACCTAACTCCATCATATCTTGGACTGATTTGACTGAAAAATTCCTAAGGAAATATTTTCCACCCACCAAGAGTGCGAAAGTTCGAATGGAAATTCACTCATTCCAACAAATAGAGGGAGAGTCACTCTACGATGCATGGGAAAGGTTCAAGGGGCTAATGACACAGTGTCCACAACATGGAATTCCTGGTTGGGAACTGATACATATCTTCTACACTGGACTAGGGGGACAAATCAGAACCATTCTTGATGCAGCAGCAGGAGGGACATTTTTGGGGAAGACATATACAGATGCCTACGATGTATTAGAAAGAATGACTTACAACAATTACCAATGGGCATCGGAACGCTCATCAGTAAAACTTGCACCTGGAAAATTTGAGTTAGATACAACGACAGCAGTGCAAGCACAATTAGCCGTTTTATCCAAGAAGATTGATGGTTTAAGTATGAGTAAACCTGGAGCTAACTCGTTTCAAGCTCAACCAATCAATATGATTCACAACTCAGAGATTTTCTGTATCATTTGTGGGGGAGAGCATCCGTATGAAAACTGCCCGTCCAATTCAGAGTCAGCATGCTATGTGGGTAACAATCGAAACAATCAAGGGTATAATCCCTACTCCAACAGCTACAATCCCGGATGGCGAAACCATCCTAACTTTTCATGGAGCAATAATCAGCACGTTGGACAGGGATCAAACAATGCCAAAAATCAACAAAACTCACCAGGGTTTCAGGGTCAACAAAAACAACCACCAACGGACAATAAGCCATCATTAGAAGAGACGTTGGCGCAGTTCATGAGCCAGACAACTGCATCTATTCGAAACCTGGAAACCCAAATGGCTCAATTAGCTCAAGATAGGCAGCACAGACCTCCTGGCTCACTCCCAAGTGACACTGAAAACCCAAGGACCAATCATAACGAACACTGCAAAGCAATCACTCTGAGGAATGGTAGAGAACTCGAAGAGCCCATCAGAACACAAGCTCGAGTTGAGGACCCCAAGGAAGCTCAAAACAAAACTGAGGGCTCTGAACTAAAAGAAGAAAAGGAGGTGGAAAATGAGAGCGAGAAGAAAGATGTACCTAATCTACCGGAAATCAAACCTCCACCACCGTTTCCTCAAAGGTTTCAACAACAAAGGAAGAATGATCAATTCAGAAAATTCCTTTATATCCTGAAACAACTTCACATCAACATTCCATTAGTTGAAGCATTCGAGCAGATGCCAAATTACGTCAAATTCATGAAGGATGTACTGTCACGAAAGAAAAGATTAGGAGAATTCGAAACTGTAGCTCTCACCGAAGAATGCAGTGCAATTTTGCAGAATAAGCTCCCGCCTAAACTCAAGGATCCTGGCAGTTTTACCATTCCATGTAACATTGGCGATAAGTACGTGGGACAAGCATTATGCGATTTAGGGGCCAGCATCAATCTCATGCCCAAATCCGTCTTTCAAAAATTGGGAATTGGGGAAGCAAGGCCAACTACGGTAACTCTTCAATTAGCAGATCGGTCCATTACATACCCCGAAGGAAAAATTGAAGACGTTCTGGTAAAAGTAGATAAGTTTATCTTCCCTGTTGATTTTATTGTGTTAGACTATGAAGCAGATTCGAATGTACCCATCATTTTGGGTAGGCCATTCTTAGCCACTGGAAGAGCATTAATTGACGTACAGAAAGGTGAATTAACCATGAGGGTGCAGGACGAGAAGATTACATTCAATGTGTTCCAAGCCATGAAACATCCTGACGACGAGGAAGAATGTTCATCAGTATGCATGATCGACTCATTGGTCGCTAAGACCTTTGAAACGTCTATGTACCGAGACCCGTTGGAAGCAGCCCTAATGTTGGATCCTGAGGAGATAGATAATAAAGAAATTGTACAAAGCGTGGCATTCTTACAAGCAAATTCGCGAGTCAATAACCCAGTCAACAAGATTGAAGGATTGGAACTACCCACTTGCAAGCCTCATCGACCATCAATCGAAGAACCACCATCGCTGGACTTGAAGCCACTGCCAGCACATCTGCAATATGAATATTTGGGTGAATCATCTACACTGCCAGTAATCATCTCTGCATATCTCTCCGAAACCCAAAAAGAGAAATTACTGAGAGTCCTTCGAAGTCATATACGAGCCATTGGGTGGACTATTGCAGACATTAAGGGGATTAGTCCTGCATTTTGCATGCATAAGATCATACTCGATGATGAGAACAAGGGATCAGTCGAACATCAAAGGAGACTAAATCCAATCATGAAAGAGGTAGTCAAAAAGGAAATCATCAAGTGGTTGGATTCAGGAATTATCTTCCCTATTTCAGACAGTAGATGGGTTAGCCCAGTTCAGTGTGTTCCTAAGAAAGGTGGCATGACAGTAGTGAAAAATCAAAACAATGAATTAATCCCGTCAAGAACTGTCACAGGGTGGCGCGTGTGTATGGATTACCGAAAATTGAACAAAGCTACAAGAAAAGATCACTTCCCGCTACCATTCATAGATCAGATGTTAGATAGATTAGCAGGAAGGGCTTATTTTTGTTTTCTAGACGGATTTTCGGGATACAATCAGATTTTCATCGCACCAGCGGATCAAGAAAAGACTATTTTCACATGCCCCTACGGCACATTTGCTTTTAGACGGATGCCTTTTGGATTATGCAACGCACCCGCCACGTTTCAACGTTGCATGATGGCAATCTTCACGGACATGATAGAGAAATTTCTCGAAGTCTTCATGGATGACTTTTCTGTGTTTGGTGATTCGTATGATGAATGTCTTGATAACTTAGCCAAGGTTTTGCGCAGGTGCGAAGAAACTAACTTAGTGCTAAACTGGGAAAAGTGTCACTTCATGGTACAAGAAGGAATAGTTCTGGGACACAAAGTATCTAGCAAGGGCATTGAAGTGGACAGAGCAAAGATAGAGACGATAGAGAAACTTCCTCCGCCTACGTCAGTCAAGGTAATTCGTAGTTTCCTGGGACATGCTGGATTCTATCGACGTTTTATTAAGGATTTCTCTAAAATCTCTAAACCTTTATGTAATTTGCTTGAAAAAGATGCTAAGTTTGTTTTTGATGATTTGTGTATGCAGGCTTTCCAGACATTGAAGGAAAAGTTGGTGACAACCCCAATAATAGTAGCTCCAGATTGGAATCTTCCATTTGAAGTGATGTGTGACGCGAGCGATGTCGCACTTGGAGCTGTTCTGGGACAGAAAAGGGATAAGATCTTTCACTCAATATACTATGCAAGCAAAACTCTCACTGATGCTCAAGTGAATTACACCGTGACTGAAAAAGAATTGTTGGCAGTAGTGTTTGCTTTTGACAAGTTCCGAGCGTATCTGGTAGGAACAAAGGTGATAGTATATACAGACCACTCCGCAATCCGCTATTTGATTGAAAAGAAGGATGCTAAGCCAAGGCTAATTCGATGGGTGCTCTTATTGCAAGAGTTTGATCTCGAGATAAAAGATAGGAAAGGAACCGAGAATCAAGTGGCTGATCACTTGTCACGATTGGAGGGAGGAAACAAAGAGTCAAACTCTGTGCTGATCAACGAAGTCTTTCCAGACGAACAATTGTTTGCGGTAAATCAACCTACACTTCCATGGTATGCCGACTATGTCAACTATCTAGTAAGTGGCCTACTTCCTCCCGACATTAATTTCCAGCAAAAGAAGAGATTTCTAAATTATGTGAAGAACTTCATTTGGGATGAGCCATACTTGTTTAAGAAATGTGGGGATCAAATGATAAGGAGGTGTATTCCCGATGAAAATTTCGAGGAAATTCTGGGTAATTGTCACAATTCACCATACGGTGGGCATTTTAAAGGAGATCGCACAGCAGCTAAAATCCTACAATCTGGTTTTTTCTGGCCCACCTTACATAAAGATGCTCATGAGTTTGTGAAGCGTTGTGATCGATGCCAACGGGTCGGAAATTTAACGAAGCGTGATGAGATGCCACTGTCGACTATGTTGGAAGTAGAGCTTTTTGATGTTTGGGGGATTGACTTCATGGGACCATTCATTCCCTCATTTGGAAATCGGTACATCTTAGTTGCAGTTGATTACGTGTCTAAGTGGGTTGAGGCAGAAGCACTCCCAACTGATGATTCGAAGGTGGTGATGCAATTCATTAAGAAGCACATTTTCACAAGATTCGGCACACCAAGAGCCATCATTAGTGATCAAGGATCCCACTTTTGCAATAAGTACTTCAACGCTCTCTTAGCAAAATATGGTGTGCGGCATAAAGTAGCAACTGCATACTATCCGCAGACGAATGGGCAAGCAGAGATCTCTAATCGAGAAATCAAGAAGATCTTAGAAAAAACAGTCAGTCCCACAAGAAAAGATTGGTCCAGGAAATTAGATGATGCTCTGTGGGCATACAGAACGGCTTTTAAGACACCAATTGGAATGTCACCGTATAGGTTAGTTTTCGGAAAAGCATGTCACTTACCATTAGAATTGGAGCATAAGGCTTTTTGGGCTGTTCGCAACTTGAACATGAGTTTGGAACTGTCGGAGAAGGAACGGTTGATGCAACTGAACGAACTCGATGAATTTCGATACATAGCCTATGAGAATGCCAAACTATACAAGGAAAGAACAAAGAAATGGCATGACAGGACTATTGCCACTAAGTTGTTTGAACCGGGGCAATTAGTACTCCTTTTCAACTCTCGTCTCAAACTTTTTCCTGGAAAACTAAAATCTCGATGGTCTGGACCATTTGTTGTCATAAACTCATTCCCACATGGTGCCGTGGAGATAGCCGAAGCTGAGACCGGTAGACAATTCAAAGTCAATGGACAACGTCTCAAACATTACTTGGGTGGAGAAATTGTGAATGAAAAGACCTCGGTGGTCTTAGAATGAAGTAACCTGAGTATCATGTCGAGCTAAGGACATAAAACTAAGCGCTTCTTGGGAGGCAACCCAAGCCTTTACTTGTTTTAATTTTTGCGTTTTTTGTTTCGTTTTGTTTTTGTTTTAGTGTGATATGTGGTGTTTTGTCGGGTTTTGCAGGCATATCGCGATGCAAGGTAACGAGGAGATGAATATTTCATGGACTGGGGCATTTTGGAGAAGAAGAATGATTAAGCCATGGCACAATTTGAATCAGGCCATGGCTCAATTTTGAACAAAAAGAGTGCATAAATTTCAGAAGCTTGAAGCCATGGCACAACTTCAGTCAGGCCTTGGCTCAATAAAATGCACAAATTCCAGCAGCCTTAAGCCATGGCACCACTTGAATAAGGCCATGGCTCCATTTCAAGTGCAAAAAGACATCAATTTTCAGAAGCTGAAGGCCATGGCTCAAATTGGATCGAGCCATGGCCTCCAAAAAAAAAAAAAAAAAAAAAAAAATTTAATTTCAGAAAATACCTTATCTCCTCCCCTATTCTCCAAAGTCAGCAACCACTCCCGAGAACCTAACAAAGCCGCCGCCGCATCAATCAACCGCCACCGCCGCCCAGCCGCGACCTGAAACCCTAACTCAGCCCAACCGCGACCTGCATCTTTTTCTCCTTCAGATCTAAACCGCCGCACCTAACCCCGTCGCAACCTAGCCGCGAACCGCCTTCTCCAGTTCAGGCCGCAACCACCAGCAACAACCACGATCTGAAACCCTAAGCAGCGCCCTTCCCCTGCCGAAACCGTCGCGATCTTCTTCAACCACTACCCAGCCGCGTCCTGCCTCAACCCGCCCCCCTCAGATCTGACACCACCGCAAACCCTAACCACCGCCTACCTATTCCTCAACCATAACCGCCGCGCCCCCCTCAGATCTGAAACCACCGCGCGCCCTGCCTCCTTCCTCAGCCGCACCCTGCCGCAACCACGCCGTTCAGCCACCCCAAAGCTTCGCTGAAACCCTAATTCCGCCACCCTTTGCCCAAAACAGCCACTAGACATACCCTAACAATTCGGCATCTCTCAAGGACAGGTAACAATTGATTCTTGCTTTTCTTGGCTCGATTCTTGATTTTGGACTTCGAAGAAGTCCGAAACACAACAATAGACCTGCAACTATAGTATAGGAAAAAGCTTCTCTTTGATAGCTGAGGGCGTATTATGCTATTTTTGGATTTTTGTTGATGATTATTTGCGAATTGTGGAGGAACGGGGTCTTGTAGTATTGGTTATCGGATTGTTGCGTGATTGTGTGGGTAATTGAGATTGCTTGTATTTTCGTTTTGGTTTGATAATTGGGGATTGATATTTTTTTGTGGAGTAATTCTTTCGGCGGGTGCTTGTGTTGTTTAAATTATACCAAATGGCACCACGAAGTAGAACGGCCCAGAAGAAACCCCCTGTGAACAAATTAGCACTAACAACCACCTCCACGAAAAAGCTTAGTGGTGCTAGGAATAAACAAGGGCGGACGGATGAGTTTGATAGCATTAGGTTTGTTAACCCGGAAGCTCAAAAGAAATTCTTTGACGAACATGAGATCACTAGGACATTTATCACGGAGAGGGGTGTAGAATGTACCCCCGAGAGTTTCCCCGAATTTTATCGGTTATTTCAAAAATGGGGATGGATGGAGTTCATTAAACAACCAACGGAGATTGAGGGCGAGATCGTCCGCGAATTCTACGCAAATGTTTCCCAAACTCCGGACGCAAAGGAAATCTAAGTTCGGGGAAGGTTAGTCAAGTTCGATAAGGCGACCATCAATACTCTTTACGAGTTGCCGACTTATGCCACTGACCAATACACCACTTGCCTAGCGGAAGCAATCGATATGAAAGACATAGTGGAGTACATTTGTCTCCCGGGCACAGTCGTCCGGACGGCGGGACCAATTTTGAAAGCATCGCTCACTCCTACAGCAAAAATTTGGTTCGCCTTCATTGCTTGCCGCCTTATGCCCACGACACATTACACAAAACTCTCGGAAGCCAAAGCCCGCCTAATCTACTCGCTCATGAAAGAACACACCGTTGACGTCGGAGAATTAATCTGCAAAGGCATTATCCGAAATGCAACAAAGGAAGGGGCCCAAACATTTTGGTTCCCCTCCCTTATCTTTCGTCTTTGTATGCAAGCCGGGGTGCAGCGAGGTGACGGTACTGGAGTGGTGAAATTAACAAGTGCCTTCGATGATCCAACCTGGTGTAAGATATTGGGTATTTCGTATTGGAACCCCAAGAGCGCGAGGACTATTTCAAACCGGGGAGTGACATCATCGTCGACACCCCTCCCAAAAGCGAGAACAATGCCACAGCGGCTTGACGCCGTGGAGAAGCAACTTAACTTTTTATTTGCTTACATACAAACCGGCTTTCAGCGAAATGAGGCATTCCAAGCAGCTGAGTTGCAGAGTCGAGGTGTCCAACTGCCACCAATGCCACCTTTTCCAACTTTGGATGATTTCGAGAGGGGCTCCACCGATATTAATGATGATGCTGAGTCGGGTCCCGAGAATGCTGCTTAGGATGGACAGACATATGGGAGACCGCCAGTCACCACCTCGTAGGGACGTATCCTTTTTACTGTTCTCTGTTATCTTTTGTTGGTGGTTTTCTTACTGTCTGCCTGTGCATTTTCTCGTATTTCCTGTTTGGCTAGTCTGGCATGTTTCAACTCGTCTGTTTATGTCACAGTGAGGACACTGTTTGTTCTAAGTTTGGGGGGGTCGCATTTACTTCATGCATGCTAGGTCAACTTTAACTAATTTTTTTTGAAATTTTATGTGTTTTCGACTGTTTTTCCTGCACATTTTGAGCACGAATACATAATCGATAATTGAGGATGACGTTAGAGAATTATAGTTAGAATAGAGCTTAAGAAATCTTTCCTTGCCTACCTAGTCTCTAGATTCGAGGGTTAAAGTGCTAAATGTCTAAGTGATAGTTTTGCCTAAGTTTGGGGGAAAGGATAACTTTAACAAGAACCAAATGAAGCAAATGATTGAAAAAAAAAAAAAACTATAAGTCAAAAGAAAACAACCTCACTTGTATGAGACCTGAAAAACCTCATCGCTTGAGACTTATACTTGCACTCCTCTAACTTGACTGCGATAAGATGAACGATATATGGGTGCTTTGATCTAACTATTCGGTACTCCTCTATTTTGACTGCTTCTTTAGAACGAGTTATGAGTGTGAGTGGTGCTACATATTACTAAAGTCGTGAAAAAAAAAAAAAAAAAAAAAAGAACAGAAGTTTGCTAAGTGAAAGTTCGAATTTAAAGAAGTCAATAACTTCAACTGAAAGCTTTGCTAGAACTTAGTGATTGGTATGATAACCCAAGAAAATAGAGAACTTGTTTGGCAAGTAAGGAATTCATGCAATTAGGCTCGATGATTTCGAAGCTATGGTGATCTAGGTGATTCCGACATTCTCATATTACGTATACACACACACACGCAGAAATTACATGATAAAGTGCATGACATTTTGAAAATATTGGTATGGAGTTAACTTTGAATGCATGAGGATAAATGTTCGAAGTTGGTTTGATTTTTGTTGAAAATAGTGTCATTACTCGAGGACGAGCAACAATTTAAGTTGGGGGGTGTGATAACTCTGTGAAAATAGAGTTATCGCGTGGACTTTTTAGGCTTAAATTAGTGTTTTTCTTGAATAATTGTGAGTCGTTTGGGATTTTATTGCATATTTTACTTTTTAGAGTCGATTCACGAATTTAATCAAGTTTTGAGAATAATCCTTGATTTTTTATACTAATTCGATATATTCTCTTGTAGGAGATGAAATGGGCCAATAAAGTTTGTAACCAAGTGAAAGTGAACAATTTCAAATATTAAAGGGGTCAAAGGATACAAAGGTAGAAATTCAGGGGCTGAAAGTGCAATTAGAGTCCATAATTGTTGAAATTGTAGTTGATGCGGCAGACTTGAGCGATAATGGGCTGGTGGCCCATTTGTGAAGTTTTGAAGATTTAATAGAATCCTACTACACTTGGGACTCGGAAGGAAGAAATAAAAAGGCAAAAAGATCAGAAAAAATCACACACCACATTAGAGAAAAAAGAGAAGACACGCAAGATCAGAGAGAACAAGCGCATATCACACTTTTTGCTATTTTCCGTATTCCTTTATTAGAGAAGACTATGAACTCCTCTTTTATTGTTTATTTCGTTATTTTTAGCATGAACTAATTTCGTTTAGTCTAGGGTTTTTACGGATCCATGTTATGCGAATAATGTTTTAGTTTCTTTTCTAGTTTTAATTTAGTGATTTTCGATTTTTATTGTCGATATTCGTTTATCTAATTTTGTGCTAATTTACTGTCAAATTGACTGGCCACCTATTTGATTGTTTACTTTTCTTGATTGAACCTGGGAAGGGAATATTAAGAATAGAAGAGGAATTAGGTAGTGGGTTGTATGTTAGTATAGGAATATACCCAACACGCCCATATCCAAATTAGGTCATATGATTCATGCATGTTATTAATTCTACTAACTTAGGAATAAGAATAGTAAGTTAATAGCATAGGTTCTTAGGTGATTCGGAAGACACTTAAGGATAGAAGTGAACCCTAGGATAGCGAATAAGAATTACTAGTTAAAATTAGGGAGTTAATTAACATTAGGAGCATAACATTGGTGAAGTTTAACTCTAGACCCTTGTCTCATTGATTGTCTTCTTAAGCACTTTAATCATCATTTTAGATTAGTTATTTCTCTAGTTTTAGTAGTTAGTTAATAAATAAACAAACCAAAATAACATTTTAGCCTAGTTGAATTAGAATAAGAATTAAGTTAGGGAATTTGGTACAATTTTAGTTTCAAGTCCTCGTGGGTTAAACACTCAACTTACTCTTTATTACTTTTGCGATACGTGCACTTGCGTTATTTGCGTGTGTAAAATCCGCAACAACTCTTCATCAGAAGTGTCTGAATCTGAATCAGATGAGTAGACAGCAGCTTGCTTTTCCGCTTCTGCTACCATCGCCTTTCCTTTCTGATGCTTTCTTTCTTTTCTGATTCTCTTTTCTTCTTCCGTGTACTTCTCAGCTTTAGGATATGGGCAGTCTCTGATGAAATGACCCAGTTTTCGGCAATTATAGCACATCATTTTGGATTTATAGGAATCCTTATCATGAGAAGAAGAAGTAGGGTTAGAAGTAGAAGCATTGTTATATTTGTTCTTCATTTTTCGTCTGTAGAACTTTTTAAAGTTGTTCATCAGCAATGCAACGTCTCCAGCAGTGTACTCCTTTTTGTTGAGTAGTGTGGCTTCATCAGATGAGTCCACATCTTTGTTTTTGTGAGCTGGCCTTCTTGGATTTTCAGCAGCAACCAGTGCAGTTGTGGGACTTGAAGTTGAGGTTTCTTCAACACCCATTCTTGGCAGTTTATACTCATACGCCTTGAGTACGGAGAACAGCTCTGTAAGAGAAATCTTCCCCAGATCTCTTGATTCTTCCATGGCTGTCACCTTCATGTTGAACTTGGGAGGCAGGGCCTTCAGTACTCTGACGGTGATCTCCTTGTCAGTGAAGGTCTTTCCCAGCTTTAGAACTTCATTCAATGTTCTGGTGAACCTGGTATCCATCTGATCAATGGTCTCTCCAGACTTCATTTTGAAGTTGTCCAACTTTTCAAGAGCAACACTTAGCTGATGCTCCTTAATGGCGTCGTTTCTTTCGCTCATATCTCTGACTTTGTCCCACATCTCCTTTGCAGTTTTGCAATGTTTGACTTTATCAAACCGATCATTGTCCAGGGCTTTGGTCATGATGAAACGGCCAACTTTGTCCAGATTGAACAGCTTTATTTCTTCGGCTGTCATCTCTGTCAGATCTTTTTCCACCACTAGTTCAGCTTCGTCAACTATTATAGTCTTGGTGAATTTGAATGGACCTTTGATGATACATGTGTACATGTTATCATTATAAGCAGCCAGGAAAATCTCCATTCTGATTTTCCAGTCTTCGAATGACATACCAGCAATGTGGGGAACATGGCTGATACAGTCCATTTTTCAAAAAGTTTTAATTTTTCAAAAAGATGCTCTTTTGAAAAGTTTTGAAAACCTTTGAAAAACACTTGGATCAAGCTCGTTGATCAGGCAGCTGATTCTAATGAACCAACTGCTCTGATACCACTTGTTGGTCCCAAGTGGTCAGATGAGGTTTAGAGGGGCGGGGGTGAATAAACCTCTTTAAAATTTTCTTCCAATTTTAACTTTAAAACTTTTCTCTTACAATGAGCAGACTAAGCTGATCAGAGTAATAAGTTACAAGTCTGTTCGCGAACAAATCTTTGAACAGGTTTGATGACCACTCGTCTGATAATTACTTAGCTGATTTTGTTAAAATCAGTTTTAATACTTAGAGTACTTGCAGCGGATTTTTCAAAGTGTTTTTCACGAGTATCCTCAGTAGTTTGAAAAATGGTTCCCCAGTTTTATGAACTCCTTTTAAATCCTTTTTCAAACAGTTAACTAAAGTGTTTTATGCAGTTTTGAAATATGCAAGTAAAGTGCAAACAAAACACAAGAATTTTTATAGTGGTTATATGGATGTAAATATCCTTTAGTCCACTCTTCCAAGTCACAAAGATCTTGGGTTATACTAGAAACACACAGTAACCAGTATACTCTGCTTATGCCTAACAACAAATGAACAGGCCGTAAGTGCGCAGTAAGAAATCACAAAGAAATCCTACTCTCTGAAGTAATATCACTCACTAAGATGGATATCTACTTCTCACAACACTCTGTTTTACAAAATCACTCAGAAGATGTATTTAGCTTTGTTCTTCAACTTCGCTTTTCGTCAACAAATGACTAAGCTGATGAGTGAACTGTTCTTGAGACTTAAAGAGTTCTGCTTCGAAAATTCTCTCAGAGATTGTGTTGTTATCTTCTCTTCGTCTCTTTCAGCTATTTATACTTGAGGTTTGAAAAATGTCCGTTGAAGAGACAAGATTCAAATTCCTCGAGTACTGGTCCTTAAAATCCGCGAACGGCTCTTTTGCAGTCTGTCCGTACTGTCAATAGTACTATTCTGCAGGCAGCATTAAATGCACCCAGCTGATGCGAAGCATTTCTTCAATCATTTGTCTTTAATATCCTTGTACTTCAGCATTTATTACTCCCAGGGGCATTTATTACCGTTGGGAAGACTTTATGATCCTTTCCACTTGGTTGACGAAAGTGCAAGTCTGATGGCGAACTAGGCTGATCTCAAACTTGAACAAATCTGATTTGAGTCGGCCGATCTTCGTCAGTCTGATAACTTTCCTTCAGCAGATCAGAAGTCTTGGACCTTGAAATTTGACTCTTCTGATGTCTTCTTTACTTAGTCAAAATTCCTTCAAAAGGGGCCATCAGCTAAGTTGGTTTATACTTAGCCAATTTGAAGTTTTGGAATCCTTCAAAACCTCCCTTATCAAAATGTCTTCAGTGTTCTTCATCTTCATCCTTATCCAACAACAGGACTATATATATATATATATATATATATATATATATATATATATATAAAATATACACGATTGAAAAACTAAACTACTAATATCAAAAAGTGAAAAAATATCAAGTTTGCTACTCAAAATATTTTAAACCCCCATGCAAAACTGTCTAGGTCCGCCCTGCCAAGACAGAGAAGGTATGATAATTGAAAGATGGACGTAGAAGAGAGGAGAGTTTGCAAAATCGAACTAAGAGGTTCTAGGTAAGAAAAAAACTCTGATAAATTTTTTTTGGGATAATCACTATAATTACACTGAACATCATAAATAGTTTGAGTAATTCTCCCTTCTTCTGTCGGATTTTAAAAGCTCTTGCTCTTCTGGCTAGAATTTGGTTAAGAAATTGAAAACAATAACTTCTTAAAAAAATGATCACAATAAGTCTTTTTCATTCAAAAAATCGAAAAAAAAAAGTAACCAATTATGCTCATAATTACAATGGTTCACTATTATTTTTCTAGAATGGATTTGTAATGTTTTTCTGACTATGTGTGAGTACATGTTCTCGTAGGATGTTTCAATCCTATTCCTAGGTTAAAAAACATAAGAGAATTGCACTTGTGGTCAGGGATTAAAATTTCGTTTCGAATGTATGTTTCAGTCAATCAAATATTGGAAACTTTTCGAGACTATTCGGGAATATTTCGGAAACACTAAGGAAAATTTGTAAAAAAATTACTAAATTTAGGAAAATAATAGAGTTTAAGACAAATAAATAGTTTCGCAATTACATCTTGTTTTCGTTTCGTTTAATTCAAAAACGGAAACTTTTCGATGTTTTCGATGGAAAGATGGAAATTTAGATTGTGGTTACTTTATACTGATTCTCATTTATGATACCATAAAAATTTGGATGAATATATTTGGTACCATAATTTAACAAATCATCGTAAAACTACTTATCGCCCAACCATTCAACGCTACTCAACTTTGATATTCTAGTCCATCCGATTGCTAATGTCCCTTCCCCCATTCTATTATAAAAAATATTATAATATGTCGTATATAATATATTATAGTTATGAAAAATATTAAAATATAATAGTTTCCTAAAATATGAACAATATTTGGGGTCAGAGAATAAAGGGGTTTCGGAAACAGTATTTATTTGGTACCACAAGTACAATTCTCTTTAAAAAAAAGAATATTGCACGTCATTTGATTTTCATAGGCCAATTATATATACAGGTGCAGTGCACTAACACGAAATTTGAAAAACTAAGAAAAAAAAAAGTGATTGTTCAATTAGGACAAGCCCATCTAACTTTGATGGACCAAGGAAGCAACCAGCCCGTAATCCTTCCACTACAGAGAGCGGACGGTTTTCGCTGCTCTGTGAAACCAGCCTTGCGTAGTGCCCGCACCTCTAAGGGCCACAAATACCATGCTTACGCTTGGAACACATGGCCTAACTCCCCGCTTGGAATGGGCAGGCCAACAATTAGCATCCAGTGGCCCAGTTGATGAGGCAAGCCCAATGTCCAATCACATTAATGCCCTCACTTGAGTTACAAGCACACGTTACTGAGCTCGGCAAGCATAATTATTTGTGTGTATTTTATTAACTGCTCTATTTTCTCATGTTTTTTCGATGTGGGAGTTTTACTTGTTTCTTCTCATGCAAATGGAAATCAAACTTGTTTGGCCTTCTTGCTGCACCACTTATCACCCAATTCGTAAGGTGTTTATGCTGCAAATAAAATAAAAAACCTCGTTAGCTAGTACATAGAGTTCCTCAGTATTTTTCCAACATTAATTTGTTGTTATTGTAAAATTCTTGTTCAAGCATATTGACTTTTATTTTTATTCATACATTCGTCCAGCCAAATAATTTTCTACATTTTTGCAATTTCAATACATGTAAGTGGATTGATCGATAAAACATCACTGAAAACGGTAGTGCTTTAAGTTTTAAATTATCTTGAATGTTTAAATTTTATTGTTTAAATAAGATATTTTTTATTTGTTTAGTGTTCATATGTTTGATGACTTGCTTCTTTCTTGTTTGTTTTTAATTTCTTGATAATATTTGATGATTTGGTTAAGATTTAATGTTTATTATGCCATATATAGAGTTTATTAATTTCATAAGTAAATTTGTGTAAATGGATTCATCATAAATAAATATAATTTTATTAGTTATCGTAGAACTTATTGACGATATTTCAGTATATATTTAGATATAAAAATTCATCTTAACAAAACCATCTATAATTTTAGGCAAAGAATTATATTATAAAAAATAATAGATTTGCGGTTTAGTCTCACCCTCAAATCTTGCCCCCTTAAATATAAAATTTGTTGTTCCCAAGTGGTCAGATGAGGTCTAGAGGGGGGGTGAATAGACCTCTAAACTTTTTGACAATTTTTAACTTTAAAACTTTTGTTCTATCTTGAATAGACTAAGCCGTTATCGAACAGTAAGTTACTTGGCTGATCGCGAACAAATCTTTGAAGAGCTTCGGTGACCACTAATCTGATAATTACTTAGCTGATTTTGTTAAAATCAGTTTTAATACTTAGAGTACTTGCAGCGGATTTGTAAAGTGTTTTTCACAAGTAAACTTAGTAGTTTGAAAGTTTGTTCCCCAGTTTTATAAAACTCCTTTCCTTATAAACTTTTCAGACAGTTAAATCAAAGTGTTTTTATGCAACTGAAAATATGCAAATAAAATGCAAGTAAAAACACAGAAATTTTTATAGTGGTTATATGGATTTAAATATCCTTTAGTCCACTCTTCCAAGTCACTTAGATCTTGGGTTATACTAAGAACACAAAGTAATTAGTACACTCCACTTGCGGCAATCAACAAATGAAAAGGCAACAAGTGCGCAATAGGAAATCACACAGAAACTCCTACTCTCTGAAGTAATATCACTCACAAAGATGGATATCTAATTCTCACAACACTCACGATTACAAAATCATTCAGAAGATGTATTTTTTCGTTGTTCTTCAACTCTGCTTTTGTCAACAAATGACTAAGCTGATGAGTGAGCTGTTCTTGAGACTTGAAGAATTCTGCTTCGAAAATTTCTCAGAGATTGTGTGTTGTTATTCTTCTCTTCGTCTACAGCTATTTATACTCAAGGCTTGAAAAATGTTCGTTGAAGAGAGACAAGATTCAAAAACCTCGGGTACTGGTCCTTAATTTCCGCGAACGGCTCTTTGCAGTCTGTCCGTGCTGTCAACAGTACTTTTCTGCAGGCCGCATTAAATGCACCCAGCTGATGCGAAGCATTTCTTCAATCATTTGTCTTTAATAACCTTGTACTTCAACATTTATTACTTCCAGGGGCATTTATTACCGTTGGGAAGACTTCTTGATATTTTCCACTTGGCTGACGAAACTGCAAGTCTGATGACGAACTAAGCTGATCTCAAAGTTGAACAAATCTATTTTGAGTCGGCTGATCTTCACCAGTCTGATTCCTTTCCTTCAGTAGATCAGTAGCCTTTGGACCTTGAATTTTGACTCTTCTGATATCTTCTTTACTTAGTCAAAAATTCTTCAAATTTAGATTCTCATTTGACATCTATATATACCCCTACACATGTAATATTTATACATATACAATTGACCTAAAACCTAAAATGTCAAAAGAAAATGCAACTTTTGCGTATTTACTGATGAATCGCAAAGGAAAGCTGCATTCAATGAACGGAAGAAGGATTTGATTAAGGAAGTGAGCGAGCTTAGCTCGCTTTGCGGCGTGGAGGCATATGCTAGCATCCGCTATGCTAATGAACCTGAGACGGAGGTGTGGCCCTCCCATGTGACGGCACACACCGTATTGGAGCGCTCAAAGAAGGTGGTCGACGAAGAGTTTATAGCAAAGGAGAATAAAAAAAAAGGAATTGAAAGAATTTATGTTCAAGTGCATGTATGGAAAGGCTAGCTTGTCCGATTTTGATATGCGCGACAGGGATAATATGAAGTTGGTCATGGAAGAATTTGAGCAAGAGCTAAACTCTCGAATGAAAGGGTCCAATGGAAATTAGGTTCATAAATAGGCTCAACCCAAACTATGGACATATTTATATTGATTTTTATGTTATGTTTTATTTGCTTAAGGATGTACTTGTAGAGGTAAGGTATTACACCTACTCGAATTTATATATTTATTTAAAATAAATAAATTTAAAAGGGGTTATATGTGAAACCCTCCATTTATATAGTTAGTGAGATTATTATAACTTAATGTTTCAAGGGTCTTTCTAAAATAAGATTTCGCGGGGCTAGAGTCTATATAAGATATCTCATTTCATCCATTAAAAAAAGTCAAAAATACAATCTGAATCCCAATTTTCTTTCAAATTGAAATTACAAATTTTAATTTTATCCACCACCTTATTCCTCGAACCCAAACAACAATCCAGCCAGTGGTCGAGCTAGTAATAATTCTTTCAGGGGTGTGGGGGCTAAATTTTCTGTCAAATACTTTCTTAATATTTTGTATTTCCTCAATATTTTGATACAATGACAAAAAAATAAAATAAAGCAATACACAAAATGAAAATCACACAAAAATTGAAAATATAAATATCTTAAAGAATAAGAATAATTTAAACAGTAATCGATAATATTTTATTGAATATAAATAGTTTCTATCGATTCCTCCTTAAAAGAGTCAACATTTTCTTTTGAAAAATATAATATATAAGTACGCAATCGATAAATAAATAAAAAAACTACTTCAACATAAAATATTGTTCCCTAAATATTCTTGAAAAACTAGAAGAAATAATTTGTTAAGAAATTAAAAGAATATAATGAGATATTTTAATCTATCTATCTATATATATATATATATATATATATATATATATATATATATATATATATATATATAGATATATAGATATTCGGTAGTGATTTTAATCTATATTAATTAGCTCTAGCAAGAGAACAAAAAAAAAATATGTATAAAATGTCAAAAAATAAAAGGCTCCCCAAGAAAGTCGAACTCAGAACAACAAGGAGAACACACTTTCCCTTGACAAGCCCACCACTACTGTATAAAATATTTTTTTTAGGGGGCGGTCGTCCTACTCAGTCTCCGTGACGCTCTGCCACTGAATCCAACACCAAAAACCGCAGCCCCACCACACTCGCGACCCCAGCGCCTCATTCAGTTTGTAAATTTTACTAATAATGATATAATTGATTTTTGTCAAAGTTTGGCGATGATGACATAATCCTTATTTTGTTGTGTATATGTTTCATCCATGTTTCAAGGTTGTTCTCTAAAACTTAAACAATAAAAATAATTTGTTTAAGTATATTTGAAGACTCCAAAACAAAGACAAAAATATAAGAGTGATTCTAAATTGATTTAATGGTTGAGAAATCACATTATTACTTCAAGCTTGTGGGTTCAAGCCCCGACAATTACATCTTATGCAATTTTAAAAAAAAATCAATAAACGTAGTGGCGTAACAAAAAAAAATTTATATCAGCGGGGTCATTATGTTACTAAAAAGAAAATCAATCATGACAACAAATATTTGAACTAAATTGATTCAAACTAAAAAAAACAGTTAATTAGATTGGTTTTTTTTACAAGTTTCTACATTGATTTGTCATAGATTGAAATTAATCAATTATCGAACCATTTGAAACGATATCAAGCGTGTATTTATATATAATCGTAGAATTATATTTAACAATTTATTTTTTATTTTCTGTGAAATTCCTGTTTAATTATTGATAAACACAAGCTTTCCATAGTTGTTGTATCAAATATTCCTTTTCTTTCCACTAAATTTTGAATCAATCACTGCTAATTTTTGAAGTATACGTATAAACAATATTTTATAAGTGAGTGAGAATAAATTTTAATATCATACTTTAAGTGAATTTTATAATATATTTTTTTATTTTTATTATTTTAGTTCAATTATTTAAAAATACCTTAAATTTAAATGTACTAATATTAATTATTAGAAGAATAAATCAAACTACCTATAAAGTTTAATGTAATTACAGAAATCACCCCACATTTTGTGATTTCTTACATGTACTTTTTTACTCAAAGTTTGTTTGATTGACTTTAAAATGAAATCTGTACAGAATTTGGTAAATATTTACAGGCAATATTCCATCTTTAAAAAATACGCTAGAATTGTCATCCTGGAGCTTTCACTTTTCGTCAAAATTGATTCAGTAATCAGTATGTAATTTAGATTTCCAGCTATCCATTCTTAATTTGTTTATGTCAACTTTAATTAACAAACCACCTCAACAAAATTGATTAAGACATTCTCAAAATATTCCACATCATATAATGTGTTTCTAAGAAATTTGAAATATTACTATGAATTGACTTGGTCATTATTAATAGAAAAAATTGTATATACGTCATGTTACTAAGGTTCTCTGGCAAAAAAATCTTGTAAAATTCGGGCTGACATTTAAGTTATAAATAAATTAAAGTCTCAATTTTTATTACAGAACAAAATTCTTAAAATTGCAAAAATCGCCAGTAATTAAGGCTTGTTGGCGAAAAAATTCATTATAAGATTCAAACTGACAGTAAAATCACGTAACTAAACTAATTTCAAAATTTCAGTCATATATCAACTCAAAATTGTTAATTTCACCAAATTGAGCCACGTATATGTGACAATTAATTCATTTTCTATATGACAATTCGACATGGTAATGTGGACACTCACGAGGACAAAATTGGAGGATAAAATAGGAAGGAACATCATTCTCATTTATCCACCCATCATTAAAGTTTTGCCCTCTATTCTTCTACATGACTAAAATCCCCAATCGATTAAGCCACATTGTCACATGTGACTTAATTTGAAAAATTTAAGAATCACTACAACAAAAATATCTTTGGTGGCGTCAAACTTGATGATATTTTGAAGAAAATATGAGAAAAAATAAATACAGTTATATTTTTTGAAAATGTCAGAAATTATAAATGTTAAATATACTATTGAGACATTTTAATATTATTATGGCATTTTATAATGTTACTTTTTGTTATGATAGTGACATTTAACTTTTAGTTACACCGCTACAAGTGACAGTTTGGAAAATGTCGTTATATATAAAATGTCACTAGCAAAATGTCACTTGTAGCGGTGTGGCTAAATGTATCAATGTCACAATTATAGTTAAAAGTAACATTTTAAAATATTACTATAGTAAAAAAATGTCACTAATCAGTCAAATTAACACTTATACTTTGTGGCATTTTTCAAAAATATGACTATATTGATAATTTGTGACATTTTCTATAAAATGTTATCATGCATGATGCCACTATAGATCATATTTGTTGTAGTGAATTTTGATTTAAATTGAATTGAAAATGCTAAATTAATTTAAATTTATTATTCAATTGTCATTCTAAATTTAAAAACGACATTTTTGCCAGCGAGTCTTACTCATAGACAGTTTTTGTTAGTATTACCAAACTAATTTAATTATAGCAATTAATTGCTAGCCCGAATCTTAAAGTTTTTTTTCCCTCTCTCTCTCTCTTTATTTATATATATATATATATATATATATATATATATATATAAAATCAATTGAAAAGCGGAACTACTATTTCTTTTATTTCTATTTTTGCGCCACAATTTCAATCAATATTGTTGAGGTTCGTTGTAACATTCTACAGATACGTCTATTTCATTAAGTATTTTTTAACCACCATCAAATCCTTTAAGCTCACATCACATGATCAACTGCTACAGAACACATAGTGAAAATTGACTGGACACTTTTAATTAAGAAAAAAAAGAAAGCCTTTATTATTCGAAATAAAGAAAAATGTTCAAAAAGAATCAGTGACCTTATCCAAGAATAATGTAATAATTCAAATCTAAAATAAGGATTATTACAATTTAATTAAATCTAAAGGAAAAATAAAGAAGTTACAACATTGTATTACAAGGACATTTGTTTCGGATAAACTTTTTCCCAATGTAAACTAGGAATGCACAATAAATTTTCAACAACTAAAATAATGATAATAAAAATAAGAGATTCTCATTTCACTTCTATATTCCCTTCACACACACAACATTTATACCTATTACTTCAATTGATAGAAAAAATAGTCAAAATGACAAGAAAAAAAGTAGTCATTGAATATGTTACCATTGAGTCGCGAAGAAAGGCTTCTTTTAACAAAAGAAAGAAGGGGATGATTAAAAAAGTGAGCGAGCTTAGCACTCTTTGTGGTGGTGGAGTCATGTACCATCGTTTACGTACAATCCTTATGAATTGTTGGTCCTCTCTCAACCTGCTGACTTCACTAATGCAATCTAGATTTTAGACTAATTCTAAGACCTAGTGGACCATATTTTGATTGGAATGTCAAAATACCTAATATATTGGTCAAACATCAACACAAGGCTATGCCTCCTCGAATACCTAGTAGGATGTTTGAACATTAAAGGATGTTTGAATATGTGATATATTTTTTTAATTTGTGTTTTCTTTATTCTAAGATGTAACTTGTAGAGGTAAGGCTATGCCTCCTCGAATTTACTTTTTTACATTAATCTATTTTACTTAAAACTGAATTATGTTAACTTCTAATCATAAATGTATGTATAAAGTGTCACGATCATTAAGAAACTACGCAATTTGATCTATGTAAAAGTGAACATCTAATCTAATCTAATATAATATAATATATATATATATATATATAGGAGAATGGTCTTTTGACCAAAATCATGAAACTTTGACTCAATTCTATTTTATTAGAATTTAGAGTTTTTTTTATTGTCAAAAAATTAATGATTTGGTAATTTCTTATCTACAATTTAAAAGTTTTTCAGATTTAAATCGATTTTAGTTCAAAATTACCTTATAACTTATTAACTGATATGCTAAAATTATGCCACCAAAATAGTTTACTTTAAGAAGGAAATATAAATGGAATAGGAATTTAATTGATTCACTATAAAAATGCACGTTACAAGATTGAAGGATTTTCAAACTTGAAGTCAATTTTAGTTTAAAAATATATTAACTGATTCTTAATTGATATGCTAAAATCATGCCCCCAAAATAGTTATCCTTAATTACGGAAATTAGTATTTGAATAGAGATAAGTTCATTATAAATATGAACACCTTAGACTAAACTTTTGCTCAGAAAATTGGTCATGTCATTGCTCTTATTTAGTTTCATATCCCTTTTTTCTTCAATTATTTAATCAACTTTTTTTCTTCATATTTTTTCTTTCTTTTACATTATAGACTAACCATGTTTTTTTTCTTTGTTTTCTCAGGTTCGTATTTGAACGTCTTCAACTTTTGCTCAGAGTAACACTCTTCATGCCTTTGCACATTGTTTAAATTTCATATCCCTTTTTTTCGATTATTAAATTTATTATGTTTCTCTATATTTTTTTTTCTTTTATTGGGGTTTTAGACATCTTTTGATCTAATTGTTTTTTTTTAACGCAAAAGAGTTTTCAGTGAAATATCATTTTCGGGAGTTTAAGTCTCAAAGATCAATTCTACTAAATGAATTGTAAGTTTTCGGTTGGTAGAATAATTTTGAAATGTAAATCATTGAATTTTTCAAATACTAAGATCATATCTTATTTTGAAATCATTCATATCGATATTTTGTTTTGTTTATAGGTTTTCAGTCAAATTATAGATATGAACATTGATATTTTGAAAAATAAAAATGTTAACCAAACACTAAAAGTATATAGATATGGAGAAAGGCCAGAGAAAATAGTCCTACTTATTGATATTCACTTTATTGGTTATCTTTTTTCATTAATTTTTTTAAGAACACATTCATCCATTGATTATTTTCTTTTTCAAATTTATTAACTATGTGTTAATTTTATTTTCAGTTTTAAATTAAATGATCATTTTTATTATTTTATATTGATTTTAAGAATATTTTTAAGTTACGTGAGTTTTATGATGTAGTACCTGTTATATTCTTTTCCTCTTTGCATTGTGTTTTTCTTTCTCCAAATGTAAATTTTTTAATAAAAATACTCATGCTTCCTTTGTTTTTTCCCTTTCAATTAAACATAACATATTTATGAAGTGTCAATTGTCATATTTATCATGGGGGGAGGGCAGTGTCAAGGGGTGAAGTGACATATTTATCATAACATATGGGTAAAATATCACACTTATCATAACATGTGGGGTTAAAGTGCCACATTTATAAATTGGTTATGTCAATCTATAGTACTATCAATTCGAATTTTTTATGTTTAAAAATGTCAGGAAGACAATGTGAAACTTTTATATGATTATGTGGGGATAAATTATTCTTTCTCAAATCATATGAGGGTTAATTGAACATTATTCATATCATGAAACTATTTTTTATAATTTAGAGTTTTTTTTATTGTCAAAAAAATTAATGATTTGGTAATTTCTTATCTACAATTTAAAAGTTTTTCAGATTTAAATCGATTTTAGTTCAAAATTACCTTATAACTTATCTAATATATCTCTTATATATATACTAGCATATTATCGTGCTATGCACAACATAGCATTATACCTCAACTATTAAAAGTTTAATATTAGTAAACTTGGTTTTTTGATATAAGCCAAATGGAGTATGATAATTTATCCCTATAAGATATGAATAATATTCAATTAACCCTCATATAATTTGAGAAATAATAATTTATCCCCATATAATCATATAAAAGTTTTACACTTTAAACATCAAAATTCGAATTGACAGTACTATAGGTTGACCCGGCCAATCAATATGTAAATGTGGCACTTTAACCCCATATGTTATGATAAGTGTGATATTTTACCCATGTGTTATGATAAATATGACACTTCACCCCTTGACATCCCCCCCCCCCCCCCACCCCCATGATAAATATGACAATTGACTCCCTTATGGGTACTTGTCTTTTTAAGAAATATTTTTTGTGGTCTTTTAATTTGGGAATGTGTTATACTCTTAGTTGGAAGGAGGTAAATTGCTCCTTTAAATTTTTTATATGAGGGGTAAAATGCTATTTTCCAAACATAAGGGGAGTGGTCAAACATTATGCTTTTTCCAGAAAGTTAAATTTGCATTAACCCATTGAAAAAGTAAGAAAATTGTTGGTCCCAAGTGGTCAGAAGAGGTTTAGAGGGGGGGGGGTGAATAAACCTCTTTAAAAATTTTCTTCAAATTTAACTTTAAAACTTTCACTTTAACTGAACAGACTAAGCTGATCAGATTAGTTAGTTACAACTCTGTTCGCGAACAAATCTTTGAACAGCCTTGTTGACCACTCGTCTGATTGTTACTTAGCTGATTTTGCTAAAATCAATTTTAATACTTAGAGTACTTGCAGCGGATTTTCAAAGTGTTTTTCACAAGTAATCTTAGTAGTTTGAAAAATGCTTCCCCAGTTTTATAAACTCCTTTAAATTCTTTTTCAAACAGTTAAGTTAATGTGTTTTATGCAATCAGAAAATGTGCAAGTTTAAAAGCGTTGTAAAAACACAAGTAATTTTTATAGTGGTTATATGGATTTGAATATCCTTTAGTCCACTCTTCCAAGTCACACAGATCTTGGGTTATACTATAATCACAAAGTTTACAGTATACTCTGCTTGCGCCAATCAACAAATGAAACGGCCACAAGTGCGCAGTAAGAAATCACAAAGAAATCCTACTTCTCTGAAGTAATATCACTCAGTTAGACGGATATCTACTTCTCACAACACTCTTGATTACAAAATCACTCAGAAGATGTATTTTTCTTGATTCTTCAACTCTGCTTTCGTCAACAAATGACTCAGCTGATGAGTGAGCTGTTCTTGAGACTTAAAGAATTTTGCTTCGGAAATTTCTCTCAGAAAGTGTGTTGCTTTTTTCTTCTTCGTCTCTTTCAGCTATTTATACTTGAGGATTGAAAAATGTCCGTTGAAGAGAGACAAGATTCAAATTCCTCGAGTACTGGTCCTTAAAATCCGCGAACGGCTCTTTTGCAGTCTGTCCGTACTATGAACAGTACTATTCTGCAGGCAGCATTAAATGCACCCAGCTGATGTGAAGCATTTCTTCAATCATTTGTCTTTAATAACCTTGTACTTCAGCATTTATTACTCCAAGGGGCATTTATTACCGTTGGGATCACTTCATGATCTTCTTCACTTGGCTGACGAAAGTACACGTCTGATGGCGAACTCGGCTGATCTCAAACTTGAACAAATCTGATTTGAGTCGGCTGATCTTCATCAGTCTGATAAATTTACTTCAGCAGATCAGAAGTCTTGGACCTTGAAACTTTGACTCTTCTGATGTCTTCTTTACTTAGTCAAAATTTCTTTAAAGGGATCATCAGCTAAGTTATTCCATACTTAGCCAATCTTGAAGTTTTGGAATGCATCAAAACCTCCCTTCTAAATTTGTCTTCAGTGCCTTCATCTTCATCCTTATCCAACAATTTCCCCCTTTTTGATGATGACAAAACTTCAGCTAAGTACCTGTTAAATACCTAAGCTAAAGATTGTAATCCTCAAAATTTTCTGAGATAGAAAAAGTTTATTGGATTGAACTTGACTTTTCATTAATATTGAAAAAGAATTACAAGTTACAAGTTCATCAGATGAGATTTCTGAAGAATAGATAGAAGTGAACTGATTACAATGAATTTATAATTTCTAACTATCAGCTTCTTCATCTGATCCTTCAAGCACTTCTTCATACTCATAAGATGACTCTTCGTCATCTTCTTCATCATCAGCTTCTTCTTCCAAGATTGCTTTGGCAGCTTCCATCTTCTCTTTGAGTTGCTGCTCTTTAATTTGTTCCATTGCTTTCTTGGCAGATTCAGTCTCCTTGTACTTGGTAGTTTCTTTTTCAATCTTTTCTTCTTCTTCTACCTTTCCAAGTTTTTCAGTCTTGTCAGCAGTGTCTTCAGTTTCCTTGGCTTCAATAGTTGCAGCAGCAGTTTCCTTAGCTGTTTCTTCCCTTTTATCTTCCCCCTTTTTGTCATCATCAGTTTTGATGACATTAGAAGGTGCAACAGTAGGGTTGAGGGCAACTGTTGGAATCTTCACTCCAGCACATAGAGCTTTCAGATTCTGATTGACAACATCATGACTGGCTGTAAGATGATGAATAGTTGTGCTGATGTCGTCAGTTTTATCATTGAAGTAGTCAATGTTTAGGTTTGTAGTTGCAATTTCATTTTGGACTGCCTGTACAACAGTTGATACTTCATGCAACATCCCTAAATTGATTTCCTTCTCCTCTTCACTGACTTTGATGAAGGTTGCAGTCAGATCAGCGATCTTGTGTTCAGCTCTTTTGAGTGCAGCATGAAGATGATTAACATCACTCTTCACATCCTCGACATTTCTGTTCATTTCATTCAAGCTGTTCACTAACTGCAAGGAATGATCTTGAGGAATAGGAATACTTGTGATTTCAGTCTTGATGATCTTCTCAGTAGACTGTTGCACAGTTTCCAGCTGAAGTTTATTTGACTCTGTCAATTCTTCCTTAAGCTCAGTCTTCAGCTCCTCCTTGACCTTCATCAGCTGCTGTTGATGCTTCTCTTCCAGTTCCTTCATAGAATTTTCCATCAACATCTGGAAAGCTTCCATCAGTGATGAGTGTTCATCACCTGATGAAGCAGAAGCAGCAGCTTCATCCTTTTCTTCAATCTCCTAGTGGACAGGAATATCTTCCATCTTTTCGTCCTGATGATCTTCAGAATCCTTAGCATTCCACTCAATGGCTAAGGGTTCATCAGCAACCTTTTCAGCAGACTTGTCTTCAGTCTGGTCAGCAGACTTGTCTTCAGGCTTGTCCGCAATCTGAATAGCAGTCTTTTCAGTAGGCTTGGCCGCAGCTTTATGTTCATCAGTAACATCATCATAGACCAGGTTGGTGATAGTGCCATCATCATTGAAGCAAGTAGTTTGTCTGATCTGCCTCACAATGATCCAGGGGTTAACGAAAGCATTATTCCCTTTTGGCACTTCATAGAACGGTTGCACTTCCTTGCCAAATATTATTTGCTGAATGCTTGGAAGTAGTGGCAAGTCACTTGAACAACCTTGCTGATACCTTGACCTTTTTGCCCATCTCTTCAAGGCGGTCATAACAGCAAATTTAATTGCCCTTTCTTCAGCATCGTCAGATTTCTTCTTCTTATCAGGCAGGGTGCTTTGAATCTTCTTGGCCTCCTCCAATGCAAAGCCTTTTGCATAACTATGCATGACATCTCTTACATAGCTGGGATCTAGGGCCTTTTAAATGGAGTTTGTCTTCAGCCAAGTCAGAACCCAACGTTCTTCATCAGCTAACTCCTTCATGTTTTGAAGTTCTGTTATTGACTTGTTCAGCATGTTGTCTCTCCAACTGATATACCTTGGCTTCTCCTGGTTGAACAGAGTCTTTAACATGAGCTTTTGATCATAGTAAGCTAAGGACTTCTCAAACTTCTTGAAAAGCTCCTTATCAGCATACACTATCTCAAAGGCTTTTCTGACTTCAAATTTGTCCTTTGACTTGACCTTGGGAGCAGGCAGTAAAATCTTTTTCTTATCTTCTTCATCCTTGCTCTCTCCAATCTTGATGCCACCTCCATGGACAGGTCCATAGGCATCAACTTTGCTCAATTCAATCACCATGGCCAGTTCAGCATCTTCAGCAGCTTTTCTTTCTGCCTCAGACATGTGCCTTCTGGCTTCATCCTTAGCTTCTTGAGCTTTGCTTAGCTCAAGTGCTTTCTTTTCCTCAGCTTCATCCAGCTTCCTCTGTTCAGCCTCCTCCCTTGCCTTCTTGTCAGCTTTGGAAACTTTCTTTTTCCTTAGCACTATTTTTCTTTTGCCTTTATCAGCAGGGGCTGGTCCAGCAGATGATATAGGATCAGCAGCTATAGGATGGATGATTTGGACATCTGGATCTTCTTGAGGTTTAGCAGCCTCAACAGTTAATGAGACTTGACTTGGCTGTTGTTCATCAGCTTTGTCAGTCTCAACAGTCTCAACTGTTTCAGCAGGCCTTTCAGCATCTTCAGGGTCTTCCCTAGCTACATTTTCCAGTTCGGTAGGTTTTTCAATAAAGGTCATCTGCTTTCTAGCAGACTTCTTTGTTCTTCCCTTACGATAAGTAGTTGTAGCTGTATCTCTCTGTTGACTTCTTGTTCTTTGAGAGATACCTTCAGCAGGCCTTTCTGCTGATGGAGTTCGTGATGGTGATGCAGGGGATCCAGTCCTTACATCAGCAATTATGTTATCAATAATTTTAGTGGCTTCAGTAGCAGAAGTCACTTTCTCCATCTTCTTTGAAACCTTTTCCTTAGGCTTATCAGCAGCCTTCTTCTTTTTAGTCTCAACAGCTAAACTGGCTGTTTTGACTAATCTTCTTTGTCTTTTGGCAGGGACTTCTTTCTGTCCCTCATCATCAGCGTCCTCGGGCTCATCAGCCTTTCTTTTCAGAACTGGCAGATATTTGTTCATGGCTTTGGATTTGTGAATTTCTTTGCCATTCTTCGTAGGACACCCCAGCTTGAACAACAGATAACTGAGCGTAATCCTGTGATTCGTGTGAGGACCTTTTCCTTTCTTTTCATCCAGGAAATCAGCCAAGATGTACCATACTATGATGGACCAGTTGATTTCCATTCCATAGTAAATGGCAGCCATGATGCTGAACCTTTTCATAGTAACAGCATCCAGAGAAAAAGTGCAATTTTCAATCAGCTTTGACACCATATCAGCCATCCACTGATATTCATCCTTCAGTTGCTTCTTCCTTATATTTCCAGAAAACACTTCTCCCTCTTTGGCGCAGATCGCCCAGAACTGTTGGTGCTTATCCTCCGTCAGTATAGTAACGTCATGTCTTCCATGGTTAGGAAGCCCAAACGTCTCGTGAAGAACAGCTGGGGTGATGGTGATAGATTTGTCTCCCACTGTGGCCTTAATCTCCAGTGAGTTGTAGTCAGCTTTCGCTGTGTTGTAGTACTCCATCACTTGGTCAGTCCAGATAACTCCTTCGTGGTATTCCATGAAGTTCACCAGCGAAGCAGCTTTGAACTTTTCGAGCAGCTCTTTCATCAGATCCGTACCGGATTGGTAGTAGGAATCATACACGAGGTACATACCTTCAGCAGCCATTTCAGATCTGTAGAAATTTGGAAGAAAAACGAAGAGATTTTTGCAGAAAAATTGCTCAAAATTCTCACAAGTACTTTTGAAAATTTAGGGTGCGTAAAGAGCGACTCGACTGATCAGATGGGAATTTATAGAGTTGGGGGTATGTCGGTTTCCGTGATATCCGCCAACCGTTAGATCCGTTTTTCTGTCAGTGCTGATCGTGCGGCTTCAGTTACGACCTTTCAAATTCAAAAGATATTTTAATGAAGAGCGGGAATATGTACCGCCCGACAGTTTCTTATAAAAGCGTGTTTTGAATAAAACGTTTTGAATAGCTCGCTTTTATTTAAGTAATCAGATGAGTATAATAAACACTTATCTGATGGACTACTGTCCTGATGACAATGCTGTTATCAGAGAATGCCAATAGCCGATAACCTTCCTCAGCTGTTTGTCAATCCAGCCAGATAAAATACTTTCGATCTTCGATAGTTGAGTCTTCTGTTGAAAACATAACTTCAACTAACTGTCATTAACAAATTTCATCTTTAATTCAGAAGTACCGCTAGTCTTACACGTTCCCCCTGAGTTTAAGAATTCATAAGTTAACTAGTCTGTTGAAAGTTAATCCTTGAAGATAAGTATGATGTGTAAGCTGTTGTACTCTAGTCTTCTGATGAGTTCCCCCTCAGCTTATGCATCTAATTTTAATAAACCCAGTTCAGCTCTTAGAGTTGAAAACCTTGTCTCACTTAGAGGTTTTGTGAAGATGTCAGCAATCTGATTTTCAGTAAACACATATTCTATCATGACATTTCCTTTCTCCACGTGATCTCTAATAAAATGATGTTTGATCTCAATATGTTTAGTCCTTGAATGACTTGTAGTATTCTGAGTGAGACTGATTGCACTTGTATTGTCATAGTAGATTGGTATTCCACTGATTTTGATATTGTAGTCTTCAAGTTGATGTTTCAACCATAAGATTTGTGCACAGCAAGCTCCAGCAGCTATATACTCAGCTTCAGCAGTAGATATGGATACTGAAGTTTGTTTCTTACTCATCCATGAGATCAGTCGACTACCTAAGAACTGACAGGCACCTGTTGTGCTTTTTCTGTCAATCTTGCAGCCTGCAAGGTCAGAATCTGAATATCCAATAAGCTCAAATCCAGACTCTCTAGGGTACCATAATCCCAATTCTTGAGTGCCCTTAATATATTTCAATATTCTCTTGGCAGCTAAGAGATGAGATTCTTTGGGGTTTGATTGAAATCTTGCACAGACCCCAACATAGTACATGATATCAGGTCTGCTGGCTGTTAGATATAACAGTGACCCAATAATGCCTCTGTATTTGGTTATGTCTACTGATTTGCCATCTTCATCTTTATCCAAACGAAGACTTGTAGACATTGGAATTGTAGCAGTAGAGCTAGTTTCCATACCAAATTTCTTGAACAGATCCTTTGTGTATTTTGCTTGGCTGATGAAAATTCCATCAGGCAACTGTCTAACTTGCAAACCAAGAAAATAGTTAAGTTCTCCCATCATGCTCATTTCAAACTTGTTCTGCATCAGCTTTGAGAACTTATCACACATCTGTTGATTAGTTGAACCAAAAATGATATCGTCCACATAAATTTGCACAAGCAAAATATGTTCTTCCCATTCAATAGTGAACAAGGTCTTGTCAACTTTACCTTTGCGAAATCCTTTAATTAAAAGAAAGTCAGATAAAGTATCATACCATGCTCTTGGAGCCTGTTTCAGTCCATAAAGAGCTTTCTTCAGACGATATACTTTGTCCTCTTCTTGATAAACTTCAAATCCAGGAGGTTGTTCAACATAAGCTTCTTCTTGCAATTCTCCATTGAGAAAAGCTGATTTCACATCCATCTGATAGACTGTGAAATTCTTGTGAGCAGCGTAGGCAAGAAAGAGTCTGATTGCCTCTAGCCTTGCTACTGGTGCAAATGTTTCATCAAAGTCAATGCCTTCTTCTTGGCAGTAACCCTTGGCCACTAATCTTGCTTTGTTTCTGGTGACTTCACCATCTTCATTCATTTTATTTCTGAATACCCACTTAGTGCCAATGACTCTTTGATAACTTGGTCTAGGAACTAAGTACCAGACTTCATTCCTTTCAAATTGATTTAGCTCCTCCTGCATAGCTTCAATCCAGTTGGAGTCACTGAGAGCTTCTTCAATTTGTTTAGGCTCAATTTGAGATAGAAAACTAGCAAACATAGCATCTTGTGCAGCAGCTCTTCTTGTTTTCACTCTGTCTAATGGATCACCAATCACTAACTCTGGTGGGTGATTTCTGAGCCATCTGAGATCAGGTTGCAAATCATAATGTTGTCCTTTGTCTTGATCTTGCAACACTACTGTTGGAGATACAGTAGTAGTCTGTTGAACATTTGTTGTCTGTTGAACAGTCTCTGGTCTATCAGCTGTTTGCAACTCGTCTGTTAGACAATCAGCTCTGTGATTTTGAACAGCACTTGAGTTATCAGCTGAGTTGAGATCAGGTAGTATGATGGGAACATATTCTTCATTCTTTCCAACATTCATCTTCTGTAAATCAGTAGACAGATCTTGATTAACATTTTGATTCTTTTCAGAAGATTGACTTGGCTCATCAAATAATACATGAATGGATTCTTCTATTAGTAATGTTCTTTTATTAAAGACTCTATAAGCTTTACTAACAGTTGAGTATCCTACAAAGACAGCTTCATCAGCCTTTTCTGCAAATGCAGTAAGGTGATTTTTACCATTATTTAAAACATAGCATTTACAACCAAAAATTCTAAAGTAATGAATGTTTGGCTTCCTGTTGTTCCAAACTTCATATGGAGTCTTGTTTTGGTGCTTGTTGATCATGCATCTGTTTTGGGTAAAACATGCTGTATTTGTTGCTTCTGCCCAAAATCTTTGTGGCAGCTTTGCTTCAGCTATCATGGTTCTGACAGCTTCCTTTAGTGTTCTCTTTCTCCTTTCAGCAACACCATTTTGTTGAGGGGTTCTAGCAGCTGAATACTCATGATGTATTCCTTTGACATTACAATACTCTTCAACAGTAGAGTTTGTGAACTCTGTCCCTCTATCTGATCTGATCTTCAATATTTTGATACTCTTCTCATTCTGGATCAGTTCCATCAGATTGGTAAGATGTTCCTTGGTTTCACTTTTCTTCTTCATGAAAATCACCCAAGTATATCTTGAATAATCATCCACAACAGCTAGGCAGTATTTCTTTCCACCATTGCTGACTGAATCAATGGGTCCAAATAAGTCCATGTGTAGCAACTCCAATATCCTTCCAGAAGATTGGTGCTTCTTGCTTTTGAACGATGACTTGATTTGTTTACCCTTCTGACAGGCGTCACAGAGCTTATCTTTGCTCATGACTGTTTTAGGAATCCCTTCTACCAAATCATTCTTGATTAATCTGTTGATGGTCTTGAAGTTTAAATGATTCATTCTTTTGTGCCATAGCCAACTAACTTCACTTGGTGCGGATGCAACCAAACAGACACTTGAGTTCTTGTCAGCAGAATTCCAGTCGACTATGTAGATATTTCCTTGTCTTCTTCCAGATAAAATTACCTTCTTTGTACCAATCTGTTCAACATAGCACTTATCTGTTGAGAAGATGACTGAATATCCCTTGTCACAAAATTGACTTATGCTCAGCAGATTATATTTGAGGCCTTTGACATATGAGACGTCAGATATCTCTATGTTTCCTCTGATTAACCTTCCTTTAGCTTTAATCTTGCCTTCTTTGCTGTCTCCAAATGTAACACTTGGACCATCCACAGCAACTGCATCAGTCAGCTCATGTATGTTTCCACACATGTGTCTTGAACATCCACTGTCCAAGTATCAAATCTTCTCTACTTTACTCCTACTCCTAATCCTATCCTACAAAACAAAAATAAAATTGTTTTAGGTACCCTTATTGAGAGGGTCCTGAAGGATTAGTTCCACCTTTGACAACCCAAGATGTTGAAGTCTTAGGCTTCTTAGGTTTCTGAGTTTTGGCAGGAGCATGAACAGTTCTATTTTCATCATAATTATCAGATAAGTCATGTTGATGATCAGTATGATAAGAATAATGTTCATAAGCAGGGTAAGGTGCATGATAAGCAGGATATGCATGCATTGGATGAGCAGGATAAGGTGCATAGTAACTAGGAAATTGAGGTGCATGATACATAGGATGATATGCAGCAGGTTGCACATAATATGACTCATTTCCATACCAAGCATTTTGATTTTTCTTGTTCTTATGCTTCTTTGGTTTACTAACAGTTTGCTCATTAACAGACGACTTAGTTTTCTCACTAGTCTGATTAGTCTTAACCTTATCAGAAGACTTCCTAGGACTCTTCTGTTTGGGTTTACTAGTCTGTTTTTCTACACTAGGCTCTTTACTCTTTTTAGCCTTAGGAGATTTCTTCTCCTTTAATACTTTCTCAGATGAGGTAGGTTTAGAAGTTTGAACATACAGAATGACCTTACTATTGTCAGCAGAAATGAATTTTTCAGTATGGTTCAATTCTAGTTTATCCTTTTCTAAAGGTGTCTCCTGTTTACTAGATGTAGGCATGGATGCAACAGTTGACTTATCATGAGACTCAATAATTTTCTCAAGTTCCATGATTTTTCCTTTATAGACCTCACATTCAGCTTTCAGATATTCATGCTCTTGCTCAAGCTGTTTATACTCAGCTGATTCTTTAGGCTTTTCAGCTTTAAGTTTCAGTGAGTTATTTTGCTCTTTTAGCAAGCTCATCTCTTCCTTAAGCTTAACAAATTCTCCAGCAATAGTAGTATTATTTAACATCATTTGCTCTAGAGAATCAAACAGTTCATTATTTGGAGGAGTTACCTCATCCTCGGAGTCATCAGATTCCTTAGCCATCAGGCAGAGGAGAGCAGGTTTCTCTTCATCAGAAGATTCTTCATCAGACGTGTCTGAATCTGAATCAGATGAGTAGACAGCAGCAAGCTTTTCTGCTTCAGCTACCATTGCTTTCCCTCTTTGATGCTTTCTTTCCTTTCTGATTCTCTTCTCTTCCTCAGTGTATTTCTCTGCTTTTGGATATGGACAGTCTCTAATGAAATGTCCTAATTTCCTGCAGTTATAACACATTAGTTTTGCTTTATAATCATCTTTCTCTTGAGAAGAAGAGTTAGGTTTAGAAGTAGAAGCAGCATGATTGTATTTGTTTTTCATCTTTCTCTTATAGAACTTCTTGAAGTTGTTCATCAATAATGCTACATCTCCAGCAGTATACTCCTTCTTGTTGAGTAGAGATGCTTCATCAGATGAGTCCACATCTTTGCTTTTGTGAGCTGGTCTTCTTGGATTTTCAGCAGCAACAAGTGCAGCTGTGGGACTTGAAGTTGAGGTTTCTTCAACACCCGTTCTAGGCAGTTTATACTCATACGCCTTGAGTACGGAGAACAGCTCTGTAATAGAAATCTTCCCCAGATCTCTTGATTCTTCCATAGCTGTCACCTTCATATTGAACTTGGGGGGCAGGGCCTTCAGAACTCTGACGGTGATCTCCTTGTCAGTAAAGGTCTTTCCCAGCTTTAGAACTTCATTCAATGTTCTGGTAAACCTGGTATCCATCTGATCAATGGTCTCTCCAGATTTCATCTTGAAGTTGTCCAGCTTCTCCAAGGCAACACTGAGCTGATGCTCTTTGATGGCGTCGTTTCCTTCACTCATGTCACGAACCTTGTCCCACATCTCTTTTGCAGTTTTGCAATGTTTGACCTTGTCAAACCGATCATTATCCAGGGCTTTGGTCATGATGAAACGGCCAACTTTGTCCAGATTGAACAGCTTTATTTCTTCGGCTGTCATCTCTGTCAGATCTTTTTCCACCACCAGTTCAGCCTCATCAACTATAATGGTCTGGGTGAATTTGAATGGACCTTTAATGATACATGTGTACATGTTGTCATTATAGGCTGCTAGAAAGATTTCCATTCTAATCTTCCAGTCCTCAAAGGACATACCAGCAATGTGGGGAACATGACTGATACAATCCATTTTTCAAAAATTTTTGATTTTTCAAAAATATGCTCTTTTGAAAAAGTTTGAAAACCTTTGAAAAACATTTGGATCAAGCTCGTTGATCAGGCAGCTGATTCAAATGAACCACTTGCTCTGATACCACTTGTTGGTCCCAAGTGGTCAGAAGAGGTTTAGAGGGGGGGGGGGTGTGAATAAACCTCTTTAAAAATTTTCTTCAAATTTAACTTTAAAACTTTCACTTTAACTGAACAGACTAAGCTGATCAGATTAGTTAGTTACAACTCTGTTCGCGAACAAATCTTTGAACAGCCTTGTTGACCACTTGTCTGATTGTTACTTAGCTGATTTTGCTAAAATCAATTTTAATACTTAGAGTACTTGCAGCGGATTTTCAAAGTGTTTTTCACAAGTAATCTTAGTAGTTTGAAAAATGCTTCCCCAGTTTTATAAACTCCTTTAAATTCTTTTTCAAACAGTTAAGTTAATGTGTTTTATGCAATCAGAAAATGTGCAAGTTTAAAAGCGTTGTAAAAACACAAGTAATTTTTATAGTGGTTATATGGATTTGAATATCCTTTAGTCCACTCTTCCAAGTCACACAGATTTTGGGTTATACTATAATCACAAAGTTTACAGTATACTCTGCTTGCGCCAATAAACAAATGAAACGGCCACAAGTGCGCAGTAAGAAATCACAAAGAAATCCTACTTCTCTGAAGTAATATCACTCACTTAGACGGATATCTACTTCTCACAACACTCTTGATTACAAAATCACTCAGAAGATGTATTTTTCTTGATTCTTCAACTCTGCTTTCGTCAACAAATGACTCAGCTGATGAGTGAGCTGTTCTTGAGACTTAAAGAATTTTGCTTCGGAAATTTCTCTCAGAAAGTGTGTTGCTTTTTTCTTCTTCGTCTCTTTCAGCTATTTATACTTGAGGATTGAAAAATGTCCGTTGAAGAGAGACAAGATTCAAATTCCTTGAGTACTGGTCCTTAAAATCCGCGAACGGCTCTTTTGCAGTCTGTCCGTACTATGAACAGTACTATTCTGCAGGCAGCATTAAATGCAGCATTAAATGCACCCAGCTGATGTGAAGCATTTCTTCAATCATTTGTCTTTAATAACCTTGTACTTCAGCATTTATTACTCCAAGGGGCATTTATTACCGTTGGGATCACTTCATGATCTTCTTCACTTGGCTGACGAAAGTACACGTCTGATGGCGAACTCGGCTGATCTCAAACTTAAACAAATCTGATTTGAGTCGGCTGATCTTCATCAGTCTGATAAATTTACTTCAGCAGATCAGAAGTCTTGGACCTTGAAACTTTGACTCTTCTGATGTCTTCTTTACTTAGTCAAAATTTCTTTAAAGGGATCATCAGCTAAGTTATTCCATACTTAGCCAATCTTGAAGTTTTGGAATGCATCAAAACCTCCCTTCTAAATTTGTCTTCAGTGCCTTCATCTTCATCCTTATCCAACAAAAATG
>CM064881.1:37590812-37755506 GCA_003313485.2 Penstemon barbatus
ATTCATCGCCTCGAGCTTGCCTAAGATCCTTAAGTTCTGTTTCTAAAGTAACTTTATAAATATTATTTGGGCCATTTTTTAAAGTAATTTATTTTCTTACTTAAAAAAATCTTTTTAAAGTAATTATTATGTAAAATTTAAAATGGAAAAAGGGTAATAAAATTAAAACATCATATGTGATTAATGAACAACTTAAAGTAGTGGGATGAATAATGAAAAAAAAATTAAACCTTAGAATTTCGAACACAATAATAGAAAACATAAAAAGATGACACATAATAAGCCCAATAAAGAAAGTGCTTAATTTGTTCATCGCAATAAAAAACAAAAGCACGCAAATGTGATAAAAACAGAAAATAAGATAACAAAATTAGAAGTCGGTCGCCTCAAACTATATCCAAATAAAATATTAATATTAAAAGATTAACGACAATTAAATAGTAGTTGGTATAATGAATATTTGGGACAGTTAAAGTAGAACTAATGAATATTTTAGAATATTGGTATGAAAACAAAATGAATATTTTAGAATATTTGGATGAAAAAAAAAATGAATATTTTAGAATATTGGGATGAAAAAAAAACTTACAATTTTGAAAATAATATGCAAGTATAATGCTAAAATCCATATGAACAGAAAATTGCATGGAGCCCTGCATTTGAAACATCATAGTAAAAATTAAAATGACAAAAGTGGTCATAAAAATGATATATCAAGTACATGATTAATGAATAATTTAGAATAGAAAAAAAAGGAATAAATAAATAAGCCTTACATTTTTGAAACATAATATCAAGTATAGGGCTAAAATCCATATGAACAAAAAGTTGCTTCGACGCCTGCCATTGAAGAAATTTTAAGAATAAAAAGTTATCAACATGTATCATTAAACAATGAATTGTCTAATACATGAAACCGAGAATAAAACTTATGTTGGTCCCAAGTGGTCAGATGAGGTTTAGAGGGGGGGGGGGGGGTGAATAAACCTCTTTAAAATTTTCTTCAATTTTAACTTTAAAACTTCTCTCTCACTGTGAGCAGACTAAGCTGATCAGAGTAGTAAGTTACAAGTCTGTTCGCGAACAAATCTTTGAACAGGTTGATGACCACTTGTCTGATAATTACTTAGCTGATTTTGTTAAATCAGTTTTAATACTTAGAGTACTTGCAGCGGATTTTTCAAAGTGTTTTTCACAAGTATTCTCAGTAGTTTGAAAAGTGTTTCCCCAGTTTTATAAACTCCTTTTAATATCTTTTCAAACAGTTAAGTAAAGTGTTTTTATGCAATCAGAAAATATGCAAGTTTAAAAGCAATGTAAAAACACAAGTAATTTTTATAGTGGTTATATGGATGTAAATATCCTTTAATCCACTCGTCCAAGTCACAAAGATCTTGGGTTATACTAGAAACACAAAGTAACCAGTACACTCTGCTTACGCCGATCAACAAATGAACAGGCCGTAAGTGCGCAGTAAGAAATCACAAAGAAATCATACTCTCTGAAGTAATATCACTCACTTAGATGGATATCTACTTCTCACAACACTCTTGTTTACAAAATCACTCAGAAGATGTATATAGCTTTGTTCTTCAACTTCGCTTTTCGTCAACAGATGACTAAGCTGATGAGTGAGCTGTTCTTGAGACTTAAAGAGTTCTGCTTCGAAAATTCTCTCAGAAGGTGTGTTGCTTGTATTCTCTTCGTCTCTTTCAGCTATTTATACTTGAGGTTTGAAAAATGTCCGTTGAAGAAAGACAAGATTCAAATTCCTCGAGTACTGGTCCTTAAAATCCGCGAACGGCTCTTTTGCAGTCTGTCCGTACTGTCAACAGTACTATTCTGCAGGCAGCATTAAATGCACCCAGCTGATGCGAAGCATTTCTTCAATCATTTGTCTTTAATATCCTTGTACTTCAGCATTTATTACTCCCAGGGGCATTTATTACCGTTGGGAAGACTTTATGATCCTTTCCACTTGGCTGTCGGAAGTGCAAATCTGATGACGAACTTGGCTGATCTCAATCTTGAACAAATCTGATTTGAGTCGGCTGATCTTCATCAGTCTGATAACTTCCCTTCAGCAGATCAGAAGTCTTGGACCTTGAAATTTTGACTCTTCTGATGTCTTCTTGTACTTAGTCAAAATTCCTTCCAAAGGGATCATCAGCTAAGTTACTCCATACTTAGCAGATTCGAAGTTTTGGAATGCATCAAAACCTCCCTTCTAAATTTGTCTTCAGTGCCTTCATCTTCATCCTTATCCAACAATTTCCCCCTTTTTGATGATGACAAAACTTCAGCCAAGTACCTGTTAAAACTTAAGCTAAAGATTGTAATCCTCAAAATTTTCTGAGATAGAAAAAGTATATTGGATTGAACTTGTCTTTTTATTGATATTGAAGGTGAATTACAATTACAAGTTCATCAGATGAGATGTCTGAAGAATGGATAAAGTAAACTGATTACAAGATTTTACAAGTCCTAACTATCAGCTTCTTCATCTGATTCTTCAAGCACTTCTTCGTATTCATAAGATGACTCCTCATCATCTTCTTCTTCATCTTCATCAGCTTCTTCACCTTGAAGGATGACTTCTTTAGCAGCTTCCATTTTCTCTTTAAGTTGCTGCTCTCTTAGAAGTTCCATCTCCTTCCTAGCTGATTCTGTATTTTTGTACTTGGTCAAAGGCTCTGATTGATCAGCAGCAGAGTCTTTGGATTCAGCCATTACTTCATCAGTTTTGGCTTTTTCCTTGGTCTCTTCTTCAGACTTGTCTTTGCCTTGTTCCTTTCCAAGTTCTTCTTCAGCCGTCTTGGTCAGTTCAGTAGTTTCATCAGTTTTCTTTTCTTCAGCAGCAGAGGTTTCCTTGGTTGATTCTTCCCCTTTATCTTCCCCCTTTTTGTCATCATCAGACTTGATGACTTCTTCAGGTTTGGCAGCAGGGTTGAGTGCAACTGTTGGAACCTTCATAGCAGCACCTATGGTCTTTAAATTCTGATTAACAGGTATTGTAGACATTGCCTCATTTACATCCCCCAGCATTTTTTATTTCCCATTTATCAAAAAATCCCATTATATTATAATATTATCGAGTACATTCTTCATCGAATTAGATCAACGATGTAGCACTGATGGAATTAACTACGTCATGACTTGCTGTAAGGTGATGAAGAGTTGTGCTGATGTTGTCAGTCTGATCATTGAAGTAGTCAATGTTAAGGTTTATAGTTGCAATCTCATTTTGAATTTCCTGTGCAGCATTTGATACTTCATGCAACATCCCTAAGTTGACTTCCTTCTTTTCTTCACTGACTTTAATGAAGGTTGCAGTCAGATCAGCTATCTTCTGTTCAGCTCTTTGTAGGGCAGTATGAAGGTGATTTACATCAGCCTTCACATCTTCCACATTTCTGTTCATGTCATTAAGGCTGCGCACTAACTGCAAAGTGTTGTCTTGAGGAACAGGGAAACTTGTGATTTCAGTCTTGATAATCTTTTCAGTAGACTGTTGCACAGTTTCCAGCTGAAGTTTGTTGGACTCTGCCAACTCTGCTTTGAGCTCATTCTTCAGCTCCTCTTTGACCTTCATCAGCTGCTGGTGATGCTTCTCTTCCAGTTCATTTACCGAATTCTCCATCAGCATCTGGAAAGCTTCCATCAGTGATGAGTGCTCATCACCTGATGAAGCAGAAGCAGCAGCTTCATCCTTTTCTTCAGTCTCTGGTGGACAGGGACATCTTCCATCTTGGTCTCCTGATGATCTTCAGAAGCCTTAGCATTCCACTCAATGGCTAAGGGCTTGTCAGCAGACTTGTCAGCAGCTTTGTGTTCATCAGTGACGTCGTCATAGAACAGGTTAGTGATTGTGCCATCATCATTGAAGCAAGTTGTTTGTCTAATCTGCCTCACAATGATCCAGGGGTTGACAAAGGCGTTATTCCCCTTGGGCACTTCACTGAACTCCTTTACTTCCTTGCCAAAAATAATGTGCTGGATACTTGGCAGTTGGGGCAACTCACTTGAGTGACCCTGCTGATATCTTGACCTTTCTGCCCATCTCTTCAAGGCGGTCATAACAGCAATATTCACTGCTCTGTCCTCAGCATTGTCTTTCTTTCTTCTCTTGGCAGGCAGGGAGTTGTCAATTTTCTTGGCCTCCTCCAGTGCAAACTCTTTGCATACTGATTCATGATGTCTCTGACATAACTGGGATCCAGGGCCTTCTGAATGGAGTATGTTCTTAGCCAATTAAGAACCCATTGTTCTTCATCAGCTAACTCCTTTGAGTTTTGAAGTTCAAGTATAGATTTGTTCAATCTGTTGTCTCTCCAATTGATGTATCTTGGTTTCTCTTGATTGAACAGAGTCTTTAACATCAGCTTCTGATCATAGTAAGCTAAAGACTTCTCGAATTTCTTGAAGAGGTCCCTATCAGCATACACTATGTTAAAAGCTCTTCTAACTTCAAACCTCTCTTTGGGTTTGGGCTCAGCAGCAGGCATCTTTGGTTTTCTTTTCTTGTCTTCATCTTTGCCTTCACCAATTTTGATGCTACCTCCATGGACAGGTCCATGAGCATCAGTTTTGCTAAGCTCAATGACCAAGGCCAATTCAGCAGCCTCAGCAGCTTCCCTTTCAGCCTTAGACATCTGTCTTCTGGCTTCATCCTTAGCAGCTTGAGCCTTGCTTAGCTCAAGAGCCTTCTTCTCCTCCAATTCATCCTGCTTTCTTTGTTCAGCAGCTTCCCTTGCCTTTTTATCAGCTTTAGAGATTTTCTTTCTCTTAAGCACTATCTTCCTTTTGCCTTTGTCAGCTGGAGCAGGAGCTGGACCAGCAGATGAAATGGGAGCAGCAGCTATAGGATTGATGATCATGATGTCTGGATCATCTTGAGGTTGAGCAGCCTCAACTGTTGGTGCAGTTTCAGTCAACTGTTGCTCATCAGCTTTGTTAGCAACAGAAGCTCCAACAGCTTCAAGGGGTCTTTCAGCAGATTCAGGACTTGATCTCACCAAGTCTACCAACTCAGTGTCCTTCTCTAAAAATGTCATCTGCTTCCTTGCTGACTTCTTTGACAGACCCTGAATAGGTCTTGAAGCAGCAGTATCCCTTAGTTGGCTCCTTGTCCTGTGAGATACATTCTCAGCAGGTTTTTCAGCAGATGGAGTCCTTGAAGGTGATGCAGGAGACATTCCCCTTACATCAGCAGTGGTCTGACTTATAATTTGATTAACAACAGTGTCAGCCACGGTCTTCACTTTCTTTGAAGCCTTCTCCTTAGGTTGATCAGCAACCTTCTTCTTCTTAGTTTCAACAGCCAAGTCAGCTGTCTTGACTAATCTCCTTTGCCGTTTGGCAGGAACCTCCTTTGGTTCCTCATCTTCATCCTCTTCAGGCTCACCAGCCTTTCTCTTCATAACAGGCAAGTACTTGGACATTGCCTTGGACTTATGGATCTCCTTTCCATTCAACATAACACAACCCAGTTTTGACAGCAGATAACTGAGTGTGATTATGTGGTTGGTGTAGGGGCCTTTTCCTTTCTTCACTTCGAGGAAATCAGCGAAGATGTACCATATTATGATGGGTCAGTTGACTTCCAGCCCATAATAGATAGCAGCCATGATGCTGAATCTCTTCATGGTAACAACATCTAGAGAAAAGGTACAGTTCTCTATCAGCTTAGAGACCATATCAGCCATCCTCTGATATTCGTCCTGCAGCTGTTTCTTCCTAATGTTGCCAGTCAACATTTCTCCTTCTTTGGCGCAGATCGCCAGAATTGTTGGTGCTTTTCTTCAGTCAGCACAGTAACATCGTGTTTACCTCTGTTTGGGAGACCAAACGTCTCGTGAAGAACAGCGGGCTTGATGACTACAGATTTGTCACCGACTGTCGCCTTGATTTCCATAGAGTTGTAATCAGCAGATGCCGTATTGTAATACTCCATAACCTGGTCAGTCCAGATTACGCCTTCGTTGTACTCCATGAAATTCACCAACTGTGCATATTTGAACTTTTCCAACAGCTCCTTCATCAAATCCGTACCAGATTGGTAGTAGGATTCATAAACTAGGAACATACCTTTAGCAGCCATCTTAATATGTTGAAAGTTAGAGAAATAGGAAGAATTTTGCAGAGAATTTGCAAGTAAATTTTCTCTCAAGTGTGCTTTGAATATTTAGGGTGCGTAAAGAGCTACACGGCTGATCAGATTGGGATTTATAGAGTTAGGGTATCTTGGAATCCATGATACCAACCAACCGTTAGATCCGTTTCTTGTCAGTGATGATCGAGCAGCATCAGTTACGACCTTTCAAATTCAAATCGCATTAAATGAGGAGCGGGAATTTGTACCGCCCTTCTGTCACTTGTAAAAGCGTGTTTTAAAATGAAACGTTTTAAACAGTCAGCTTTTACATAAGCGATCAGATGAGTAAATTAAATACTTATCTGATGGACTAATGTCCTGAAGACACAGTTGTTATCAGAGAAAGCCAATAGCTGATAACCTTCCTCAGCTGTTTGTCAATCCAGCTAGATAAATAAATCTTCATTCTTCAAGACTTTAATCTTCTGTTGAAAACATAACTTCAACTAACTGACATTAACAGATTTCATCTTTTAATCAGAAGTACCGCTAGTCTTACACGTTCCCCCTGACTTTAAGAATTCATAAGTTAACTAGTCTGTTGAGAGTTAATCCTTGAAGATAAATAAGATGAGTAAGCTGTTGAACTTTAGTCTTCTGATAAGTTCCCCCTCAGCTTATGCATCTAATTTCAATAAACCTAGTTCAGCTCTTAGAGTTGAAAACCTTGTCTCACTTAAAGGTTTTGTGAAGATGTCAGCAATTTGATTTTCAGTAAATACATACTCTATTATGACATTTCCTTTCTCCACATGGTCTCTAATAAAGTGATGCTTGATCTCAATATGCTTAGTCCTTGAATGACTTGTAGTATTCTGAGTAAGGCTGATTGCACTAGTGTTGTCACAGTAGATTGGTATTCCACTGATCTTGATGTTGTAGTCTTCCAGTTGATGCTTCAACCATAAGATTTGTGCACAGCAAGCTCCAGCAGCTATGTATTCAGCTTCAGCAGTAGATATGGATACTGAAGTCTGTTTCTTACTCATCCATGAGATCAGACGACTACCTAAGAACTGACAGGCACCTGTTGTGCTTTTTCTATCAATCTTGCAGCCCGCAAGGTCAGAATCTGAATATCCAATAAGCTCAAATCCAGACTCTCTAGGATACCACAACCCCAAATCTTGAGTGCCTTTAATATATTTCAGTATTCTCTTGGCAGCTAAGAGATGAGATTCCTTGGGATTTGATTGGAATCTTGCACAGACCCCAACTGAGTACATGATATCAGGTCTGCTTGCTGTTAGATACAACAATGACCCAATAATGCCTCTGTATTTGGTTATGTCCACTGATTTGCCATCTTCATCTTTATCCAAGCGAAGACTTGTAGACATTGGAATAGTAGCAGTAGAGCTAGTCTCCATACCAAATTTCTTGAACAGATCCTTTGTGTATTTTGCTTGGTTGATGAATATACCATCAGGCAACTGTCTGACTTGCAAACCAAGAAAATAATTAAGTTCTCCCATCATGCTCATTTCAAACTTGTTCTGCATCAGCTTTGAGAACTTGTCACACATCTGTTGGTTAGTTGAACCAAAAATAATATCGTCCACATAAATTTGCACTAGCAAAATATGTTCTTCCCATTCAATAGTGAACAAGGTCTTGTCAACTTTACCTTTGCGAAATCCTTTAATTAAAAGAAAATCAGATAAGGTATCATACCATGCTCTTGGAGCCTGTTTCAGTCCATAGAGGGCTTTCTTCAGACGATACACCTTGTCTTCTTCTTGATAGACTTCAAAACCAGGTGGTTGTTCAACATAAACTTCTTCTTGCAATTCTCCATTGAGAAAAGCTGATTTCACATCCATCTGATAGACGGTGAAATTCTTGTGAGCAGCATAGGCAAGAAAGAGTCTGATTGCCTCTAATCTTGCTACTGGTGCAAACGTTTCATCAAAGTCAATGCCTTCTTCCTGGCAATAACCCTTGGCCACTAATCTTGCTTTGTTTCTGGTGACTTCACCATCTTCATTCATCTTATTTCTGAATACCCATTTAGTGCCAATTACTCTTTGATGACTTGGTCTAGGAACTAAGTACCAGACTTCATTCCTTTCAAATTGATTTAGCTCTTCTTGCATAGCTTCAATCCAGTTGGAATCACTAAGAGCTTCTTCAATCTGTTTGGGCTCAATTTGGGATAGGAAGCTGACGAACATTACATCACTTGCAGCAGCTCTCCTAGTCTTCACTTTATCCAAAGGATCACCAATCACCAACTCTGGAGGGTGATTCTTGAGCCATCTGAGATCAGGTTGCAAATCATAATGTTGTCCTTTGTCTTGATCTTGCAACACTACTGTTGGAGATCCAGTAGTAGTCTGTTGAACATTTGTTGTCTGTTGAACAGTCTCTGGTCTATCAGCTGTTTGCAACTCGTCTGTTAGACAATCAGCACTGTGATTTTGAACAGCACTTGAGTTATCAGCTGGGTTGAGATCAGGTAGTATGATGGGAACATATTCTTCATTCTTTCCAACATTCAACTTCTGTAAATCAGTAGACAGATCTTGGTTAATATTTTGATTCTTTTCAGAAGATTGACTTGGTTCATCAAATACTACATGAATGGATTCCTCTATTAGTAATGTTCTTTTGTTAAGAACTCTATAAGCTTTACTAACAGTAGAGTATCCTACAAAAACAGCTTCATCAGCCTTTTCTGCAAATGCAGTAAGGTGATTTTTACCATTATTTAAAACATAGCATTTACAACCAAAAATCTTAAAGTAATGAATGTTTGGCTTCCTGTTGTTCCAAACTTCATATGGAGTCTTGTTTTGGTGCTTGTTGATCATGCATCTGTTTTGGGTAAAACATGCTGTGTTTGTTGCTTCTGCCCAAAATCTTTGAGGCAGTTTAGCTTCAGCTATCATGGTTCTGACAGCTTCCTTTAGTGTTCTGTTTCTCCTTTCAGCAACACCATTCTGTTGAGGGGTTCTAGCAGCTGAATACTCATGATGTATTCCTTTGATATTACAATACTCTTCAACAGTAGAGTTTGTAAACTCTGTCCCTCTATCTGATCTGATCTTCAATATCTTTATGCTTTTCTCATTCTGGATCAGCTCCATCAGATTAGTAAGATGTTCCTTGGTTTCACTTTTCTTTTTCATGAATATCACCCAAGTATATCTTGAAAAGTCATCCACAACAGCTAGGCAGTATTTCTTTCCACCATTGCTGACTGGATCAATGGGTCCAAATAAGTCCATATGAAGCAGCTCCAATATTCTTCCAGAAGATTGATGCTTCTTGCTTTTGAACAATGACTTGATTTGTTTACCCTTCTGACAAGCGTCACAAAGCTTATCTTTGCTCATGACTGTCTTTGGAATTCCTTCTACCAGATTGTTCTTGATAAGTCTGTTGATGGTCTTGAAATTCACATGATTCATTCTTTTGTGCCACAGCCAACTAACTTCACTTGGTGTTGATGCCACCAAACAGATGTTTGAATTCTTGTCAGCAGAATTCCAGTCGACTATGTAGACATTCCCTTGTCGTCTTCCAGATAAAATTACCTTCTTTGTACCAATCTGTTCAACATAGCACTTATCTGTTGAGAAGATGACTGAATATCCTTTGTCACAAAATTGACTTATGCTCAGCAGGTTGTACTTTAGGCCTTTAACATATGAGACGTCAGATATCTCTATGTTTCCCTTGATTAAGCTTCCTTTTGCTACAATCTTGCCTTCTTTACTGTCTCCAAAAGTAACTTTTGGACCATCCACAGCAACATCATCAGTCAGTTCATGTATGCTTCCACACATGTGCCTTGAACAGCCACTGTCCAAGTACCAAATCTTCTCTACTTTACTCCTACTCCTAATCCTAACCTACAAAACAAAATAAAATTGTTTTAGGTACCCTTATTGAGAGGGTCCTGAAGGATTAGTTCCACCTTTGACAACCCAAGATGATGAAGTCTTAGGCTTCTTAGGTTTCTGAGTTTCAACAGGAGTATGAACAGCTTTGCCTTTACCACGTTCATCAGATTTGTCATATTGTTGATGATCAGCATGATAAGGATAATGTTCAAATGCAGAGTAAGATGCATGATAAGGAGGATATGCATGCATTGGATGAGCAGGATATGGTGCATAGTAAGTTGGAAATTGAGGTGCATGATACATAGGATGATATGCAGCAGGTTGCACATAATAAGACTCATTTCCATACCAAGCATTTTGATTTTTCTTATTCTTATGCTTCTTTGGTTTACTACTTGCTTGCTCATTAACAGACGACTTAGTTTTATCACTAGTCTGATTAGTTTTAGCCTTATCAGAGGACTTCCTAGGACTCTTCTGTTTAGGCTTACTAGTCTGTTTTCCTACACTAGGCTCTTTGCTCTTTTTAGCCTTAGGAGATTTCGTCTCCTTTAATACTTTCTCAGGTGAAGCAGGTCTAGCAGTTTGAACATACAGGATGACCTTACTATTGTCAGCAGATATAAATTTCTCAGTATGATTCAATTCTTGCTTATCCTGTTCTAAAGGTGTCTTCTGTTTACTAGACATATGAGTGGATGCAACAGATGACTTCTCATGAGACTCAATGACTTTCTCAAGTTCCATGATTTTTCCTTTATAGACTTCACATTCAGCTTTCAGAGACTCATGTTCTTGCTCAAGCTGTTTATATTCAGCTGATTCTCTTGGCCTTTCAGCTGAGAGTTTCAGTGAACTGTTTTGCTCTTTTAGCAATATCATCTCTTCCTTAAGCTTTTTATATGCTTCAGCAATAGTAGTATTGTTAAGCATCATTTGTTCAAATGAACTAAATAGTTCATTCTCAAGAGGAGTTACCTCACTATCCTCAGAGTCATCAGATTCCTTAGCCATCAGGCAGAGAAGGGCAGGGCTCTCTTCATCAGAAGACTCTTCATCAGAAGTGTCAGAATCTGAATCAGATGAGTAGACGGCAGCTGGCTTTTCTGCTTCTGCTACCATCGCCTTAGCTTTCTGATGCTTTCTTTCTTTTCTGATTCTCTTTTCTTCTTCATTATACTTCTCAGCTTTAAGATATGGGCAGTCTCTAATGAAATGACCCAGTTTCCTGCAATTATAGCACATCATCTTAGATTTATAAGAATCCTTATCCTGAGAAGAAGAAGTAGGGTTAGAAGTAGAAGCATTGTTAAATTTGTTCTTCATTTTTCGTCTGTAGAACTTTTTGAAGTTGTTCATCAGCAATGCAATGTCTCCAGCAGTGTACTCCTTTTTATTGAGTAGTGTGGCTTCATCAGATGAGTCCACATCTTTGCTTTTGTGAGCTGGCCTTCTGGGATTTTCTTCAACACCCATTCTTGGCAGTTTATACTCGTACGCCTTGAGTACTGAGAACAGCTCGGTGAGAGAAATCTGGTCCAGATCTCTTGACTCTTCCATGGCTGTCACCTTCATGTTGAACTTTGGAGGTAGAGCCTTCAGAACTCTGACGGTTATCTCCTTGTCCGTAAAGGTTTTTCCAAGCTTTAACACTTCATTCAACGTCCTCGTAAACCTTGTATCCATCTGGTCAATGGTTTTCGCAGACTTCATCTTGAAGTTGTCCAGCTTTTCCAGAGAAACACTCAGCTGATGCTCTTTGATGGCGTCGTTCCCTTCGCTCATGTCACGAACCTTGTCCCACATTTCCTTTGCAGTTTTGCAATGTTTGACTATGTCAAACCGATCATTGTCCAGGGCTTTGGTCATGATGAAACGGCCAACTTTATCCAGATTGAACAACTTTATTTCTTCGGCTGTCATCTCTGTCAGATCTTTTTCCACCACCAGTTCAGCTTCATCAACTATCATGGTCTTGGTTAATTTGAATGGACATTTTATGATACATGTGTACATGTTATCATTATAGGCAGCTAAGAAGATCTCCATTCTGATCTTCCAGTCTTCAAAAGACATACCAGCAATGTGGGGAACATGACTGATACAGTCCATTTTTCGAAAAGTTTTAAATTTTCAAAAAGATGCTCTTTTGAAAAGTTTTGAAAAACCTTTGAAAAACACTTGGATCAAGCTCGTTGATCAGGCAGCTGATTCTAATGAACCACCCGGTCTTATACCACTTGTTGGTCCCAAGTGGTCATATGAGGTTTAGAGGGGGGGAGGGGGGTGAATAAACCTCTTTAAAATTTTCTTCCAATTTTAACTTTAAAACTTCTCTCTAACTGTGAGCAGACTAAGCTGATCAGAGTAGTAAGTTACAAGTCTGTTCGCGAACAAATCTTTGAACAGGTTGATGACCACTTGTCTGATAATTACTTAGCTGATTTTGTTAAATCAGTTTTAATACTTAGAGTACTTGCAGCGGATTTTTCAAAGTGTTTTTCACAAGTATTCTCAGTAGTTTGAAAAGTGTTTCCCCAGTTTTATAAACTCCTTTTAATATCTTTTCAAACAGTTAAGTAAAGTGTTTTTATGCAATCAGAAAATATGCAAGTTTAAAAGCAATGTAAAAATACAAGTAATTTTTATAGTGGTTATATGGATGTAAATATCCTTTAATCCACTCGTCCAAGTCACAAAGATCTTGGGTTATACTAGAAACACAAAGTAACCAGTACACTCTGCTTACGCCGATCAACAAATGAACAGGCCGTAAGTGCGCAGTAAGAAATCACAAAGAAATCCTACTCTCTGAAGTAATATCACTCACTTAGATGGATATCTACTTCTCACAACACTCTTGTTTACAAAATCACTCAGAAGATGTATATAGCTTTGTTCTTCAACTTCGCTTTTCGTCAACAGATGACTAAGCTGATGAGTGAGCTGTTCTTGAGACTTAAAGAGTTCTGCTTCGAAAATTCTCTCAGAAGGTGTGTTGCTTGTATTCTCTTCGTCTCTTTCAGCTATTTATACTTGAGGTTTGAAAAATGTCTTTTGAAGAAAGGCAAGATTCAAATTCCTCGAGTACTGGTCCTTAAAATTCGCGAACGGCTCTTTTGCAGTCTGTCCGTACTGTCAACAGTATTATTCCGCAGGCAGCATTAAATGCACCCAGTTGATGCGAATCATTTCTTCAATCATTTGTCTTTAATATCCTTGTACTTCAGCATTTATTACTCCAGGGGCATTTATTACCGTTGGCAAGACTTTATGATCATTTCCATTTGGCTGTCGGAAGTACAAATCTGATGACGAACTTGGCTGATCTCAATCTTTAACAAATCTGATTTGAGTCGGCTGATCTTCATCAGTCTGATAACTTCCCTTCAGTAGATCAAAAGTCTTGGACCTTGAAATTTTGACTCTTCTGATGTCTTCTTGTAATTAGTCAAAATTCCTTCCAAAGGGATCATCAGCTAAGTTACTCCATACTTAGCAGATTTTGAAGTTTTGGAATGCATCAAAACCTCCCTTCTAAATTTGTCTTCAGTGCCTTCATCTTCATCCTTATCCAACAACTTATGTTGAATTAAGTTAAAGAAACATAATATCAAATTCATAAGATATATACAAAATAGGCAAACAAATTAAATATTTACCTTTACGGATGAGAGAAATTCACCACAAAAACAAAAATGTACCAAATATTTGCTAACAATATATGTCAAAGTCTAATCGAGAGATGAAGGTGAAGATTTCTTATAAATACTATTGTCCAAATGTACTCTAAATACGGTTAAGATTTCAAATTTGAATTGATTGACTTAACATAAGGATATTATTAGCATAATATCAGCAAACTAATTAGTATTGAAACGTACTCTTCATTATTTGAAACGGAAAATTAGGTTGAAACTAATTCAATTACCAAATTTAATGCCAACATGTATTACTCCTTATTCTCAGCCAATCACATTTTTTTTAAGAAATAAAATAAATCAAAATTACCAGAAATTAGTATTGAGTCCAAATTGCAAGATTTTGGTCAAAAGACCATTCTCCTATATATATATATATATATATATAAGATTTGAGATCAGTCTTTGACTGCAAGTAAGTTCTCATGACCAAATACTAATTTTACAGAATTTTAAATTATTTTAATTAATAAAAATTCCACCAGTTGAAATTTTTAAAAAAATAATTAACTCCAAATCCCACCAAAATTCAAAAGAAAACAACCACAAATCCCACCAAACTCTAGATTATTTCAATTCCACCAAAAACTCATCCGTTTCAAGGATTATTATCTACTTTCAGATCAAAAAATCACAATTAAATCCAATACAAACAAAAACAGAGACAAATTTGGAGTGAAACTTAAGCAAACCTGCGTAAACCGAAGGCCTCCTCGATCAAAAAGTAATAAGAAAGAGAGATGTTGAAATTGATTTATTTGGATCTGTAATAAGTGCTTTTTGTGCGTGAGTGAGGATAAAATAACTCATCACATGATATTGCCTGTGAGAAGAGACGGGATTGAGTAGAAGAAGGAAGGGTATATCCTGATCAGCTAGAACATAGGATATATTAAGATCTAAGGTTAGGAAACGAGTTTGGAACAAAAGTCGAAAAAGTCGAACTCTTCCAAAAGGGAAGAAGGGTTTGGCCGATCACTAATGGGAGAGGGGGAGAGTTTTTGCTTGACTTGGAATTTTGGCTATTTACTGTTGTGTATGTGTTATGACACCTATCTACTTATTTATAGGCGTCTATCTCTCCTAATCCTCCTAGGACTAGAACTCCAAGTCTCCTACATGGGTCATTGCCCTTTTAATTAGAAGACTAAGTCTTCTTAATTAATTCATGGCCCATTTAATTAATTTAATTAGGCTTTATTTAATTTTCCAATTAAATAGCCCAATTAATTAAATTAGACTCCAAGTCTATTTACTTAATTCTTCATATAATTAATTAAATCCAACTTAATTAATTAACCAACAAATTAAATTCCAATTTAATTTATAATCTTGATCCAATTTCAATCGGATCCAGTTTGTTCCAATTGGGTCGACCCAGTCGACCTAGTCACTTAATCGACCATGTCGATTTATCTGACCCAGTCAACCCAATCGACCTAATCGATTTGGCCCAGTTGTTTAATTTTTCTTCGCTTTCGCTTCATGTGTATTGTGTATGCCCCCATAGGTTCACCACATAATTGGTCGTGGGTTATAATTAAATATTAATTTAATTATTCGAGTATTAAATACTCTAAATCAGTCGAACACTTTGTCGACTGATCACTCCAAAATTAGCACCCCTGCCAATTTGGGAATTCTCCCAGACTCCACGGTCAATGTCTGGCCACAAGCCCATGAAGCCCAATCACTGGTGAATTAATTCCGTGAACCTTTTTAATCATTTACAATTTTCATATACGACATAATCTCTCCATCGATCAATCTCCCAGTCGAGACTTAAGGGTATGGACTTTTTATCTGTTCCCTTTTCTTTTGTCTTAGCCTTATGCATTCTGGTCTCGAAATAATTCTCTTTGACTTAATCTTTATGAACTACTTTCATAAAGTCGTCAGATACCTTGACCAAGGATTTTTACCAGAATTAATTTCTTACAGAAATCCATAGAAGAAATTCACAACCTATCAAGTTGGGTCAATGGATCATTAGATGATGATATGAACCTGCATACGAGTCCCTCTATACCCAACATGAGTCCACAGAGACTTTCTGGTAATCTCCAGTCGGTCGGGACTCACATCTAAGTATAGACATTCTCGTACCAGATAAATCCTATCACCTCAAGTACTTAGGGATTGTTCCTCGTCTACTATCGTAAATTGGAATAACTTCAACCCCGATATGCGACTACCGCTTCCATGGTAAGTTATTTCCTAATTGGGGTATTCAGTGCACTTGCCATCCCAGCAAGTCACCCACTTATGTGTATCGACTATCACAGTCACGCTCGTGGACCCCAGCGTTCTCCAGTTCATCGGAGTATACACAACAGTGAGAGTCTAACCGAATCCAATGATGTCCTGTCTCGATTGGATTCTATGACTCTTGAATATGTTCTAGATCACGGCCTTGGAGATCAGTCCACGATTTGTCCGATAGCCCTGTGATCTAAGGATTTCTATCCTTAGATAATTATTACATAAGATTAAGTTGACCATGTAATAAAGTGCATTTATTAATCAAAATTGAATAGTTCCTTCATTTATTACATTAAATACCAGCCATACAGTTGGCTTGCCGGATACTATTTCTATCAAGCAGGGCGTCACATGTCTAGTCAAAATAAAGAATTGATAAATATCGTGATGAAGGTAGCTTGGTTTTAGGGGTTGCAGTAGTTTTTAACCAACGATTTCAGATACAAATCGTTGAATATTAACGGTTCGAATGTTCTTCCACACATTCAACGAGTTCATGATTTTTAAATTAATTGTTCTTGTCATATGGAGATAGTATTGACTCTTCATCGAATGAAGTTGGCATGTTAAGTAATTCTATTATTGAAAAGCGGACTAACTTAAGTGCGTTTGAAAGATTGTGTGATTGATCACATATTTCTTCAGCCATAGGAAGTCAGAGTTGAAGAAAGATACCCTAGAGTAGGTAAATTACATGTTCTTTATTTTGTGAAAACATAATAGTCCGAGACTACTCATTTTGGAAAAGATAGCCCATGATATTTTGGGTCTGCCAGCTGCTACAATTGCATATGCAACAACATTCAGTGTTGAAGGCAGGGTACTAGTTAAGTCACGTGCTTGTTTGCTTTCGGACATAGTAGAGACATTGATAGTAGCAACTAATATGATTTACTGAACTAATAGGTTTATGATACCTAAGAGGGGGGTGAATTAGGTATATAATTTTTTCAATGAGTTTTTCCCCAGAAGACAATTAGTGAAAAGTTCCAGTAACTTTAAATAAAAATAAATTGTTCCAATGATTTTGAGATTAAAGTTATGAGATGAAGTAAAGTGCAAATAATAAAAGGAGAAGAGAGCAAACACAATTTATAGAGGTTCGCGCCCCAACAGCCTACTTCCTCTCTTCCAGCACCCCTGGGTAAAATCCACTAATATATCGTGGCTTGCAGGACAAACCTTCGCCACTCGAGATTACAAGATATCAATTCTTTCTTTCAATACGAGCTTGCTAGGACACCTCCTATCACTCCAACAATGTGCTTGCTAGACCTCGGCCTATCGCACTAACATGTGCTTGCTAGAACCCTTTGTTCTATCGCACCAAATATGTGCTTGCTAGGTAAACAACCTATCGCACTAAACAATTGTGCTTGCTAGGACACTTCCTATCGCACTATTACAAGATGATTTTAAAGTAGTACAATGAATACTCCTCTCGAGTAAGATGTACAAAAGTATGCTCACTAGTATTTCTTTTAACCTCTCAAAATATCTCAAAGTTCTCAAGAGCAAGGGTTAAAAAAGATTTTCGTTTTTCACAAAATCTTATCGCAAGTGTAATTCAAAAACGAATTTTGCTTTTCAAAAGATTTTCACAAATCAAAGCATGAAAAAGCAAGAGTAATTTTCTCAAAGTAAAGCTCTATTTTTCTCTCAAAGTTGGTGTGTAAAATGATTCAAGGGAGCTCAATTTATAGGTGGAGAAATTGGATAGTTTAGGAAAGATTTTGAAATTCAAAAATGATTTTGTCACATTTAAAAAGATGTTGCAAGATTAAACCATGTGACTAATCTTCCAATGAATGTGGACAAGTTTTAGTAATTAGGTGGAGAAGAAATATTTCCAAAAAATTTATTTTAGATACAAGGGTAAGATATTTAGCTAGACAAATTGGAGAGAAATTGTTATGCTAGCTAATCAAATGATTTGAAAGAAATCATACCTTTAAAAATTGATTTGATTAAGAATTCAAAACAATGGCCAAAATTAGTTAAATATTCAAGAGTAATTAGGCTTAATTAAGAAAAAGGTTTCGGCCATAATTAAGTAAAAACAGACCACAGCCCATTTTAAAATTGGTAGGCAGGCTGCTTGATTTTAAACACATTTTTATAAAAAGGCCAAAAATTGTTGGACTAAAGGTATTTAAAAAATGGTTTGGGTTAGGAATTTTCTTGCTCTTAATAGTTTGAGACATTTGATACTTACATGACCTCAATTTTCTTGTATCAAAAATTGGGCCCTTCCAAGGGTGCGTGGGTCTTCAAACTATTCTTCGATTTGGACTTTCTTCATTGATTGACTTGTAAGATCTTTATTGGGCATTTTCTTCTCAATTAAGCTTTATTCGTAAATGGGCCTCTTTCTTCAAATAATGAGCTTCTCAATAATTCCTGTTAAGATTAAACTCAAGAAACAAGCTCAAATATCAAGTTGTTTGGTCAAATTAATTAGCCGCGTCATATATACAATGCGAGAATAATTTGTCCAATTTATTTACGTGTTTCATAAAATATCCAGAAAAAAAAAATGAGGGTAGGGGTAAAATCAAAGCAATGAAACATCGTTCCAGTGAATAAAAAACATAAGTAGTCCCCATATCTAAATTAAAATTACAAAGACTAATTCAATGTTTGTTGTGTGTGCATATGTTATATTAAATTATAAACATAAAAAATTAGGAAAAATATATAGGCGTGTTAAGAATTTTGCATATAAACTCCACTACAATATTCATACATATATTCATGAACACAATAAGTTTATGTAAATAGAAAGAAGAGTGTAGGTATGTGTTCTTACGGTAAATCCTGCACTGTTGATTCAAGTGTTGGTGAAACTGTGAATTTCAATGAACTCTTTAAGTATTTGAGTTGTCTGACATTGAAAAAGATTCAAATTTCTTCTAAATGTGTTGAAGAAATGAAATATATCTATTCTATACCTATATATAGCACAAGTCTTTTTTTTCTTTTTTTTAATTTTGAATTTTGAATTTTCAAATCAAATTACAGAAATTTTGTATATGTGGTTAAGAGTCTAAACAAATTCACTCTCCCAACAAACCTACTTTCCACAAAATTTGTAAGATGATATCTAAATATTATCACTTAATTTGAAATCTAAAATTGATTAATTTTTTTATTGTCTTTGTATCTTGTTGAACGAGTTATTACTAATTAAAATTGGGCCGCATACAAGTCGTATGAGAGAAAAAAAAATCTTATTGCTACATTTCATACATTTTTTTTGTTCGTGCAAATGTTAGATGTTAATGCATGAGTCATTTGTTAAGGGGAAAATGCACAAAAAACCACGTATTTTGAAAAACTTGCTTGAAACCCCCGTGTTATTTTTTTTGCATAGAATCCCTTGTGTTGCACAAACACTTGCAAGGAATCCCCTTATATTTTATAGAAAGTGACGGAGAGTATATCTCACTTATGATTAATGAGATTGAAACTCAAATTTAATCAATTTAAATTGAAAGTTTTTATAAGGGATTTGGCTTGTTGAATTAAAGATATCTCCTTTTAAAAATAGGATTAATATTATTTCAGATATACATATTGAAGAGGGCCAAAATAAAAATATAGATAATTATTTCAATCGAGGCTTAGCTTACATTCCAATTAATATGCTGGCATTGCATTCCAACATAATAGAGAAGTCATTTAAAAATACGTTTGTGGATAAATATTGTGCTCCAATTATTTATCTTTTAAATATTGTGCTCCAATTAAGCTAATATGTATTGAAATCTTGTTTCCGAAGGAAAAATACATTTGTGGATAAAGAAAATAAATAACATTTTTTGCGATAAATTTGCGATCGATTTCGATGTTGCAGATGTCCATCTATCGCAAATTATATATATATAAATTTTTTTAATAATTCGTGTCAAATTTGTGACAAATGTCTGTCACAAGTTATTGTGACATGTAATTTGTCACAAATTGTGGTCGCTAATTTTGGTGTCAAAAATAAATAAGTGGCGCCAAAATTTTGCGACAGACTTGCAACGAATTAAATTGTCTGTCACAAATATTTGTCACTGTTTTGTTGCAGATCCGATCGTAAAAAAATTGATGTAACTCTGAGAAATTTCGTTGCAACTCTGTCACAAATCAGTTAGAAATTGCGACGAATGCCATCCGTCGCAAATTTTTCGTTGCAAAAGCCCCAATTTCTAGTAGTACTATATATCGATTCTTACTTGTGGTACCATAAAAATCGAGGCCGACACATTTGGTACCACAATTTAAGAAATTGAATCACATCAAAATACATATGTATTAGCCGGTCCCAGGCTGCTGCCTGCCTGGGATCGTCCTTAATACATATGTATTTTAATGTGATTCAATTTCTTAAATTGTGGTACCAAATTTGTCGGCCTCAATTTTTATGGTACCACAAGTGAGAATCGATATATAGTTTGGTATCACAATTGCAATTATTTCGTTGAATAAAATTTGATTTTGGTAATAGGCCATCTTCAAAATTGCAAGAATATCTAAGGGTGAGTTTGGCCTATCTATTCGAAAAGTAATTATAGGAGAATTAATTTTACTAAATTGATTTTGGTAATAATTGATTATAATAAAAATTAATTATAGAATAATTATTTTTGTATAATAGCTTTGCAAAAGTAACACTTTCGCAGCTTCTAAAATAAGTTGATTTTATGCCTTTCAAGATCCCAAAAGTGATTATGATCTTGGGAGCCAAACACCATGAAAATTACGATTGAGTAAAAGTAATTTTTATAATCTGGGTCAAACACTTCAAAAATCACAATAAATATCTAAAAGCGATTTTAAGAACTTCAACCGCTAGGCTAAACTCACCCTTAATAAAACTAGAATTTGATAACAAAAATTAAAAAATAAATCTACTTATTTGGACTATAGTGTTGGTTTTAGTAAATTATGGGTCGAACAAAATTTGATTTTGGTAATAGGTTATATTCGGAATTGCAAGAATATTAAAAACATTAGAATTTGATTATAGAATTTCAACACTAAATCTACTTTTCTGGATCATAGTGTTGATTTCGTAATTCATGCGTCGAACAAAATTTGATTCTAGTAATAGTGTGAATAGCAAATTAAACAAAATTTGATTCTAGTAATAGTGTGAATAGCAAATTAAACAAAATTTGATTATAGTAATAGTGTGAATAGCAAATTAACTCTCTGTGTTATTCTAAATAGGCAATTTACCTCCTAGCTTGTGATAAATAAAAGGGCAAAATACCTCTCTGTGATATCCTAAATAGGCAACTTAACTCTCTGTGATAAGAAAAAGGGCAAAATATATCCCTGTGTTTTTATAAAAGAAGCCCATTGTCTCCCTCTAAATTGCTTATTAATTCATATCATATGGAGTTAAATTGCTCATTATTTCATTTCACATGGAGGTAAATTGCTCATTTTTACATCACAAGGAGATAAATTGCTCATTATTTCATTTCACAGGAAGTTAAATTACTTATTTTTATTTCAGGGGGAGGTAAATTTCCCATTAGACATATCATAGGGAGTTAACTTAAAAAAAAAACCCTAGTAATAAGTTATCTTCAGAACTGCAAAAATATTTAATAACAGTAGATTTTGATAATAGAATTTCAACACTAAATCATCATAGTGTTGATTTTCGTAATTTAAAATTGATTTTGGTAATAAGTTATCTTCGAAATTGCAAGAATATTTAATAATGGGTGAATTTGATAATAGAACTTCAACACTAAATCTACTTATATGGATTATAGTGTTGATATTCATAATTTATGATTCGAATGAAATTTGGTTTCGGTAATATGTTATCTTTGGAATTGCATGAATATTTAATAACAGTAGAAATTGATAATAAATTTCAACATTAATCTACTTATCTAGATTAAAGTGTTGGTTTTCATAATTTATGGGTCGATTGAAATCTTATTTTGGTAATAGCCTAATAAGTTATCTTCTTAATTGCAAGAATATTTAATAACAGTAGAATTTGATAATATAATTTCAACACTAAATCTACTTATCTGGACTATAGTGTCTATTTTCGTATTTTATTGGTTAATTTTGTAATAAGTTATCTTCGGAATTTTAATGACACTGAAGCGATTATAAAAATTACAAAGAAAAATTATTACAAGTACTACATTAATCGCGATAATTTATATAATAATAAAAAAAGTCACGATAATTTATAGCAATGATTCAGTTAACTAGTTAGCTAGCCCAATTTTTTTTAAAAAAGGAAATTATCTTATTTAAGTTTTCTAGATGATAATCAATATTAATTCTAGCTTCTAGTTATACTTGTCTAATTAATTTACTCTTTTCTCTTATCAATCTACTCCCTCCATTTCATCTCAATTGTCACATATGGCATTTTCATACAAATTAAAAAACTATATAATTATTCACTTTTTTAGGATAAAATATTACAAATACCCTTATAATCATGATTACTTTAATTGATGCTATAAATTTTGATACCTAAGAGGGGGTGAATTAGGTATATAACTTTTTTAAAGAGTTTATTTTCAGAAGACAATTAATAAATAGTTCCAGTAACTTTAAATAAAAGTTAATCGTTCCAATGATTTTAAGATTAAAGTTACGAAAGAAGTAAAGTGCAAAAAATAAAAGGAGAGAAGGCAACACAATTTATAGAGGTTCGCGCCCCAACGGCCTACTTCCTCTCTTCCAGCACCCCTGGGTAAAATTCACTAATATATCGTGGCTTGCAGGACGAACCTTCGCCACTCGAGATTACAAGATCAATTCTTTCTCTCGATACGAGCTTGCTAGGACACCTCCTATCGCTCCAACAATGTGCTTGCTAGACCTCGGCCTATCGCACTAACATGTGCTTTTTAGAACCTTTTGTTCTATCGCACTAAATATGTGCTTGCTAGGTAAACAACCTATCGCACTAAACAATTGTGCTTGCTAGGACACTTCCTATCTTACTATTACAAGATGATTTTAAAGTAGTACAATGAACACTCCTCTCGAGTAAGATGTACAAAAATATGCTCACTAGTATCTCTTTTAACCTCTCAGAATATCTCAAAGTTCTCAAGAGCAAGGGTTAAAAGGATTTTCGTTTTTCACAAAATATTTTCGCAAGTGTAATTCAAAAACGAATTTTGCTTTTCAAAAGATTTTCACAAATTAAAGTATGAAAAAGCAAGAGTAATTTTCTCAAATTAAAGCTCTATTTTTCTCTCAAAGTTGGTGTGTAAAATGATTCGAGAGAGCTCAATTTATAGGTGGAGAAATTGGATAGTTTATGAAAGATTTTGAAATTCAAAAATGATTTTGTCACATTTAAAAAGATGTTGCAAGATTAAACCATGTGACTAATTTTTCAATGAATGTGGACAAGTTTTAGTAATTAGGTGGAGAAGAAATCTTTCCAAAAAATATGATTTTAGAAACAGGGGTAAGATATTTAGCTAGACAAATTGAAGACAAATTGGAGACAAATTATTTTGCTAGCTAATCAAATGATTTGAAAGAAATCATACCTTCAAGAATTGATTTGATTTAGAATTCAAAACAATGGCTAAAGTAATTAAGTTTTTCAAGAGTAATTTAAGCATAATTAAAAAATGATTTTCAGCCATTAATAATCAAGTGCTACGGCCATTTTTTAAAATAGGTAGGCATGTACTTTGATAAGAAACAAACTTTAGAAAAGGGTGAAAAATGTTGGGCCAAAAGTATTTAAAAAGATTGGGCTAGGAATTTTCTTGCTCTTAATAGTTTGAGACATTTGATACTTACATGACCTCAATTTTCTTGTATCAAAAATTGGGCCCTTCCAAGGGTGCGTGGGTCTTCAAACTATTCTTCGATTTGGCCTTTCTTCATTGATGGACTTGTAAGATCTTTATTGGGCCTTTTCTTCTCAATTAAGCTTTATTCGTAAATGGGCCTCTTTCTTCAAATAATGAGCTTCTCCATAATTCCTGTTAAGATTAAACTCAAGAAACAAGCTCAAATATCAAGTTGTTTGTTAATCACAATCATTCGGCTAACAATCTCCCCCTTGATTGACAAACAACTTTGATGCAATAAAAGAAATTATTAGGAGGAACTCCCCCTCAATTTATGAGCTTCTCCATAATTCCTGTTAAGATTAAACTCAAGAAACAAGCTCAAATATCAAGTTGTTTGTTAATCACAATCATTCGGCTAACAATCTCCCCCTTGATTGACAAACAACTTTGATGCAATAAAATAAATTATTAGGAGGAACTCCCCCTCAATTTATGCATTCATGAAGCAAATATAATGAGGCAATTATATCAAGTAAATGCATCAAATAACTCCTCCCCCTTTTTTGTCAATCAAACATATTCTTCTTATTCCCCACTTATAAAAGTTCTTCGATCAGAGTAACAATATATGTTCAGCGGAATTCAGTTGAGCATGGTATAAAAACATTTTCCAAGATGAACAATTCAAACATTTGATTATTCAAAGCAACAGTATATTGGAACAACATGTTTCGAAGGATTTTTAGTTTCAAGTTCCAAAGCTCAAATATCACATGTAGGCTATGTAGCACATATACCAATCTCATGATAACAAAGTTCAAAGATAGATTAGATAAGCATATAATCCTCCCCCTCAATTATATGTCTTCATACAAGAATGATAATCATCAATATAATTTCAATTTAGCAATTAATCTCATAGTGATTATCAAATCCACAATATAATATGTCAAGTATTAGCATGTGTGGAATTTCCTTCGTAAATAATTGCAAAAAGACATTTATCATTATGTAAGTGAAGTGCATGTGAATCATATACGGACATGAAATGTTTAACAAGTGCAATATAAGTCATGAGGTTATACTTCAGATAATTTTAGCATGTGCGAATATTTAAGAAAATGCAAGGGATATATCGTGATTTACTTACCGTACTATTACCTTGATTACCTCAACGTGGAGTATTTTTACCTTTCATTCTTATGGTATCTCTTTGCTCGCTTGATGCTTGAAATTCCCCTAGGATAGATTTAACCATTTCAGAATTGAAATCCTTCTGGGATAGTTCTGCTAGACATTTTTCGAAAATTTTCTTGGAACTTCCTTCTTTTGATTTTGGTTCTTAATCAAAGCCACCATAGCTTTGCAACATATTTCAAAAGTTACAATGAGGAGCCTTTTGTACCTGTTAAGAAAAAAATCACTTTCGCATTTTTGGTACCCAAATTTTCTTGGGTCCTTGCGGGTTAGTCAAAACATCTTTAGGCATCCATATAAGTTTGTTCACGGTATTCCTTTTGTAAATGCAGTTAAAAGATTTGTGACCGATTTTTCCACAAAAATTGCAAGTATGATACGACAATGAAGAGTTTTTAGCAAGTTTGCTTAGTTTATCATATGAATGTCCATATCCAATTCCGGCTCTGTTTAGAGAAACGTTTTGCATGCCAAGAAGTTTATCAAGGTTCTCTTTTCCTTTCGTAAATTTTTCTAAGCTTCTAGTTAAATCAACCACTTTTGCTTTGAGACTCAAATTTTCTTTCGAAAGAGAAGAATTTTCCTTTTTCAAATTTTCAAGATTTTCAAGACTTTCTTGTAAATTTATATCAAACTCTTCTTTTTCTTTATTCAATGAGAAAATCTTCTTTTTAAGTTTCTCATTTTTAGAAGCAAGATTTTCGAGATCATTTTTAAAATCGATTAACATTTTATTCCACTCATCTTCACAATCGAACTCATCATCTAAATCATCACAACTTTCAAATTCGTAAAAAGCGTGTACCTCTTCGTTAGTCATGAAACATAGGTTTCTGGATTCGTCTTCCGATTGTTCTTCTTCGGATTCTGGATCATCCCATGATGCTATCATCCCCTTGCTTTTTCCCTTTTTGAAATTTTTCTCGGATTTCTTGAGTAGGGGACATTCGGACCTCAAGTGTCCATCTTCATTGCACTCATAGCATTTGATCTTGAAAGTTCTCTTGGGATATTTTGAGAACCTTTTGTGAAACCTTCGATTGGCCAACTGATTTAATCTTCTGATTGTTGTTGCCATTTCCTCGTTTCTTTCTTTTTCGTCCATCATTTCAATGTCACTATCGTCTTCCTGCACATTGTTAGGTTTAAAAACAATATTTTTATCTTTAACTTGTTTTACCTCATCCTTAGAAAGGATAGTGAGCTCATGAGAAATGAGAGATCCAATTAGTTCAGTCATCGACAAGTTGTTAAGATCTTTCGCCTCTTGTATTGCAGTAACCTTTGGTGTCCATTCTCTAGGAAGAGATCTTAGTATTTTCTTTACTTGTTCACTTTGAGGGTAGACTTTTCCAAGTGCGGACAAAGGGTTGATAATCTCCATGAATCGAACATACATGTCACTGATAGTTTCATCGGTTTCCATGGTGAACATCTCGTATTGGTGTACGAGAATAGTGATGCGTTGCTCCTTTACTTGGTTGGTGCCTTCGTGAGTGACTTGAAGCATCTCCCACATATCTTTTGCGGTAGGGCATGAACATACCCGATTGTACTCAGATTTGGTGAGGGCGCATGCCAACAAATTTTTGGCTTTTGAGTTTATTGACACCATTCTTTTATCTACGTCGGTGAGTTCTTTCCACGCCTTAGGGATTTGATTTTTACCTTCGGTTTTCATAGGTATGGATGGTCCCTCAAGAATCACATTCCACAGATCGCAATCGATGGAAATCATAAAGTCTTCCATTCTGTTCTTCCATATTGAGTATGCAGTTCCATCGAATAGTGGAGGCCTGTTATGTGATTGTCCTTCTGCGAAAACATCATTGCTAAAAGTAGACATAAGATCGTTAGCTCTCGGGGGTTAACCCGCACAGTTAAAATAAAAGAGCACGAGGCTCTGATGCCAATTGATACCTAAGAGGGGGGGTGAATTAGGTATATAACTTTTTTAAAGAGTTTATTTTCAGAAAACAATTAATAAATAGTTCCAGTAACTTTAAATAAAAGTTAATCGTTCCAATGATTTTAAGATTAAAGTTACGAAAGAAGTAAAGTGCAAAAAATAAAAGGAGAGAAGGCAACACAATTTATAGAGGTTCGCGCCCCAACGGCCTACTTCCTCTCTTCCAGCACCCCTGGGTAAAATTCACTAATATATCGTGGCTTGCAGGACGAACCTTCGCCACTCGAGATTACAAGATCAATTCTTTCTCTCGATACGAGTTTGCTAGGACACCTCCTATCGCTCCAACAATGTGCTTGCTAGACCTCGGCCTATCGCACTAACATGTGCTTGTTAGAACCTTTTGTTCTATCGCACTAAATATGTGCTTGCTAGGTAAACAACCTATCGCACTAAACAATTGTGCTTGCTAGGACACTTCCTATCGCACTATTACAAGATGATTTTAAAGTAGTACAATGAACACTCCTCTCGAGTAAGATGTACAAAAATATGCTCACTAGTATCTCTTTTAACCTCTCAGAATATCTCAAAGTTCTCAAGAGCAAGGGTTAAAAGGATTTTCGTTTTTCACAAAATATTTTCGCAAGTGTAATTCAAAAACGAATTTTGCTTTTCAAAAGATTTTCACAAATTAAAGTATGAAAAAGCAAGAGTAATTTTCTCAAATTAAAGCTCTATTTTTCTCTCAAAGTTGGTGTGTAAAATGATTCAAGAGAGCTCAATTTATAGGTGGAGAAATTGGATAGTTTATGAAAGATTTTGAAATTCAAAAATGATTTTGTCACATTTAAAAAGATGTTGCAAGATTAAACCATGTGACTAATTTTTCAATGAATGTGGACAAGTTTTAGTAATTAGGTGGAGAAGAAATCTTTCCAAAAAATATGATTTTAGAAACAGGGGTAAGATATTTAGCTAGACAAATTGAAGACAAATTGGAGACAAATTATTTTGCTAGCTAATCAAATGATTTGAAAGAAATCATACCTTCAAGAATTGATTTGATTTAGAATTCAAAACAATGGCTAAAGTAATTAAGTTTTTCAAGAGTAATTTAAGCATAATTAAAAAATGATTTTCAGCCATTAATAATCAAGTGCTACGGCCATTTTTTAAAATAGGTAGGCATGTACTTTGATAAGAAACAAACTTTAGAAAAGGGTGAAAAATGTTGGGCCAAAAGTATTTAAAAAGATTGGGCTAGGAATTTTCTTGCTCTTAATAGTTTGAGACATTTGATACATACATGACCTCAATTTTCTTGTATCAAAAATTGGGCCCTTCCAAGGGTGCGTGGGTCTTCAAACTATTCTTCGATTTGGCCTTTCTTCATTGATGGACTTGTAAGATCTTTATTGGGCCTTTTCTTCTCAATTAAGCTTTATTCGTAAATGGGCCTCTTTCTTCAAATAATGAGCTTCTCCATAATTCCTGTTAAGATTAAACTCAAGAAACAAGCTCAAATATCAAGTTGTTTGTTAATCACAATCATTCGGCTAACAAATTTTTATGTACATTGATCAACGTGTAAGTCTAGAAGTATGATAAGGTAAAATTGAGAAAAAGTCCATTGAAAATAAAATGTGACAAATAATTTGAAAAATAAAAATTCTAAATTATACAAATATAACAATTAAAATTAAATGAAAGGAGTAAATACAATAGGTAAAGGTCTAAGGCCGAATACTTATATAGTGAGGCCCAACTCATGCCCTTAATAGTTAATAGGATATCTATTCAACCTCCAGATGGATTAAACTCGATCTAATCTTATATATGTTTAATTTAATATAGGGATGTTAATGGATTGGGTCAGGTCTGATCCATCTTCGTATAAATCAGATCGAATTTGAATCAGATTCAAATAACTTAGAGCCAATAAAATCTTATTCCGATTCAGTTGAATATCGAATTCGGACCGCATCCAAATCTTACAACATCATTTTTTTTAGCTAAAACAAGTTTATGGACAATTCAATTTCATTTAATAAAGCTAATGATAAAAATATTATTAGTGTTACTTACGGATCGAGTCAACTATATCCATATTCACTCTAAGTATTTTAAATTGTAAATCTTTATGATAAGATAAGATTCATCGAATCAGATACATCACATCTCTAATCATAACTCTTTTTTTTTTTGGTAAAACTAGCTGAATTTAAATATGGAGACTGATATACATCCCATTGACAACACTAATTTAATATAATTGAACTTTTAATTTCTCCAAAACATTTGACCTCACTAATTGTAAAATCATAATAAATCAACTTTTTTTTAGGGACCAATCTAACGCAAATTGAAAGAAAAAAGATATTAGGATTTGTATGTGCTAAGGGACGATCTTATGTTCGACTCCGATTATATCGGATCGAATTCAGTTGAATTCAAGTCTATCTAAATTGTTCGAGTCCATCGAACTTATCTAGATTCGATCGAATATCGGAACTTTTCTTAATTTTATAGCATCTAGCTACTCTTTCATATTCAAACCAAAACTTCAATAGAATCTACCCATATTCTTTTTTTTTTTTTTTTTATAACAAATTTGTTAACAATGTTAGAAATTCATTATATTGGTTGACATGTTCTATTAGCGTTTGATTAATTATTCGTTTTATGAACGCTTTACTTTAGTTCACCATAATTTGTGCCTCAAAAAGTCGGTTTTTCAGCATTCAAGTAAGTCAATTAATCGACCTTGAATTTGGTAAAGTTGAAGGAGAATAAGTTCCCAATCACTCATTGGGACGAAAGCTTCGTCATTAGATGATAATATGCATAAATATGAAGTTATGAATGAAATATTAACTAATATATTTTTAGTCTAATGGTAAAATATTATTAAAGTTGAAATTATGTGTAGGTATACCGTTTTTCATTAATATCGGATATTGACCTTTAATTAATCGAATTGACCTGAATACATATTTGTTCCACGTATTCATATTTAGAATTGGATAAACCCTAATAATTTGGACCCGATCTGGATTCAATCTTCCCATTGACAGCCATAATTGTGCCTATGAAGGTCCAGGATCAGCTCATGGGCCTTGGCCCAATTTGCTAACACTATTCTTTTTCTTTTTAGTCGCGAACGCCACTCATATAGGGTTGTCAAAGGGTCGGATTATGTTCGTTCAGATTCGGCTCTATTTATATTCCATCGGATCCTATTGAATTCGGATTATGCTCAGATCTAGATTTTTTAATCCAATGAATTTTGGTCAAATTTGGCCAGGTATCAGATATTTTTTGGATCCACTATATAAATTTTCATTTAAAAAATTAAATTAATATTTTTACCTAAAACAAGTTTATTAACTTTTTAATTTTAACTCACGTGTTCAAACTTTATTTACTATATTCATATTTGTAGACGAAATTATTGGTTTAAATAAATTTATAAACTAGTTATAATTTATTATCTTCTTAAATTTAGCCTTAGCACATTTGGGTGTATGTGATTATGGTGGAATATATCAGAGCCAGATTGAAAGCATATTAAAAATATGTTTCGTAGATTTGATTTAGTCATATTACATTAAAACAATCAACCGTAATATGTTAGATGGAGTTATGAATATAGATATATATTAATATATTTTCACTACTTAATTTAACATATTAAGATATATCAATTCACGGAAGTCATTTGTATAATATGTATAAGAGTATGAGTTGGTCAAGCATTGTTCAATGTTTTAGTTCGAACGCCTCCATGTAAATTCTAAATTGATATAGATTTTAGTTTGTGATTTATTTATATAGAACGTGTTTTATGTAGAATTATTCAATGATATGTTAAAATAGGTAATATGTAAATTTGATGTTATAAGTGACATTTTACCGAATACATATTCACCCTGATTAACTAATCCACCCATGCCTATGTGGATTATAATCTAATCGTAATATTGGGTCGTAAGGATTTAATCCATTTGACCCGGTAATTGAGCAATGCCACCAAACGTTGTATTAACCCATATTAACATATATAATATTACCTAATACCCCATATTAGGTTGTACCAAACGACCCCTATGTATATATATCATTCTTTTTATTTATTGTCGGATACGGATCTTTAAGGGGTCGGATCGGTCTAAATCCTTATTCACTCCATGTGTTTTGGATTACTGAATTTTATAATCGGATCAGGTCTATCGAATCTCTAATCGAACAATTATCCTAATAAATCGGATTGAATTCGGACGGATCCGGATTAAAATCCTCCCCATTGACAGCCCTACCCATACATGTCAATTTTTTTTTTTTTCACGTAACTTTGAGTTTCTTTAGAAAACAGTCATCTAAATTATATTGAACACATATTTAGTTCTTCAACTGTCATCTAATTTTAATATTTTTATTTTTTTTAATTTTAGTCCTAGACTTAACATATTTATTACTCTAACTTTCACTTAGTTTCAGTTTTCGTCCTGCAGTTACAAATTTGGTCCTTTAACTTTCAATAAATTTTAATTTTTGTCTTATAATTACAAACTTTTCCTCTGTTAATAGAATCAAATTTTAATTGCATGACAAAAATTGAAATTGTTGGATAAGGATGAAGATGAAGGCACTGAAGACAATTTTATAAGGGAGGTTTTGAAGGATTCCAAAACTTCAAATTGGCTAAGTATAAATCAACTTAGCTGATGGCCCCTTTTGAAAGAATTTTGACTAAGTAAAGAAGACATCAGAAGAGTCAAAATCAAGGTCCAAGACTTCTGATCTGCTGAAGGAAAGTTATCAGACTGATAAAGATCAGCCGACTCAAATCAGATTTGTTCAAGTTTGAGATCAGCCTAGCTCGCCATCAGACTTGCACTTTCGTCAGCCAAGTGGAAGGGATAAGTCTTCCCAACGGTAATAAATGCCCCTGAGAGTAATAAATGCTGAAGTACAAGGTTATTAAAGACAAATGATTGAAGAAACGCTTCGCATCAGCTGGGTGCATTTAATGCTGCCTGCAGAATAGTACTGTTGGACAGACTGCAAAAGAGCCGTTCGCGGATTTTAAGGACCAGTACTCGAGGAATTTGAATCTTGTCTCTCTTCAACGGACATTTTTCAAACCTCAAGTATAAATAGCTGAAAGAGACGAAGAGAAGATACACAACACAATCTCAGAGAGAATTTTCGAAGCAGAACTCTTTAAGTCTCAAGAACAGCTCACTCATCAGCTTAGTCATTTGTTGACGAAAAGCGAAGTTGAAGAACAAAGCTAAATACATCTTCTGAGTGATTTTGTAAAACTGAGTGTTGTGAGAAGTAGATATCCATCTTAGTGAGTGATATTACTTCAGAGAGTAGGATTTCTTTGTGATTTCTTACTGCGCACTTACGGCATGTTCATTTGTTGTTAGGCGTAAGCAGAGTGTACTGGTTACTTTGTGTTTCTAGTATAACCCAAGATCTTTGTGACTTGGACGAGTGGATTAAAGGATATTTACATCCATATAACCACTATAAAAATTACTTGTGTTTTTAGTTGCATTTTTACTTGCATATTTCAAGATTGCATAAAACACTTTACTTAACTGTTTGAAAAGAATTTAAAAGGAGTTTATAAAACTGGGGAAACATTTTTCAAACTGCTGAGAATACTTGTTAAAAACACTTTGAAAATCCGCTACAAGCACTCTAAGTATTAAAACTGATTTTAACAAAATCAGCTAAGTAATTATCAGAAGAGTGGTCATCAAACCTGTTCAAAGATTTGTTCGCGAACAGACTTGTAACTCATTACTCTGATCAGCTTAGTCTGCTCACTGTTAGAGAAAAGTTTTAAAGTTAAAATTGGAAGAAAATTTTAAAGAGGTTTATTCAACCCCCCCCCTCTAAACCTCATCTGACCACTTGAGACCAACAGAAATTACTAAAAGTTGGAGCAAATTTATTATTCATTGGACTAAAATTGAAATTGGATGATAGTTACTTATGAAAATGACTATTTTTGAAATTTTGCCATTATTTTCCTACTAATTTCCTAGTTCAATTTTATTTTTTATGATTATATTTTCCTTGTACATATACAATTTAAGATTTCAATATTTTGTTTCAGAGGAATATTTTAAGACTCGATTACCAATGATTGAAAGGAGATTAGCACAAAGCAGGACTACGCGTAGCAGCAACTCTCAATCAAATATTTACATGATCCTCAAATAATATAATAAATTAGCATACACAAATCAGTCTAATCCGGATTCTGTTTCCAGATTTCACCGAATAATTGATGAAATATTATCATTATTAATAAAATAATTTGTGTAATTAATCTTTGATCAAGGTTTAATTGGGTTTTCGCAATATAATTGTTATTTTTTTTTTATTCAAGTTATCCTTGTGATATTTTGAATCCGCGATTAATTAATTAACCCCACTTGATATTAGAATTTATATATTACCCCGTTGCCAAAAATAATAATGAGTGTTTTATCTCAACGAGAGTGTTGCACACTCACTCAAATTTGTGAGTGTCGAGAAAAAATAAATCAAATTAACTCTCCATGAATTACAAACATACTTCATTCATTTTATCCCTATAAAATATTGTAGTGGACACTTTACCTTATCTTCAGTGATATTGACTAATGAGCATTTTACCTCCTACAATTTTGCATAGTTGACACTTTACACCCCTGTGATTTCGTCTAAGAATGAGAGAGACAATGAACCCTTTTGACAAAAAACACAGGGGGGAATAGTGCTAATTGATTTATCACAGGCGATAAATTTATTTTAAGCATAATATATGGGTAATTTGCTATTAACTTTGGCTAAAATACACCTTTAATTGAGGTTTATAAAGAATATTTTATTCACTCGTCCTTAAAATCTTCAAAAATAGAGTAAAATATTGAAATTAACTGGATATTTTTCAAATTGATTTCATAAATATATTCCTTAGATATTTTCCAAACTTTTGTTAATTTAATATTCTATATACGACAATTCCAATATTCTATTAAATAAAAATAAATGTTTTTTTAAATTTTGATTTGAAAAGTAGGCACTGAGAAGGCCAAAAATACATATCACATTTATAAAACAAATACGTCCTTTTTCCATTTTTTTAAAAATAAATAAAGAAATAAAGGAAAGCTTCAAATTTGAAACTTCACATAAGAAAAAAACTAAAAATAAAAAATAAAGGCAAAAAGGGACAAATATATTAGGACAAAGATTAACAAAAGCGTTCCGTTTCAGTTGCCTTTCCTCATTAATAATTAGGTTGTCATTGTCCAGATACCGTCAACCTCAATATGGAAAACAAAATAAATACGCAATCCCATTAAATAATTACGTTTGGATTTCATTCCAACAATAATAGTATTTGACTGCTATATATATATATATATATATATATATATATATCATTGTCACATCATTATATCTGCAAAAAAAAAAAAAAATGGATTTGCACAAATTTCACATTCTAGCATTTGTACCTCTACTTCTATGTATTCCATTGGCCCATGGATGGGGCATTGACGGGCATCTCATCATTTGCAGAATTGCTCAGGTTCTGTTAGATTATTTTCGATTTTTGTATTTATGTCTTGTCGAAAAATCACTAAAATTGCTTTTTCTTATTTGATAGGATTTGAATTTCCATTCTTTTGGTCTCACACTTTATCAAGTTTCACTCTTAGTCTCATTTTTATTGGGTCTCAGATAATTTCTGTTTTGAACGACTATCTTAATGTTGAAAAGAAATTCCCAAATTGGATTGAAAGGGACTATATGACCCAAAATCAAAATATTTCGAAAAATTATGACTAAAATGAAATCTTGTAAAATGCAGGACTGAAGTATTTAAGTACAATTCTATGGTACTACAAATGCAATTTACCGACTAAAAAGCTGAATTTTTTGTAGCTAAATGCAAAATTCTCCCTTGTGCTTTGTGTAATTGGCAAAAAACCCCGTTTATTTTTACAGCAAAAACTCTCTTGTACTTTTTTTATTAGCCAAAAAAACCAATTTAAAATTTCTTCATTAACCAATAGGAAGTTTATTGTCAGTTTTTTATGTGAGACAGAAGATTGTTGATTTTAAAGCTAATAGTGAAATTATTGCCAATTTTTTAGGTTAATATTTTTTTTATTTGAGTTTTCTAAGTGTATATATAATTGTTATTTTTCCAGCAAAAGAGAATTTTTTGCTAATCATAAGTACGAATTTTTTATAATAAAAAATAACACATGATTTGTGGTATTTTAATATTCAACTCATTTTCTTTAGTCAATAATTATAATAGATTATTGGACTTGTTATAGTTTTTTTTTCTCTTTGATTAAATAAAAGTTTTTTAATTTTTTCCGCAAACAGTCGCGGTTAAGTCGGGCAGCAGCGGATGCCGTTTCACAACTTTTGCCCGCCTATGCGTCTGATGATCTGGGCAGCGTTTGTTCATGGGCTGACCGGGTCAGGTTCCGTTACCACTGGTCAGCCCCACTTCATTACATTGATACTCCGGATGATCTCTGCACTTATCAGTACAAAAGTGAGCCTAAAATTTGTTCATAAATGTTTGATTAATTTAAGGAGTTAATAGCAATTTACCCCCTATAATATTCATAATATTCATTTTGCCTTTCTGTGATTTAAAAAAGAGCATTTTACATCCATGTAATCTTATAAAAGTTTCACACCGTCTCATTGACATTTTTATATGTGGCACTTTATCCCGTGTGTTACGATAAATATGGCAATTTACCCCATATGCTGTGATAAATGTGTCAATTTATCTTCTTATGTTACAAAAATACTTTTCATGCCAACATTGAATCTCACCAAGTTAATTACACTCTCCGCCCGAAGGATGTAAATTGCTTTTTTGAAATTTTCACGAGGGGGTAAAATGCTCTTTTTGAAATCACAAGATGGGTAAATTAAATATTATACAAATTACAGGGGTAACTTGCATGAACTTTGCAAGAAAAAAAATCTTTATGAACATTTTTCAGTATTTGGTGATAAAAAAAAATGAGAATAATATTCAATTTATCATTCTGTAATTTAAAAAAAGCACTTTACCTCCCTGTAATCTTATAAAAGTTTCATATCGTCTACTTGACATTTTCATATGTGGCACTTTACCCTCTTTGTTACTATAAATATGACAATTTACCCCCTGTGTTGTGATAAATGTGTCAATTTATCTTCCTGTGTTACAAAAATACTTTTTATGCCAACTCTGAGTTTTACCAAGTTATTTGCACTCTCCGGCCGAAGGATGTAAATTGCTTCTCTGAAATTTTCACGAGGGGGTAAAATGCTCTTTTTGAAATTACAAGGTGGGTAAATTAAATATTAGACAAATTACAGGGGTAAATTCCCATGAACTTTGCAAGAAAAATTTTTAATTGAAGAATAATTTGAAATTTATTTAGACATATTAATATTAATTTAAATTTATACAGGGGATTGTAAAGATGCAGATGGCATAGCAGATAGGTGTGTAGCAGGAGCAATCAACAATTACACAAATCAGCTTCTCACATATGGAAATGGCAAATCTGCTTCTCAATGTAATATATCAATTTAGAAAATAATTTTCCTTTTTATTATTATTTTTTTTTATTATAATATGTATCAAATTTGATTTAGCTGATTTTGACTGCAAAATATAAGTCTTATTCGGGACAAAATTGAATTTTTAATCCACTTAATTAGACCCTCATCACTTTTTATCTATACACTATACTTTATAAAGTATTTTTTGTCCCATGTTCTTAAAATATAAGCACTTTTGATTTCATACTTTATAAAATTACATCTTTAGTCCAATTTCTTAAAGAAATTGTACTTTTGGTCCCTTTCAGAAATATTTGCAATTTCGGTCCTAAAGTTACTAAATTGCACCTTTATTCTCAATATTTTAAATATTTACATCTTTCGTCCTAAAGGATAGTCTCCCATCAATTATCTCAGTTTTACACTTTTGGTCCCTAATGATGCAACGGGACCAAAAGTACATTTTTTTTAATAAAATGGGACCAAAATTCAATTTTGTAGAGTTTGAAAACAAAAGTGCTGAGAATCCAATTATGTGGGACTAAAAATGCAACTTTCTCAATTTATTAGTCCACATTATTAATTTTCTTGAATGCTTGACTAAGATGAATCAATTGATCATCAGATAACTTCACAGAAGCACTTCTCTTCCTATCTCATTTCATGGGAGATATTCATCAGGTACATGTACATATAAATACAGGCTTAACAGACTCCATAATTTATATCATTAACTAGAATTCAGTGAGTAAAACGCTAAAAAAATATGTTCTTTTAAAAAATAAAATGTCGAGCTTCATTTTTTGTTTATTTCCATTTTTCGTTATCGTTTTACACACTGAAATCCAGTAACCAAACATAGCCTAATTCAAAACCGGCGTTGTTTGATTTTCCTTCGCAGCCGCTTCATGTTGGATTTTCATCAGATAGAGGAGCAAATACTATTGATGTACATTGGTATAGAAAAAAATCGGTTCTTCATCATGTAAGTTTTTTTTAAGAAAATACGGGCAATATATTCGTGTGTTATACTTTTTATTTAGGGCAAAGTTTCATCAACCGTCCCACGGGACTGAACCCTCGACACTTCGTTTTGTACTTTACAAAGTGTATTTTTCATCCTGGCCATAGATCAATTTCTATTTTTTTCGTCGAAAACATTGAAAAATTTCCCTTTTTGAATCAAGCGAAACGAAAATAAGATGTAATTTCGAAACTATTTGTTGCCTTAAACTCTGTTATTTTCCTAAATTTAGTTACTTTTTTTACAATTTTTCCTTAGTGTTTTCATAACATATCCGAAATGTCTCGAAAAGTTTTCAATATTTGGTTGACCGAAACATACACTCGAAACGAAATTTTGATCCATGGTCCTGGCCAATGTTGTTAAAAAAGTTTGCACTTTTAGTCCCATATGATTAGGTTTCAAAAAAACAAAAGTGCAATTTTATAAAGTGTGAGATAAAAAATATCGATGTGGGACTAAAATACAATTTATCAATTTATTTTGATTAGAAAATTAGAAATAACTCTTATAATTCAAATTTTACAGGTGTGGGATAGTAACATAATTGAAACAGCAGAGAAAAGGTTTTACGATTCAAATGTGGATGAACTAATTGATACTCTCCAAAAGAACATAACTGTACGTTCTTGGACAAAATCCAATTTAGCTATATTTAATTCTTGTGCTTTACATTATTTGCCCAAAAGAAATGGAGGTAATGGCAATTTACCCCCTATAAAATGCATAATATTCACTTTACTCCCCAATGATTTTAAAAAGATCACTTTACCCCCTGTGAAAATTTCAGAAGAGGAATTTGTTTAGGATGAAGAGTGTAACTCACTCGCCCAAATTGAGAGCAGAAAAAATATTTTTATAACATAGGGAGTAAAGTGCAAAATTTATCATAACACATATCGATAAATTGCCATTAACTCGATAATATTAATAGTCTTGTCTTTAAACTTTGACAGACTGTATGGTCTACCCAAGCAAAGGCATGGGCGGCCTGCAGCAAAACAACATGCCCGGATATGTAAGTTAAATTAGATATTAAATAAAATCATTTTTTGATATTTAAATTAATTTCAACTTAGGAAATTTAATTTATGGTCACATAAACTCAATTTTCAGATATGCATCGGAAGGCATTAAAGCAGCATGCGATTGGGCATATAAAGGAGTTAGTGAAGATTCAATACTTGAAGGTAACATACCATATCAATTTTGAGTTAATTATTGTGTTCTTGATTTCCAAAAAAGGGTTAATTACAAATTTACCCCTTGTGAAATGCATAATTCTCCCTATGATTTAAAAAAAGAGCACTTTATCATAATCAGAGTATGACTCACTTGCAGAAATTTGAGTGGGCATGAAAGTGTTTTTATAATATAGGAGGGTAAATTGTCACATTTTTGCATAACATGGAGGGGTAAATTGTCAAATTTGTCATAACATAAAGGGGCTAAACTGTCACACATAAAAATATCAGAGAGACGATGTGAAACTTTTATAAAATTACAGGAGATTAAAGTGCTCTTTTCAAATCACAAATACATAAATTGGATATTTTGATTATCACAAGGGATAAATTGCCATTAACTCTTACAAAAAATGTTGATAAAATGACACAAACTAAGTAATATAATTATACATATGCAGATGGTTATTTCTTGTCCCGGATTCCGGTGGTGAATTTGCGGCTGGCGCAGGGCGGCGTTCGTTTGGCTGCTACTCTTAACCGTATATTTGGATGAAAAAAAATTTCAACCGTTCTAGAAATATAATAGTGAATCATTTGTAAAAAGGAGCATAATTGGTTAAACTTTTTTTTTTTTTTTTGTGGGTGTGTGGTTGGAATATAAAAAATCTTATTGTGTTCATTTTAGAAGTTACATATTGTTTTCAATTTCATAATTCTAGCCAAAAGAGCAAGGGTGTTTAAATCCGATAGAATGAACAGGGAGAATTACTCAAACTGCTCTTATGTGCAGTGTAATTATAGTGACTATCTTTTATGTTTAAGAAATTACTCAAAATGTAGGTTAATGGATTCAATACTAAAAAAAATTGAATTTTAAAAATACATTTTTCGCGTATCATCTAAAATAAATCACAAACATCAATAATTGGCAAACCAATTTCAACCGTTTATGAACAAATTTCACCCACTTTTAATTCATTTAACTCGGTTTTAATCGATTTCATCCATTCTTCATCAATTTTGTCAATTGTATTAGTTTTATCTCAACCAATGCTTAGGATTATTTTGAAGTTTTATCTCTTATATAATTCGATTACTTTTCTTTTGTTTGGATGAATGCATGTTGGCTGTTTAAAAATCGCCTAATGGCTGTATATTTCATATAATTATTAAGTTTTTTATACTCAAAACAAAATGTTAAGGAATGTAAGAATAGAAAATGTAACATTATTCAGGAATTAACTTAGACGACATTAACAATTTATTAATAATATTTGTATATATCATTTCCCTTGTAATGGGATATTCAGACTTACTTAAAATGAGATTTTTCATATACTACATATTTGAAATAATTTTTTTTTTTAACATACAACTATATACAATATTCTGTCATTTTTTTTTTTTTTTTGGTAAAATTGAAAATGGAAATGGAGGACAGCATAATCTCATAGGTATTATTAATACAAAATAAAAAGTAAATTTGAGGAGGCATACCGTTAGGGCTGAAAATCAAACCAAGCTATTCGATATTCACTTTGAGCTCGTTTGAGCTCGGTTCGTCAAATTAATCAAACAAGCTTGAACAAGATTTCTCGTTCGATAATTTTTGAAGCTCGGCTCGAGCTCGACTCGATCAGCTAAAAATTGAAAAAATACATGTAAAATACCAAGCTACTCGAGACTCGGCTCGAGCTCGTTCGATAAAAGCTTGTTGAGCTCGGTTCGTTAAGAAATCAAACCAAGCTCAAACACAAAATTTCAAGCTCAATAAAATTCAAACCAAGCTTGAACAACGTGTCGTTCGATACTACTCGTCTCGTTTACACCCCTAGGCATACCGTTACCTCTACAAGTTACATCTTTTAACTAAGAAACATAAATTAAAAGCGCTATAAGTACATGATAGCACTGAGCCTATTTATGGAGAAATTATTTAGTATAACCGCTGCACCACGTCATCAAGTACATGTGGTGCAGCCACAATACACTTGGGACATGTGGATTAATAATTCATATCACCCATATTCTGGCAATGTGAACACAATTTTCTGAATCCCTATTTTTTTGGAACATGACTAGAATATGGAGTGACATGTCCCAAGTGTATTGGTACACGTGGTGCAGCGATTGTACTAAATCATCTCTCCTATTTATGAGCTTAATATATGTTGATGTTTGACCAATATATTGGGTTTTTGACATTTCAATCAAAATACGGTACACTAGGTCTTAAAATTAATCCAAAATACGGCACACATAAATTAAAAGCGCTGTAACTCATTTTTTCTAGAGTTTATTTTCTTGAGAGTTTCGTCAATGACCAAATTCACAACGATCGTGTCGTGCCAGTCGAAATCACGCAAACTAGCCTTTCCAGCGATGCATTAGTACATAAAAAGTTCCAGTTCTTTGTGTTTGTTCTCCTTTCTTAAACGATAGAGTTCATCCGCTGCTTTCTTAATTTGTTAGTGCTTAAAACTCTCTTGGTTGACCATCCTCTGCATTTGATCTACTTGGGGTAAATATGCAAATGCTCCTACACAACACTGCAACAAATATGTACTTTAAAGGCATTGCAAAATGTCATACAACATATATGTTGGTGACATTTTGAAGTATAATGACATTTTTAACAAGTGCCATTTACAGCGATGTAACTAAAAGTATAATGTCATCGTATTATCTCTTTAGTTGCACAAGTTAAATGCCACACCAATTGAAGTACTACGACCTTTTATAATGCCAAAATGCCACACTAATTGAAGTAGTTGACATTATGGAATGAGTGAATGACACACGAAATGAATAAATTGACATAATAAAATGTCAAATAAAGCTAGTTTTCTAACATTTCGTAACACCACAATAAGTATAAGTAGCTGCATTTTAAAATATCATGATATTATAATTTTGTGTTATTTCAAAATGACAATAAATATTGTCATTTGTTGCATTTCCAACAGACATGAAAAGTTAATTCAAAGACATTTTCAAACGCCACTTATATTGTTATTAATGCATCAAATAATGTGAGAAAATCATAAAATAAGACGTGATATAATGTCACAATTAAAACAAAATAACATTAAAAAATATCACTTAAGACATTAATAATAACCTCATACAATGACATAAAATAATATTAAAACGACATTTCATAATGTCACTACAAACCTTAATCATAGTAATATATATATATATATATATATATATATATATATATATATATATATATATATATATATATATATATATATATATATATATTATATATAAACAATTATTTATTTAATATTTCATAAATCTCAGTTAATAATTTCTAAATATAAATAAAATATATAAACTAATTTCAAATATGATTATTATTATTATTATTATTATTATTATTATTATTATTATTATTATTATTATTATTATTATTATTATATATAATGAATGCAATAAAAAATAGTCGAGTAAAACAAGGAAAGAAAAATTACACATTTCCAACTAAATTGACATCTAATATAAAAAAGTGTATCTTCTAAAACCAAATGTATCATCGATCTTCAAAGTCTTCACATAGTGCACCCTCTAGAAAATTTGAATCATCCATAAAGACAGGAATCTATTTCCTTTGATATCTACACGTAGAGCACAAAAATATAAAAACACATTACTACTATTACAAATAATGTTGTTTTGATTTTTAAGTAGTAGACAATTTATAGATTAAAATTGCGACTTACCACAAAACCTTTTGGCCATGCAATATAGTCCTCAACTGCTTCTCCAATAGTTTTGTATTGTCTACATGCTCTAACCAAGCGCTCATTAGGTTTTACAGCGACTTGTACATAAATTTCCCAATGATCAGGCCCCAACTCCTTTTCACCCACTTCACTAGATGGATCGATACTATATAGTACTCCAATATCAATTGTTTATATTATTATTATTATTATTATTATTATATATAATGAATGCAATAAAAAATAGTCGAGTAAAACAAGGAAAGAAAAATTACACATTTCCAACTAAATTGACATCTAATATAAAAAAGTGTATCTTCTAAAACCAAATGTATCATCGATCTTCAAAGTCTTCACATAGTGCACCCTCTAGAAAATTTGAATCATCCATAAAGACAGGAATCTATTTCCTTTGATATCTACACGTAGAGCACAAAAATATAAAAACACATTACTACTATTACAAATAATGTTGTTTTGATTTTTAAGTAGTAGACAATTTATAGATTAAAATTGCGACTTACCACAAAACCTTTTGGCCATGCAATATAGTCCTCAACTGCTTCTCCAATAGTTTTGTATTGTCTACATGCTCTAACCAAGCGCTCATTAGGTTTTACAGCGACTTGTACATAAATTTCCCAATGATCAGGCCCCAACTCCTTTTCACCCACTTCACTAGATGGATCGATACTATATAGTACTCCAATATCAATTGTTTATGTTGGTTTTATAATGTTTTTCAGACAAACTATTTTTCCAATCTGACAAAGAATTAAAAACATTTGTCATTATACAATTTACTAGTCTAAATTATATTAATTATGAAGTATAACCCTCAATTGTGATATAATTGTATAACTACTATTCAAGTTATATGTTAAGTTTGATAAACCAATTTTAAATCATGCACAACTCACATATGTTCAATTCATTTACAAAGCCAAGAACATTTAGAAAAACACCACTACAATAATAATCCAATAGATGCTACAAATAAATGATTTGATGATTTAGCCTTAGTGACGCATACAAAAGAAAAGATAGAAAGGTTTATCCAATTTAGTGGATCTAAATCATGACTAATAAATGGAATAATAGAAGTTTTACCTGACTATTGATACCAAGATCACCGTGCATGGACAGTTCCCAATCATTTCATCCTGCCACTTGCAAAATTGGAGTCAGATCTTCATTGACCTAGGGGATATATACGGAGTCGATGTAAGTAATATATTATAGTGGCATATTAAACTAGGTAATGTTTTAGCCAAAAAAAATTAACCTGTGTGGAATCATTAACCAAAATCTCGTGACGCGGCTCGTCAATAGCTTGAGATTTGAATTGATGTAGCTCACTTCTTAACTGATGGTTCTCATGCTGCAAAGTTTTAATGAGCATGTTCTCGTTTGCTCCACGAGTAAACATATCGTTGAATACGATCGATGGGCAAACACCAGGGCCACACATACCAACTTGTCCATTTTTGTCTAGACCCATGACTTGCGCATATGAGTCGTTTCTTGATAAAACCTTACTGGACGCATCAGGATTTTCGTTATCTATTTCCTGCATCTTATCCTGCATTCACATAAAGTATGCCACGAAAAAAGTACATAATCCAAGTACCACATTAGTTGCCATTACAATACTAGTAAAAGATTATTAACTATAGACATACAATTGTTGTTTTTACAGCTAAAGTTTGAGTGCCATCTTTTTTTGTGAAACAATGCTTAAATTGTTCAGCTCAGGTTGGAACATGCGCAAGTTGATCTCTCTGGAGTTATACAAAATCAATTAGAATAACAATTTTATGTTTATGCCAAAAAAATAGCATTATGTGTAACTATACTTACCTGTTCTTTCCTTACTCTAGCGAAACTTTTAGTCCCCGTAGTATGATTATGGATACATCGTGAACGACTAACCTGATTTCTCCTTCTTATTTCCTGGGCACGGTCAGTAGACCAATAACCAATCAAATACTCAAAATGTTCTTCATGCACTCTCGGGTCCTTCAACTTCATTTGATCATGAAGAGGTAAGTTTTTCTTATAGCACTTCTTTTTTAGTTGGTTTCTCCAGTCTCTTAGCTTCTTACCAAACTTTTGCATCGTCCATGTTTTAGACGATTCATCGAGCTTAAACTTGGACTACAAAATTAGAATGAATAAGAAAAATAAAGAAATATTTTTTGCAATTTATTCAAAGAAAAAAATTTACTTGGCCAATATAAATGATATCTAAAGATATATCATACATGGTTAAAAAATTATATTTACACTAAAATATAACACATATATAAATAACATAATCAATGTAATATAAATAAACTTTGTATTAACGCATCACCTGCAATATTTTCCACAACTTTTCCTTGCACTCCATAGGAACTTTATGCCAGCTTGAATAGTTGAGCAGACCATGTTTTCCATCTCTTATCATAGTTCCTATAAAGTTGGACATCTTTGTTCCCATTCATCTTCGGGTTGCCCAAATTCATTGCATTTGACTTCTAAGAGTTCCTCACCGTCTCTTCTACCCCAAATTCCCCTCATTTGAGTAAATCCTCTTTTACCATTTTTCCTTTTTTAAACACTAGGTTCTATCAAAACATTAAAAATGTATATAAAATAATATATATTATATTCTAACCAAAGAAATGTCTTAAACTACACAAATCACCAAATTATAAGAGTAACCAAAGAAATGTAACATGATCTTGATCTCTAAATAAAATTAATGTAATAATATGGTTGAAGTTTGGCATTACGTGTATGAGCTTTTCTTTTTTTTACAATTACTATCTTAATTAACAACATTTATCATATATTAATATTTCTCAATTTCAAATTATCACTTATTGTAGCATATGAGCCTTAAAAGAGTTATACTGTACTTACTCAAAAAATGTAGTATAGTTAAGAACAAATCTTGGACGAAATTATATATCTTAACAAATTGAAAAATGTTTTTATCAGTCAATTGAACCTTACAAAAATAGCGAAACAAAATAGGTTAAAATATAATGTATGAGTGTACTCTAATTAATCGGCTGCCCAGCTTGTTCTTCATTCTCTTGTTCCATTTCTGATCCGGACAACGAAGCCTCATTCAAACGAAATTGCATATATGAATCAGGGTTCATTGCCATGTTACTTTTTAAAATAAATATTAAAATCATATATCCTTGCTAGACTAAAAAATGTATCAAATAATAAAATTGAGAAAAAGGCTCGCACCCGCGGAAACACGATCTGTAAAGAATTGATGAGTGAAAACTCTTGCAATATCACTCACATATATACATATATTTATGCCCTATGTTTTCCCTCTCTTCTTCATATGTATTTTCATAGCCCTCCCAAAATTTGGACAATTTCCCTCTAATATTTGATGATTTTGGAGAGAGATGTTGAAAAATAATAATCGAAATTGTATTTCCATCGTGAGTGAGGGATAGATCTGTGAAAGGATTGTGCACCAATCTTCTACCCTGTTTTCTCCCCTTTCCTAAATGATGAAATTGAGGAATGTTGTGTTTCTTTCAATATAAAACAATGTAAACATATTTATTTCCCTTTTCTTCTTCTAAAAATACGTTTTCCATTTAGTCAAAAAATTAAAAAAATTAAAAAAAGACCATGCACAGTACACGTTCTGGATTGTTTCTTTCTAAATAAGATTGATTTTTTTATTTAAAAAAGTTAGACTTTTATTGTCAATATAATAATTGGGCTAATGTCAATTAATTCCACTATGAAATAAATAATGTTCAATTTATCCCCTTATGATTTGAAAAAGAGCACCTTACCCCATCTGAAAATTTTGAAAAGAAATTTACCTCCTACAGTCGGAGAGTATAACTAACTTGCTTAAATTGAGAGTGAGCATGAAAAAGCTGGAGGAAATATCTTTTCCAACTTACATAATGTGATTGATATCTCTCGTTCGAGCCACAAAAAATCTTGTGGCTTTTTTACTTTAGAATATGTCTCTCAGAAAAAATTGCTAAGATCGACTAAACACGAGTATACATTGGTGCTCAAAATTCCTCTCACAGCCAATGGAAGTTGTTGTTGCATTAGAATATGACAATCATGACTTTTCAATCCAAATATTTTCTTATCTTTAACATGGACACATCGAGAGAGATATTTGCAGCATACCCCATCAGGTACTTTGATAATTTTAAAAAATTTGCAAAAAGTGGTTTTCTCTTTCTTTTTTAACGAGAAACATGCAGGTGGCAAAACAGTTTTGTTATTTGGATCCTGTCTTGGATTCAACTCCGGCTTCAAACCTATTAGTTCCAAGTCAAGACGTGCATTTAACCCATCATTTGTCTTACCTTCCAAATTCAACAATGTTCCTATTATGCTCTCACATACATTTTTCTCAAAAAATGCATCACGTCAAGATTGTGACGCACAAGGTTATCCTTCCAATACGCAACTCAAAAAATATGCTATATTTTTTCCAGTTGTACGGGAACTTTGGATATTTGCTGGTTTTTCCAAATTCAATTTCAAAGCCCTCCAACATTTTCAGTATCGTATTGCCATCTAAAAGAATAGGTGCTGATCTTTTTTCTTTTTTTCCATCAAAAGATTCTTCATCATCTCGAAAATGATGCTTTTATCCAAAAAACGACGATGGTTCATGTAGCAAAATTTCTGACCATGTTTGACCACTTAGAACAAGTTTCTGTATGACAAAATATACATCCATATTTACCTCTCGTGCTCCACCCTGAAATATAAGCAAGTGCAGGAAGATCACTGATTGTCCACATTAGTGCTGCACACATCCGAAAATTTGTCTTTGACGAGATATCATATGTTAGAACTCCTAGCTCGTATAATAACTTCAATTCATCAACCAAGGGCTGCAAGTAAATATCAATATTATTGACTGGTGATCCTGGACCTGGTATAATCATCGACAAAATTAGATTATCAGGTTTCATGCACATCCAAGGGGGCAAGTTGTATACCATCAGAATAACAGGCCATATGCTATATGTGGTACTCATGGTCCTAAATGGGTTAATTCCATCAGAAGCTAAACCAAGTCTCACATTTCGAGGCTCTGCTGAAAAGTTTTGATTTTTATAGTCGAAAGTCATCCATGCTGGGGAGTCGGCATGATGCCTCGTGCTGCCATCTTTAGTACGCTTTTCTTGGTGCCACCTCATTAAAGGAGCAGTGTCAGAACACATAAATAATCTCTGTAATCTGGGTATCAAGGAGAAGTATCGTAAAACCTTAACGGGAACTTTACTGCTTGCAACCTGAGAAGAATTTGAACAACTAGAACTATTTTCTTGCAACAATTATCTAGATGCATGACATTTAGGACACTCTTTCTCATTTTGATATTCCCTTCGATTCAATATGTAGTCGTTTGGACATGCATGAATTTTTTCATATCCAAGACCCAATTTCTTAATTATTTTCTTCATCTCGTAAAATGACTTGGGTAATGTCTCTCCCTCGGGTAGAACGACCTTCAGCATCTAGTAACATACTAAAAGAATTATTACTCCAACCACCTAGACATTTAATCTGAAATAAATGAACTATGAATGAAAGCTTTGTGTAACTCTTACAGCCAGGGTATAGTTCTCTTTTTGCATCTTTTACAAAATTGTAAAATTCTTCAGCTTCAACATTTGGTTGGTCTTCTGATTCTGAAGGCGTATTACTCTCAACATTATGCTCTAGACTGTGAATTCCAAATGCTTCGTGCAACAATGTGTCCATATCAATGTCCATATTTGAATCAGTGCAATTTTCAGACTCATTGCTCGGATTGTTTGAGGAATTCACTTATCCATGGAAAATCCAAGTAGTGTAATCCTCTAGAAAGCCAAAAACTATCAAATGATCATACGCAACATCTCGAACTACAGGCAAAAGAAGCCTACACTTTTTACAAGGGCAGCTGTTCTTTTCCTCGAAACTAGCATTATTGAAAGCAAAATCAAGGAACTTATTCACTCATTCGTCGTAAACATCACTCGCTCTTGATTGTATTATCCAACTCCTATCGATAGCTTGTAATGTTTAAGAACCTCGAGACTGATAAGAATAAAAATAACAATGAACAAAATATTTTAAAAATGAAGAGGGTAAAAAATACGAGAATTAAGCATGCTAAAATATAACGAATATAAAAATATAAAATATCATGGAACATAAATATTCGTCTCAACGTGAATAGTTGTTTCCATTATGTGACATACATAGAACTAAACGGATCCATCATGATGTAGGCCGGAAAGACACAAGGTTGTTAGTTTTCCCGAGTGCAGTTTGGTAGCCTCTGGTAAACTGATCATAACTTGTTCCATAGATCTCCTTTTTGTAAAACCTTTTTTTTTTGTTGAAAACTAGACTTCCGTAGCTTTCTAACAATATATGGTGGACCTTCTAGTTACTAGCCAATAAAAACAGATTTTTGCTTAAGTCACCCTATCTGCAGAACTAGATTTTAGGACTGCATTTGCATTACATCACCTTAAAGCTTTGGCACTTTTTAATGACCAATGTTGAGATTTCCCTTCATGTTAAACTATACATATATTTTTTGACTTGTTTGGCCAGTTGCAAATTAAGAAAATAAAAGTATTCTTTGAAACATTTTGTCGAGCATATAACGGGCATTCGGAAAGGGACAACCAGCTCACAAACTCCCCTAAATTCAGAAAAAATATTCTTTGAAATATTTTGTCGAGAATATAACGGGCAATAAAACTATGCAGTTTCAATCACCCATTTTCATGAAAATAAAGTGAAAACAAAGAAGCTACATATACATTAAAATTACATTCTTATAATGTGATGTATTCTTACCAACAATTGATGTAGACGGATGCAATTTAAATATCACTCCATAGCTTTTGAGGCTTTCAAGACTTGTTGAAATAACTATACATATATGAAGTTTGCGTCCATACTTGACTGCTTCTTAGGCTCGCTTTCTTTCTTTTTTACAAAAGAAAGTTGAGAGACCAATGGCCTATCGCTTGGGGGTTTCTTTTCTCTTTTAAAAGCATAAGACTACACATGATCGGAATAAAAATAGTTATTTATCTTTTTTATTCAATATAGTATAAGGTTATTTGTCTTTTACATAATACACATTTAATTATCTATTCATTTTAATTACATAATCGAACTTCGTGTAATCTTCTTTAGCATTTTAAGACTAAAAATTTTAAGTTAATGCCACTAAATAACCATATAAAAAGATACCTTTTCCAAATTATTTACCCGTGGCATTTTATGATTAAATGCCATTAATATTATTTTAAAAATTGTGACCTTTTGTAAAAAATGCCACTATGTTTTTAACTTAATGACACTAAATGTGAATGTTATGTGACATTTTTTTAAAATATCATCTTATTAAAATGTTATGGCATTACTAGATCAGATGACATTATTATTAAGATGTAAATGTCACCGGTGAATTAATTATTGTGACATCAACATAGAATGTAATTTTATTTTGTCATTTTGAAGAAAATCCCAATATTTGAATGCCACTAAATATCATCTTTGTTGTAGTGCAACATGCGCCCCCGGTTGAGATGGCCATACTTCCGGCTCAGGTTCAATAGGTCTATAGACAATGGCACTTGCCACCACACCACAAAGAGTACTTAGCTCGCTCACCTTCTTAATTAGTCCCTTCTTACTTTTGTTAAAAGAAGCCTTTCTTCGATACTCATTAGTAATATATGCAATGACTACTTTTTTATTTGGTCATTTTGACTATTTTTTCTATCAATTGAAGTATAGGTATAAATGTTGTGTGTGTGAAGGGAATATATAGAAGTGAAATGAGAATCTTTTATTTTTAAGGTCATTTTAGTTGTTGAAAATTTATTGTGAATTGCTAGTTTACATTTGGAAAAAGTTTTGTAACTTCCTTTGGATTTTAACTAAATTGTAATAATCCTTATTTTAGATTTGAATTATTACATTATTAGATATCACTCTTATATTTTTGTCTTTGTCTTGGGTCTTCAAATTTACCTAAAGAAATTATTTTTATTGATTAAAGATTTAGAGAACAGCCTTGAAACATGGATGAAACATATACACAACAAAATAAGGATCATGTCATCATCGCCAAACTTTGACAAAAATTAATTATATCATTATTAGTAATTACAAACTGAATGAGGTGCTGGGTCCGCGAGTGTGGTGGGGCTGCGGTCTTTAGTGCTGGATTCAGTGGCGGAGCGTCACGGAGACTGAGTAGGATGACCGGCCCCCAAGAAAAATATTTTATACAGTAGTGGTGGGCTTGTTAAGGGAATGTGTGTTCTCCTTGTTGTTCTGAGTTTGACTTTTTTGGGGAGCATTTTATTTTTTGACATTTTACACATATTTTTTTTATTCTCTTGCTAGAGCTAATTAATATAGATTAAAATTACTACCGAATATATGTATATATATATATATTGATAGATAGATAGATTAAAATATCTAATTATATTATTTTAATTTCTTAACAAATTATTTCTTCTAGTTTTGCAAGAATATTTAGGGAACAATATTTTATGTTGAAGTAGTTTTTTTTTTTATTTTTATCATTTGCGTACTTATATATTATATTTTTTAAAAGAAAATGTTGACTCTTTTAAGGAGGAATCGATAAAATCTATTTATATTCAATAAAATATTGTTATATTTATATTTTAAATTTTTGTGTTATATTGTTATAGTTATATTTTTAATTTTTGTGTTATATTGTTATAAATATCGATAAACTAATCTTATTATTTAAGATATTTATATTTTCAATTTTTGTGTGGTTTTTTTTTTTTGTGTATAGCTTTATCTTATTTTTTGTCATTGTATCAAAATATTGAGGAAATACAATATATTAAGAAAGTATTTGACAAAAAAAATTAGCCCCCACCCTCTTGAAAGAATTGTTCCTTGCTCGACCACTGGCTGGATTGTCGTTTGGGTTGGAGGTAGGGCTGTAATCGAGCCGAGTAGTATCGAACGATACACTGTTCAAGCTTGGTTTGATTTTATCGAGCTTGAAATTTTGTGTTTGAGCTTGGTTTGATTTTCAATCGAGCCGAGCTCAAACGAGCTTTTATCGAACGAGCTCCAGCCGAGTATCGAGTAGCTTGATATTTTACATGTAATTTTTCAATTTTTAGCTTATCGAGTCGAGCTCGAGCCGAGCTTTAAAAGTTATCGAACAAAAAAAGATGTTCAAGCTTGTTTGATTAGTTTGACGAACCGAGCTCAAACGAGATTTTATCGAACAAGCTCGAGTCGAGTATCGAGTAGCTTGGTTTGATTTTCAGCCCTAGTTGGAGGAAAAAGGTGGTGGATAAAATTAAAATTTGAAATTTCAATTTGAAAGAAAATTGCTATTCAGATTGTATTTTTGACTTTTTTTAATGGATGAAATGAGATATCTTATATAGACTCTAGCCCCGCGAAATCTTATTTTAGAAATACCCTTGAAATATTAAGTTATAATAATCTCACTAACTATATAAATGGAGGGTTTCACATATAACCCCTTTTAAATTTATTAATTTTAACGAAATATATAAATTCGAGGAGGTGTAATACCTTACCTCTACAAGTACAACCTTAAGCAAATAAAACATAACATAAAAATTAATATAAATAAGTCCATAGTTTGGGTTGAGCCTATTTATGAACCTAATTTCCATTGGACCCTTTCATTCGAGAGTTTAGCTCTTGCTCAAATTCTTTCATGACCAACTTCATATCTTCCTTGTCGCGCATATCAAAATCGGACAAGCTAGCCATTCCATACATGCATTTAAACATAAATTCTTTCAATTCCTTCTTTTTGTTCTCCTTTGCTATAAACTCTTCGTCGAGCACCTTCTTTGAGCGCTCCAATACGGTATGTGCCGTCACATGGGACGGCCACACCTCCGTCTCAGGTTCATTAGCATAGTGGATGCTAGCATATGCCTCCACGCCGCAAAGCGAGATAAGCTCGCTCACTTCCTTAATCAAGTCCACCTTCCGTTCGTTGAATGCAGCTTTCCTTTGCGATTCATCAGTAATGTATTCAAAAGTTGCATTTTCTTTTTCCATTTTAGGATTTTAGGTCAATTGTATATGTATAAATACTACATGTGTAGGGGTTTATATAGATGTCAAATGAGAATCTAAATATGTATGGTCATCATTTTAGTTTCTAAAAATCTTTTGCGTCATTGCTTTACCCGTGGATAAAATTGAATCTAAAATAAATTGTCATTATAATGCACATTTTAATATTTTTTTTCTTTCTTGAATTTTTACTAAATTGAAATTACCCAAAATGTATTATGTAATGATTGCATCGTCCATGTTTTAAATTTTGAATGATTATATTTTTTCATACAAGAACATTTTTTCTTTATTTGAAGTCAGAAAGTCAATTTTTTATTATTAAAAGTGATATAAGAATTTTTATTTTGTTTTAATTCCTATCAGGTACTTTTAGTATTATGGTAGGTTGTCTACCCGTGTAATTGAGAAGGGACCACACCCCCTAGGTGAAATTTTTTATATTTTTCGTCGAAAATGTCGAAAAGTTTCAGTTTTCAGTATAATCGAAACGAAAATAAGGCGTATTTCTAAAACACTATATTTGTCTTGAAATTTTCATTATGTCTTAATTTAATAACTTTTATTCATACATTTTCCTATTATTTTTGAAACTTCTGAAAAGTTTCTTATTTTTAGTTGACCGAAACATACATTAAAACCGAAACTTTGATCCATGTCTACACCGCTAAAACAACTTTTTAAGGGAGAAATGTGTGTAGAGTTGTTTCATTTAGCATGCCAACTTGATAAATTATTTCCCTAATCATATTCAAAGATTTAATAATACACTCCCTCATAATATTAATTATAACAAGTTACCCAACATTTTTTCAACTATGAATATTATGAAATTACTATTGAATTTTATGGACCAGATTGTCCTCACAAAAACTTCCTCCCTACTAGTTCACATATCTTTTCACCTTCTAAATCGATTGAGTGTAACAAAAAATTCTTGTAAATGAACTTAACATTTTATTTGCAAGTGCAATAAGGTAGCATTTAGTGTTAAAATTCTTCTAAATTCTTTATATTATTCATTAATGGAATTTTCCCTATCGGTTTTCTAAAAATAAAATAAAAAAGAAAGTTAGCATTTAGTGTTACTTATTCAATGAGACCCGATTGTGGGCCTGTCAATTGTGGGCTTTTCACCAGACCCCCTAAAATTAAGCAGGTAAGAAACCCGATTTGACCCTATCAATGATGGACATTTACAATTGGTTAATAACAATAGGGTGGAAAAAAATTATGAAATTTATTTAATAACCTTATAGAAGCACTCCACCTGAGTTACAAACAAATGGGTGAAATAAAAACTATAACAAAAGAGGGTAACTGTTACAATTGATACATTACGGGGTAACTGATGCCACCCCCATACTTTAAGGAGGGAAAGTGTATTTCACCCCAAACAAAATTCAAAAATATGCACCTATATAACAGAAATATAAAATAAATTTAAAGAAAATGAAAATTAGTAATGTTACAACAAAAAAAATTAAGAACAAATAAACCTATTAGTTCAGTAAATCATATTAGTTGCTACTATCAATGTCTCTACTATGTCCGAAAGCAAATAAGCACGTGACTTAACTAGTGCCCTGCCTTCAACACTGAATGTTGCTGCAGATGCAATTGTAGCAGCTGGCAGACCCAAAATATCTTGATCTTTTCCAAAATGAGTAGTCTCGGACTATTATGTTTTCACCAATCCAGGATATGTAATTTACCTACTCTAGGGTATCTTTCTTTAACTAAATAAGTATCCAAATCTGACTTCCTATGGCTGAAGAAATACGTGATCAATCACACAATCTTTCAAACGCACTTAAGTTAGTCCGCTTTTCAACAATAGAATTACTTAACATGCCAACTTCATTCGATGAAGAGTCAATACTATCTCCACATGACAAGAACAAATAATTTAAAAATCATGAACTCGTTGCATGTGTGGAAGAACATTCGAACCGTTAATATTCAACGATTTGTATCTGAAATCGTTGGTTAAAAACTACTGCAACCCCTAAAACCAAGCTACCTTCATCACGATATTTATCAATTCTTTATTTTGACTAGACATGTGATGACCCGCTTGATAGAAATAATGTCCGGTAAGCCAACTGTATGGATGACATTTAATGTAATAAATGAAGGAACTATTCAATTTCGATTAATAAATGCACTTTATTATATGGTCAACTTTATATTATGTAATAATTATCTACGCATAAGGTTAGAAGTCCTCAGAACATAGGGCTATCGGACAACCCGTGGACTGATCACCAAGGCCGTGATCTAGAACATATTCAAGAGTCGTAGAATCCAATCGAGACAGGACATCGTTGGATTTGGTTAGACTCTCACTGTTGTGTATACTCCGATGAACTGGAGAACGCTGGGGTCCACGAGCGTGACTGAGACAGTCGATACATATAAGTGGGTGACTTGCTGGGATGGCAAGTGTACTGAATACCCCAATTAGGAAATAACTCACCATAGAAGTGATAGAAATAGTGTCCTGCAAGCCAGCTGTATGACTAGCATTTATTGTAATAAATAAGGAACTATTCAATTTTGATTAATAAAAGCACCTTATTATATGGTCATCTTTATCTTATGTAATAATTATCTACGCATAAGGATAGAAGTCCTTAGATCACAGGGCTTTGGGACAACCCGTGGACTGATCTCCAAGGCCGTGATCTAGAACATATTCAAGAGTCGTAGAATCCAATCGAGATAGGACATCGTTGGATTCGGTTAGACTCTCACTATTGTGTATACTCCGATGAACTGGAGTATGCTGGGGTCCACGAGCGTGACTGGGATAGTCGATACACATAAGTGGGTGGCTTGCTGGGATGACAAGCGCATTGAATACCCCAATTAGGAAATAACTCAACATGGAAGCGGTAGTCGCATATCGGGGGAAGTTATTCCAATTTACAATAGTATACGAGGAACGATTCCTAATTACTTGAGATGATAGGGTTTATCTGGTACGAGAATGTCTATGCTTTGATATGAGTTCCGACTGACTGGAGATCACCAGAAAGTCTCTGTGGACTCATATTGGGTATAGAGGAACTCGTATGCAGATTCATATCATCAACAAAGGATCCATTGACCCAACTTGATAGGTTGAGAAATTCTCCTATGGATTTCTGTGAGAAATTAATTTTGGTAAAATCCTTGGTCAAGGTATCTGACGGCTTTATGTAAGTAGCTCATAAAGATTAAGTCAAAGAGAATTATTTCGAGACCAGAATACATAAAGTCAAGACAAAATAAAAGTGAGACCGATGAAAGACCATACCCTTAAGTCTCGACTGGGAGATTGATAGATGGAGAGATTATGTCGTATATGAAAATTGTAAATGAGTTAAAAGGCTCACTGAATTAATTCACCAGTGATTGGACTCCATGGGCTTGTGGCTGGACATCGACCGTGGAGTGTGGGAGAATTCCCAAATTGGCAGGGGTGCTAATTTTGGAATGATCAGTCGACAGAGTGTTCGATTGATTTAGAGTAGATGTTGCTCGAATAATTAAATTATGAAAATTAACACAATTTTAGCTTGACAGTTCTTAAATGGTGTAATTTTAACTCCCACCTTTATAAATTTACATATATACTAGGAAAGTACACGTAGGAAAGTGCACGTGCGCCGCACGTGATGAACTAATTTCCTAAGGTAATTGAATAATATGGAGTAATAACTTTTCATCATTATATGATCCTAATGGCACACCAAATAATTTTTTTGAATAAATTACTTTAATTATTACTATGTTGATAACAAAAATTTAACGTTGTTATAATAAATACATATAAAAAAATTTTAAAATATCTACTGCTGAAGCTGAGTACATAGCTTCTGGAGCTTGCTGTGCACAAATACTATGGTTGAAGCATCAAGTAGAAATTTACAACATCAAAATCAGTGGAATACCTATCTACTGTGACAATATGAGTGCAATCTCTCTTACTCAAAACACTACAAGTCATTCAAGGACTAAACATATAGAGATCAAACATCACTTGTAGAAAAAGGAAATGTCATAATAGAAAAAGTTCATACTGACAATCAGATCGCTGACATCTTCACTAAACCTCTAAGTGATGCAAGGTTTTCGACTTTAAGAGCTGAACTAGGTCTACTAAATTTGTATTCATAAGCTGAGGGGGAACTCATCAGAAGACTGAAGTTCATCAGCTTACTCATCTTGTTATCTTCAAGGTTAACTCTCAACAGACTAGTTAACTTATGGATTCTTAAAGTCAGGGGGAACGTGTAAGACTAGCAGTACTTCTGATTAAAAGATGAAATTTGTTGATGAAAGTTAGTTGAAGTTACGTTTTCATCAGAAGATCTAAAGTTTGAAGATTGAAGATTAATTATCTAGCTGGATTGACAAACAGCCGAGGAAGGTTATCAGTTATTGGCTTTCACTGATAACAGTCTGTCATCAGGACACTAGTCCTATTATATAAGTATTTATTTTACTCGTCTGATCAACTATGTAAAAGCTCTGTTGTTTTAAAAATGTTTTATTCAAAAACGCACTTTTACAAGTATACTGAGGCGGTTCGCATTCCCACCTGACAATAAATGCTTTTTGAATTTTGAATCGCGTAACTGACGCCCTACGATCAGAAGAAAAATAAAGAAATATTTATTGCAATTTATTTAAAGAAAAAATTTATTTGCCCAATATAAATGATAACTAAAGATATATCATACATGGGTAAAAAATTATATTTACACTAAAATATAACACATATGTAAATAACATAATCAATGTAATATAAATAAACTTTGAATTAACGCATCACCTGCAATATTTTCCACAACTTTTCCTTGCACCCTATAGGAACTTTATGCCAACTTGAATAGTTGAGCAGACCATGTTTTTCATCTCTTATCATAGTTCCTATAAAGTTGGACATCTTTGTTCCCATTTCATCTTCGGGTTGCCCAAATTCATTGCATTTGACTTCTAAGAGTTCCTCACCGTCTCTTCTACCCCAAATTCCCCTCATTTGAGTAAATCATCTTTTACCATTTTTTTTAACACTAGGTTCTATCAAAACATTGAAAATGCATCTAAAATAATATATATCATATTCTAACCAAAGAAATGTCTTAAACTACACAAATCACCAAATTATAAGAGTAACCAAAGAAATGTAACCTGATCTTGAACTCTAAATAAAATTAATGTAATAATATGGTTGAAGTTTGGCATTACGTGTATGAGCTTTTCTTTTTTACAATTACTATCCTAATAAATGCAAGTTTATAATTAAAAAATCTTAATTAACAACATTTATCATATATTAATATTTCTCAATTTCAAATTATCACTTGTTGTAGCATATGAGCCTTAAAAGAGTTATAATGTACTTACTCAAAAAATGTAGTATAGTTAAGAACAAATCTTGGACGAAATCATATATCTTAACAAATTGAAAAATGTTTTTATCAGTCAATTGAACCTTACAAAAATAGTGAAACAAAATCGGTAAAAATATAAAGTATGAGTGTACTCAAATTAGTCGATTGCGCATCCTGTTCTTCATTCTCTTGTTCCATTTCTGATCCGGACAACGAAGCCTCATTCAAACGAAATTGCATATATGAATCAGGGTTCATTGCGATGTTACTATTTAAAATAAATATTAAATTGATATATCCTTGCTAGACTAAAAAATGTATCAAATAATAAAATTGAGAAAAAGGCTCGCACTTGCGGAAACACGATCTGTAAAGAATTGATGAGTGAAAACTCTTGCAATACCACTCACATATATACATATATTATTGCCCTAGGTTTTCCCTCTCTTCTTCATATGTATTTTCGTAGCCCTCCAAAAATTTGGACAATTTCCCTCCAATATTTGATGATTTTGGAGAGAAAGGTTGAAAAATAATAATCGAACTTGTATTTCCATCGTGAGTGAGGGATAGATCTATGAAAGGATTGTGCACCAATCTTCTACCCTGCTTTCTTCCCTTTCCTAAATGATGAAATTGGTGAATGTTGTGTTTCTTTCAATATAAAACAATGCAAAGAGATTTATTTCCCTTTTCCTCTTCTAAAAATACGTTTTCCATTTAGTCAAAAAGTTAAAAAAATTAAAAAAAACCATGCACAATACACGTTCTGGATTGTTTCTTTCTAAATAAGATTGATTTTTTTATTTATAAAAGTTAGACTTTTATTGTCAATATAATAATTGGCTAATGTCAATTAATTCCACTATGAAATAAATAATGTTCAATTTATCCCCTTATGATTTGAATAAGAGCACCTTACCCCCTCTGAAAATTTTGAAAAGAAATTTACCTAGCCTCCTACAGCTGGAGAGTATAACTAACTTGCTTAAATTGAGAGTGAGCATGAAAACATCTGGAGGAGATATCTTTTCCAACTTACATAATGTGATTGATATCTCTCGTTCAAGCCGCAAAAAATCTTGTGGCTTTTTTTACTTTAGAATATATCTCTCGGAAAAATTTGCTAAGATCGACCAAACACGAGTATACATTGGTGCTCAAAATTCCTCTCATAGCCAATGGAAGTAGTTGTTGCATTAGAATATGACAATCATGACTTTTCAATCCAAATATTTTCTTATATTTAACATGGACACATCGAGAGATATTTGCAGCATACTCATCAAGTACTTTGATATTTTTCAAAAATTTGCAAAAACTGGTTTTCTCTTCCTTTTTTAACGAGAAGCATGCAGGTGGCAAAACCGTTTTGTTATTTGGATCCTGTCTTGGATGCAACTCCGGCTTCAAACCCATTAATTCCAAGTCAAGTCGTTCATTTAAACCATCCTTTGTCTTACCTTCCAAATTCAACAATGTTCCTATTATGCTCTCACATACATTTTTCTAAAAATATGTATCACGTCAAGATTGTGACGCACAAGGTTATCCTTCCAATACGGCAACTCAAAAAATATGCTCTATTTTTTCCAGTTGTACGGCAACTTTGGATATTTGCTAGTTTTTCCAATTTCAATTTCAAAGCCCTCCAACATTTTCAGTATCGTATTGCCATCTAAAGGAATAGGTGCTGATCTTTTTTCTTTTTTTCCATCAAAATATTCTTCATCATCTCGGAAATGATGCTTTTATCCAAAAACGACGATGGTCCATGTAGCAAAATTTCCGACCATGTTTGAGCCACTTAGAACAAGTTTTTGTATGACAACATATACATCCATATTTACCTCTCGTGCTCCACCCTGAAATATAAGCAAGTGCAGGAAGATCACTGATTGTCCACATTAGTGTTGCACACATTTGAAAATTTGTCTTTGACGAGATATCATATGTTAGAACTCCTGGCTCGTATAATAACTTCAATTCATCAACCAAGGGCTGCAAGTAAATATCAATATTATTGACTGGTGATCCTGGACCTGGTATAATCATCGACAAAATTAGATTATCAGGTTTCATGCACATCCAAGGGGGCAAGTTGTATACCATCAGAATAACAGGCCATATGCTATATGTGGTACTCATGGTCCTAAATGGGTTCATTCCATCAGAATCTAAACCAAGTCTCACATTTCGAGGCTCTGCTGAAAAGTTTTGATACTTATAGTCGAAAGTCATCCATGCTGGAGAGTCGGCATGATGTCTCATGTTGCCATCTTTAGTACGCTTTTCTTGGTGCCACCTCATTAAAGGAGCAGTGCCAGAACAGATAAATAATCTCTGTAATCTGGGTATCAAGGGGAAGTATCGTAAAACCTTAACGGGAACTTTACTGCTTGCAACTTGAGAAGAATTTGAACAACTAGAACTATTTTCTTACACCAAATATCTAGATGCATGACATTTAGGACACTTTTTCTCATTTTGATATTCCTTTCGATTCAATATGCCGTCATTTGGACATGCATGGATTTTTTCATATCCAAGACCCAATTTCTAAATTATTTTCTTCCTCTCATAAAATGACTTGGGTAATGTCTCTCCCTCGGGTAGAACGACCTTCAGCAAATCTAGCAGCATACTAAAATAATTATTACTCTAGCCACCTAGACATTTAATCTGAAATAAACGAACTATGAATGAAAGCTTTGTGTAACTCTTACAGCCACGATATAGTTCTCTTTTTGCATCTTTTACAAAATTGTAAAATTCTTCAGCTTCAATATTTGGTTGGTCTTCTGATTATGAAGGCGTATTACTCTCAACATTATGCTCTAGACTGTGAATTCCAAATGCTTCGTGCAACAATGTGTCCATATCAATGTTCATATTTAAATCAGTGCAATTTCCAGACTCATTGCTCGGATTGTTTGAGTAATTCACTTATCCATGGAAAATCCAAGTAATGTAATCCTCTAGAAACCCAAAAACAATCAAATGATCATAAGCAACTTCTCGAACTACAGGCAAAAGAAGCCTACACTTTTTACAAGGGCAGCTGATCTTTTCCTCGAAACTAGCATTATTGAAAGCAAAATCAAGGAACTTATTCACTCCTTCGTCGTAAACATCACTCGCTCTAGTTTGTTTCATCCAACTCCTATGCATAGCTTGTAATGTTTAAGAACCTCGAGACTGATAAGAATAAAAATAACAATGAACAAATATTTTAAAAATGAAGAGGGTAAAAAATACAAGAATTAAGCATGCTAAAATATAACGAATATAAAAATATAAAATATCATGGAATATAAATATTGGTCTCAAAGTGAATAGTTTTTTCCATTATTTGACATACATAGAACTAAATGGATCCATCATGATGTAGGCTGGAAAGACACAAAGTTGTTAGTTTTCCCGAGTGCAGTTTGGTAGCCTCTGGTAAATTGATCATAACTTGTTCCATAGAACTCCTTCTTGTAAACCGTTTTTTTTTTTGTTGAAAGCTTGACTTCCGTAGCTTTCTAACCATATATGGCAGACCTTCTAGTTACTAGCCAATAAAAACAGATTTTTGTTTAAGTCACCCTATCTGCAGAACTAGATTTTAGGATTGCATTTGCATTACATCACCTTAAAGCTTAGGCACTTTTTAACGACCAATGTTGAGATTTCTCTTCATGTTAAACTATACATATATTTTTTGACTTGTTTGGTCAGTTTCAAATTAAGAAAATAAAAGTATTCTTTGAAACATTTTGTCGAGCATATAACGGGCATTCGGAAAGGGACAACCAGCTCACAAACTCCCCTAAATTCAGAAAAAATATTCTTTGAAATATTTTGTCGAGAATATAACGGGCAATAAAACTATGCAGTTTCAATCACCCATTTTCATGAAAATAAAGTGAAAACAAAGAAGCTACATATACATTAAAATTACATTCTTATAATGTGATGTATTCTTACCAACAATTGATGTAGACGGATGCAATTTAAATATCACTCCATAGCTTTTGAGGCTTTCAAGACTTGTTGAAATAACTATACATATATGAAGTTTGCGTCCATACTTGACTGCTTCTTAGGCTCGCTTTCTTTCTTTTTTACAAAAGAAAGTTGAGAGACCAATGGCCTATCGCTTGGGGGTTTCTTTTCTCTTTTAAAAGCATAAGACTACACATGATCGGAATAAAAATAGTTATTTATCTTTTTTATTCAATATAGTATAAGGTTATTTGTCTTTTACATAATACACATTTAATTATCTATTCATTTTAATTACATAATCGAACTTCGTGTAATCTTCTTTAGCATTTTAAGACTAAAAATTTTAAGTTAATGCCACTAAATAACCATATAAAAAGATACCTTTTCCAAATTATTTACCCGTGGCATTTTATGATTAAATGCCATTAATATTATTTTAAAAATTGTGACCTTTTGTAAAAAATGCCACTATGTTTTTAACTTAATGACACTAAATGTGAATGTTATGTGACATTTTTTTAAAATATCATCTTATTAAAATGTTATGGCATTACTAGATCAGATGACATTATTATTAAGATGTAAATGTCACCGGTGAATTAATTATTGTGACATCAACATAGAATGTAATTTTATTTTGTCATTTTGAAGAAAATCCCAATATTTGAATGCCACTAAATATCATCTTTGTTGTAGTGCAACATGCGCCCCCGGTTGAGATGGCCATACTTCCGGCTCAGGTTCAATAGGTCTATAGACAATGGCACTTGCCACCACACCACAAAGAGTACTTAGCTCGCTCACCTTCTTAATTAGTCCCTTCTTACTTTTGTTAAAAGAAGCCTTTCTTCGATACTCATTAGTAATATATGCAATGACTACTTTTTTATTTGGTCATTTTGACTATTTTTTCTATCAATTGAAGTATAGGTATAAATGTTGTGTGTGTGAAGGGAATATATAGAAGTGAAATGAGAATCTTTTATTTTTAAGGTCATTTTAGTTGTTGAAAATTTATTGTGAATTGCTAGTTTACATTTGGAAAAAGTTTTGTAACTTCCTTTGGATTTTAACTAAATTGTAATAATCCTTATTTTAGATTTGAATTATTACATTATTAGATATCACTCTTATATTTTTGTCTTTGTCTTGGGTCTTCAAATTTACCTAAAGAAATTATTTTTATTGATTAAAGATTTAGAGAACAGCCTTGAAACATGGATGAAACATATACACAACAAAATAAGGATCATGTCATCATCGCCAAACTTTGACAAAAATTAATTATATCATTATTAGTAATTACAAACTGAATGAGGTGCTGGGTCCGCGAGTGTGGTGGGGCTGCGGTCTTTAGTGCTGGATTCAGTGGCGGAGCGTCACGGAGACTGAGTAGGATGACCGGCCCCCAAGAAAAATATTTTATACAGTAGTGGTGGGCTTGTTAAGGGAATGTGTGTTCTCCTTGTTGTTCTGAGTTTGACTTTTTTGGGGAGCATTTTATTTTTTGACATTTTACACATATTTTTTTTATTCTCTTGCTAGAGCTAATTAATATAGATTAAAATTACTACCGAATATATGTATATATATATATATTGATAGATAGATAGATTAAAATATCTAATTATATTATTTTAATTTCTTAACAAATTATTTCTTCTAGTTTTGCAAGAATATTTAGGGAACAATATTTTATGTTGAAGTAGTTTTTTTTTTTATTTTTATCATTTGCGTACTTATATATTATATTTTTTAAAAGAAAATGTTGACTCTTTTAAGGAGGAATCGATAAAATCTATTTATATTCAATAAAATATTGTTATATTTATATTTTAAATTTTTGTGTTATATTGTTATAGTTATATTTTTAATTTTTGTGTTATATTGTTATAAATATCGATAAACTAATCTTATTATTTAAGATATTTATATTTTCAATTTTTGTGTGGTTTTTTTTTTTTGTGTATAGCTTTATCTTATTTTTTGTCATTGTATCAAAATATTGAGGAAATACAATATATTAAGAAAGTATTTGACAAAAAAAATTAGCCCCCACCCTCTTGAAAGAATTGTTCCTTGCTCGACCACTGGCTGGATTGTCGTTTGGGTTGGAGGTAGGGCTGTAATCGAGCCGAGTAGTATCGAACGATACACTGTTCAAGCTTGGTTTGATTTTATCGAGCTTGAAATTTTGTGTTTGAGCTTGGTTTGATTTTCAATCGAGCCGAGCTCAAACGAGCTTTTATCGAACGAGCTCCAGCCGAGTATCGAGTAGCTTGATATTTTACATGTAATTTTTCAATTTTTAGCTTATCGAGTCGAGCTCGAGCCGAGCTTTAAAAGTTATCGAACAAAAAAAGATGTTCAAGCTTGTTTGATTAGTTTGACGAACCGAGCTCAAACGAGATTTTATCGAACAAGCTCGAGTCGAGTATCGAGTAGCTTGGTTTGATTTTCAGCCCTAGTTGGAGGAAAAAGGTGGTGGATAAAATTAAAATTTGAAATTTCAATTTGAAAGAAAATTGCTATTCAGATTGTATTTTTGACTTTTTTTAATGGATGAAATGAGATATCTTATATAGACTCTAGCCCCGCGAAATCTTATTTTAGAAATACCCTTGAAATATTAAGTTATAATAATCTCACTAACTATATAAATGGAGGGTTTCACATATAACCCCTTTTAAATTTATTAATTTTAACGAAATATATAAATTCGAGGAGGTGTAATACCTTACCTCTACAAGTACAACCTTAAGCAAATAAAACATAACATAAAAATTAATATAAATAAGTCCATAGTTTGGGTTGAGCCTATTTATGAACCTAATTTCCATTGGACCCTTTCATTCGAGAGTTTAGCTCTTGCTCAAATTCTTTCATGACCAACTTCATATCTTCCTTGTCGCGCATATCAAAATCGGACAAGCTAGCCATTCCATACATGCATTTAAACATAAATTCTTTCAATTCCTTCTTTTTGTTCTCCTTTGCTATAAACTCTTCGTCGAGCACCTTCTTTGAGCGCTCCAATACGGTATGTGCCGTCACATGGGACGGCCACACCTCCGTCTCAGGTTCATTAGCATAGTGGATGCTAGCATATGCCTCCACGCCGCAAAGCGAGATAAGCTCGCTCACTTCCTTAATCAAGTCCACCTTCCGTTCGTTGAATGCAGCTTTCCTTTGCGATTCATCAGTAATGTATTCAAAAGTTGCATTTTCTTTTTCCATTTTAGGATTTTAGGTCAATTGTATATGTATAAATACTACATGTGTAGGGGTTTATATAGATGTCAAATGAGAATCTAAATATGTATGGTCATCATTTTAGTTTCTAAAAATCTTTTGCGTCATTGCTTTACCCGTGGATAAAATTGAATCTAAAATAAATTGTCATTATAATGCACATTTTAATATTTTTTTTCTTTCTTGAATTTTTACTAAATTGAAATTACCCAAAATGTATTATGTAATGATTGCATCGTCCATGTTTTAAATTTTGAATGATTATATTTTTTCATACAAGAACATTTTTTCTTTATTTGAAGTCAGAAAGTCAATTTTTTATTATTAAAAGTGATATAAGAATTTTTATTTTGTTTTAATTCCTATCAGGTACTTTTAGTATTATGGTAGGTTGTCTACCCGTGTAATTGAGAAGGGACCACACCCCCTAGGTGAAATTTTTTATATTTTTCGTCGAAAATGTCGAAAAGTTTCAGTTTTCAGTATAATCGAAACGAAAATAAGGCGTATTTCTAAAACACTATATTTGTCTTGAAATTTTCATTATGTCTTAATTTAATAACTTTTATTCATACATTTTCCTATTATTTTTGAAACTTCTGAAAAGTTTCTTATTTTTAGTTGACCGAAACATACATTAAAACCGAAACTTTGATCCATGTCTACACCGCTAAAACAACTTTTTAAGGGAGAAATGTGTGTAGAGTTGTTTCATTTAGCATGCCAACTTGATAAATTATTTCCCTAATCATATTCAAAGATTTAATAATACACTCCCTCATAATATTAATTATAACAAGTTACCCAACATTTTTTCAACTATGAATATTATGAAATTACTATTGAATTTTATGGACCAGATTGTCCTCACAAAAACTTCCTCCCTACTAGTTCACATATCTTTTCACCTTCTAAATCGATTGAGTGTAACAAAAAATTCTTGTAAATGAACTTAACATTTTATTTGCAAGTGCAATAAGGTAGCATTTAGTGTTAAAATTCTTCTAAATTCTTTATATTATTCATTAATGGAATTTTCCCTATCGGTTTTCTAAAAATAAAATAAAAAAGAAAGTTAGCATTTAGTGTTACTTATTCAATGAGACCCGATTGTGGGCCTGTCAATTGTGGGCTTTTCACCAGACCCCCTAAAATTAAGCAGGTAAGAAACCCGATTTGACCCTATCAATGATGGACATTTACAATTGGTTAATAACAATAGGGTGGAAAAAAATTATGAAATTTATTTAATAACCTTATAGAAGCACTCCACCTGAGTTACAAACAAATGGGTGAAATAAAAACTATAACAAAAGAGGGTAACTGTTACAATTGATACATTACGGGGTAACTGATGCCACCCCCATACTTTAAGGAGGGAAAGTGTATTTCACCCCAAACAAAATTCAAAAATATGCACCTATATAACAGAAATATAAAATAAATTTAAAGAAAATGAAAATTAGTAATGTTACAACAAAAAAAATTAAGAACAAATAAACCTATTAGTTCAGTAAATCATATTAGTTGCTACTATCAATGTCTCTACTATGTCCGAAAGCAAATAAGCACGTGACTTAACTAGTGCCCTGCCTTCAACACTGAATGTTGCTGCAGATGCAATTGTAGCAGCTGGCAGACCCAAAATATCTTGATCTTTTCCAAAATGAGTAGTCTCGGACTATTATGTTTTCACCAATCCAGGATATGTAATTTACCTACTCTAGGGTATCTTTCTTTAACTAAATAAGTATCCAAATCTGACTTCCTATGGCTGAAGAAATACGTGATCAATCACACAATCTTTCAAACGCACTTAAGTTAGTCCGCTTTTCAACAATAGAATTACTTAACATGCCAACTTCATTCGATGAAGAGTCAATACTATCTCCACATGACAAGAACAAATAATTTAAAAATCATGAACTCGTTGCATGTGTGGAAGAACATTCGAACCGTTAATATTCAACGATTTGTATCTGAAATCGTTGGTTAAAAACTACTGCAACCCCTAAAACCAAGCTACCTTCATCACGATATTTATCAATTCTTTATTTTGACTAGACATGTGATGACCCGCTTGATAGAAATAATGTCCGGTAAGCCAACTGTATGGATGACATTTAATGTAATAAATGAAGGAACTATTCAATTTCGATTAATAAATGCACTTTATTATATGGTCAACTTTATATTATGTAATAATTATCTACGCATAAGGTTAGAAGTCCTCAGAACATAGGGCTATCGGACAACCCGTGGACTGATCACCAAGGCCGTGATCTAGAACATATTCAAGAGTCGTAGAATCCAATCGAGACAGGACATCGTTGGATTTGGTTAGACTCTCACTGTTGTGTATACTCCGATGAACTGGAGAACGCTGGGGTCCACGAGCGTGACTGAGACAGTCGATACATATAAGTGGGTGACTTGCTGGGATGGCAAGTGTACTGAATACCCCAATTAGGAAATAACTCACCATAGAAGTGATAGAAATAGTGTCCTGCAAGCCAGCTGTATGACTAGCATTTATTGTAATAAATAAGGAACTATTCAATTTTGATTAATAAAAGCACCTTATTATATGGTCATCTTTATCTTATGTAATAATTATCTACGCATAAGGATAGAAGTCCTTAGATCACAGGGCTTTGGGACAACCCGTGGACTGATCTCCAAGGCCGTGATCTAGAACATATTCAAGAGTCGTAGAATCCAATCGAGATAGGACATCGTTGGATTCGGTTAGACTCTCACTATTGTGTATACTCCGATGAACTGGAGTATGCTGGGGTCCACGAGCGTGACTGGGATAGTCGATACACATAAGTGGGTGGCTTGCTGGGATGACAAGCGCATTGAATACCCCAATTAGGAAATAACTCAACATGGAAGCGGTAGTCGCATATCGGGGGAAGTTATTCCAATTTACAATAGTATACGAGGAACGATTCCTAATTACTTGAGATGATAGGGTTTATCTGGTACGAGAATGTCTATGCTTTGATATGAGTTCCGACTGACTGGAGATCACCAGAAAGTCTCTGTGGACTCATATTGGGTATAGAGGAACTCGTATGCAGATTCATATCATCAACAAAGGATCCATTGACCCAACTTGATAGGTTGAGAAATTCTCCTATGGATTTCTGTGAGAAATTAATTTTGGTAAAATCCTTGGTCAAGGTATCTGACGGCTTTATGTAAGTAGCTCATAAAGATTAAGTCAAAGAGAATTATTTCGAGACCAGAATACATAAAGTCAAGACAAAATAAAAGTGAGACCGATGAAAGACCATACCCTTAAGTCTCGACTGGGAGATTGATAGATGGAGAGATTATGTCGTATATGAAAATTGTAAATGAGTTAAAAGGCTCACTGAATTAATTCACCAGTGATTGGACTCCATGGGCTTGTGGCTGGACATCGACCGTGGAGTGTGGGAGAATTCCCAAATTGGCAGGGGTGCTAATTTTGGAATGATCAGTCGACAGAGTGTTCGATTGATTTAGAGTAGATGTTGCTCGAATAATTAAATTATGAAAATTAACACAATTTTAGCTTGACAGTTCTTAAATGGTGTAATTTTAACTCCCACCTTTATAAATTTACATATATACTAGGAAAGTACACGTAGGAAAGTGCACGTGCGCCGCACGTGATGAACTAATTTCCTAAGGTAATTGAATAATATGGAGTAATAACTTTTCATCATTATATGATCCTAATGGCACACCAAATAATTTTTTTGAATAAATTACTTTAATTATTACTATGTTGATAACAAAAATTTAACGTTGTTATAATAAATACATATAAAAAAATTTTAAAATATCTACTGCTGAAGCTGAGTACATAGCTTCTGGAGCTTGCTGTGCACAAATACTATGGTTGAAGCATCAAGTAGAAATTTACAACATCAAAATCAGTGGAATACCTATCTACTGTGACAATATGAGTGCAATCTCTCTTACTCAAAACACTACAAGTCATTCAAGGACTAAACATATAGAGATCAAACATCACTTGTAGAAAAAGGAAATGTCATAATAGAAAAAGTTCATACTGACAATCAGATCGCTGACATCTTCACTAAACCTCTAAGTGATGCAAGGTTTTCGACTTTAAGAGCTGAACTAGGTCTACTAAATTTGTATTCATAAGCTGAGGGGGAACTCATCAGAAGACTGAAGTTCATCAGCTTACTCATCTTGTTATCTTCAAGGTTAACTCTCAACAGACTAGTTAACTTATGGATTCTTAAAGTCAGGGGGAACGTGTAAGACTAGCAGTACTTCTGATTAAAAGATGAAATTTGTTGATGAAAGTTAGTTGAAGTTACGTTTTCATCAGAAGATCTAAAGTTTGAAGATTGAAGATTAATTATCTAGCTGGATTGACAAACAGCCGAGGAAGGTTATCAGTTATTGGCTTTCACTGATAACAGTCTGTCATCAGGACACTAGTCCTATTATATAAGTATTTATTTTACTCGTCTGATCAACTATGTAAAAGCTCTGTTGTTTTAAAAATGTTTTATTCAAAAACGCACTTTTACAAGTATACTGAGGCGGTTCGCATTCCCACCTGACAATAAATGCTTTTTGAATTTTGAATCGCGTAACTGACGCCCTACGATCAGAAGAAAAATAAAGAAATATTTATTGCAATTTATTTAAAGAAAAAATTTATTTGCCCAATATAAATGATAACTAAAGATATATCATACATGGGTAAAAAATTATATTTACACTAAAATATAACACATATGTAAATAACATAATCAATGTAATATAAATAAACTTTGAATTAACGCATCACCTGCAATATTTTCCACAACTTTTCCTTGCACCCTATAGGAACTTTATGCCAACTTGAATAGTTGAGCAGACCATGTTTTTCATCTCTTATCATAGTTCCTATAAAGTTGGACATCTTTGTTCCCATTTCATCTTCGGGTTGCCCAAATTCATTGCATTTGACTTCTAAGAGTTCCTCACCGTCTCTTCTACCCCAAATTCCCCTCATTTGAGTAAATCATCTTTTACCATTTTTTTTAACACTAGGTTCTATCAAAACATTGAAAATGCATCTAAAATAATATATATCATATTCTAACCAAAGAAATGTCTTAAACTACACAAATCACCAAATTATAAGAGTAACCAAAGAAATGTAACCTGATCTTGAACTCTAAATAAAATTAATGTAATAATATGGTTGAAGTTTGGCATTACGTGTATGAGCTTTTCTTTTTTACAATTACTATCCTAATAAATGCAAGTTTATAATTAAAAAATCTTAATTAACAACATTTATCATATACTAATATTTCTCAATTTCAAATTATCACTTGTTGTAGCATATGAGCCTTAAAAGAGTTATAATGTACTTACTCAAAAAATGTAGTATAGTTAAGAACAAATCTTGGACGAAATCATATATCTTAACAAATTGAAAAATGTTTTTATCAGTCAATTGAACCTTACAAAAATAGTGAAACAAAATCGGTAAAAATATAAAGTATGAGTGTACTCAAATTAGTCGATTGCGCATCCTGTTCTTCATTCTCTTGTTCCATTTCTGATCCGGACAACGAAGCCTCATTCAAACGAAATTGCATATATGAATCAGGGTTCATTGCGATGTTACTATTTAAAATAAATATTAAATTGATATATCCTTGCTAGACTAAAAAATGTATCAAATAATAAAATTGAGAAAAAGGCTCGCACTTGCGGAAACACGATCTGTAAAGAATTGATGAGTGAAAACTCTTGCAATACCACTCACATATATACATATATTATTGCCCTAGGTTTTCCCTCTCTTCTTCATATGTATTTTCGTAGCCCTCCAAAAATTTGGACAATTTCCCTCCAATATTTGATGATTTTGGAGAGAAAGGTTGAAAAATAATAATCGAACTTGTATTTCCATCGTGAGTGAGGGATAGATCTATGAAAGGATTGTGCACCAATCTTCTACCCTGCTTTCTTCCCTTTCCTAAATGATGAAATTGGTGAATGTTGTGTTTCTTTCAATATAAAACAATGCAAAGAGATTTATTTCCCTTTTCCTCTTCTAAAAATACGTTTTCCATTTAGTCAAAAAGTTAAAAAAATTAAAAAAAACCATGCACAATACACGTTCTGGATTGTTTCTTTCTAAATAAGATTGATTTTTTTATTTATAAAAGTTAGACTTTTATTGTCAATATAATAATTGGCTAATGTCAATTAATTCCACTATGAAATAAATAATGTTCAATTTATCCCCTTATGATTTGAATAAGAGCACCTTACCCCCTCTGAAAATTTTGAAAAGAAATTTACCTAGCCTCCTACAGCTGGAGAGTATAACTAACTTGCTTAAATTGAGAGTGAGCATGAAAACATCTGGAGGAGATATCTTTTCCAACTTACATAATGTGATTGATATCTCTCGTTCAAGCCGCAAAAAATCTTGTGGCTTTTTTTACTTTAGAATATATCTCTCGGAAAAATTTGCTAAGATCGACCAAACACGAGTATACATTGGTGCTCAAAATTCCTCTCATAGCCAATGGAAGTAGTTGTTGCATTAGAATATGACAATCATGACTTTTCAATCCAAATATTTTCTTATATTTAACATGGACACATCGAGAGATATTTGCAGCATACTCATCAAGTACTTTGATATTTTTCAAAAATTTGCAAAAACTGGTTTTCTCTTCCTTTTTTAACGAGAAGCATGCAGGTGGCAAAACCGTTTTGTTATTTGGATCCTGTCTTGGATGCAACTCCGGCTTCAAACCCATTAATTCCAAGTCAAGTCGTTCATTTAAACCATCCTTTGTCTTACCTTCCAAATTCAACAATGTTCCTATTATGCTCTCACATACATTTTTCTAAAAATATGTATCACGTCAAGATTGTGACGCACAAGGTTATCCTTCCAATACGGCAACTCAAAAAATATGCTCTATTTTTTCCAGTTGTACGGCAACTTTGGATATTTGCTAGTTTTTCCAATTTCAATTTCAAAGCCCTCCAACATTTTCAGTATCGTATTGCCATCTAAAGGAATAGGTGCTGATCTTTTTTCTTTTTTTCCATCAAAATATTCTTCATCATCTCGGAAATGATGCTTTTATCCAAAAACGACGATGGTCCATGTAGCAAAATTTCCGACCATGTTTGAGCCACTTAGAACAAGTTTTTGTATGACAACATATACATCCATATTTACCTCTCGTGCTCCACCCTGAAATATAAGCAAGTGCAGGAAGATCACTGATTGTCCACATTAGTGTTGCACACATTTGAAAATTTGTCTTTGACGAGATATCATATGTTAGAACTCCTGGCTCGTATAATAACTTCAATTCATCAACCAAGGGCTGCAAGTAAATATCAATATTATTGACTGGTGATCCTGGACCTGGTATAATCATCGACAAAATTAGATTATCAGGTTTCATGCACATCCAAGGGGGCAAGTTGTATACCATCAGAATAACAGGCCATATGCTATATGTGGTACTCATGGTCCTAAATGGGTTCATTCCATCAGAATCTAAACCAAGTCTCACATTTCGAGGCTCTGCTGAAAAGTTTTGATACTTATAGTCGAAAGTCATCCATGCTGGAGAGTCGGCATGATGTCTCATGTTGCCATCTTTAGTACGCTTTTCTTGGTGCCACCTCATTAAAGGAGCAGTGCCAGAACAGATAAATAATCTCTGTAATCTGGGTATCAAGGGGAAGTATCGTAAAACCTTAACGGGAACTTTACTGCTTGCAACTTGAGAAGAATTTGAACAACTAGAACTATTTTCTTACACCAAATATCTAGATGCATGACATTTAGGACACTTTTTCTCATTTTGATATTCCTTTCGATTCAATATGCCGTCATTTGGACATGCATGGATTTTTTCATATCCAAGACCCAATTTCTAAATTATTTTCTTCCTCTCATAAAATGACTTGGGTAATGTCTCTCCCTCGGGTAGAACGACCTTCAGCAAATCTAGCAGCATACTAAAATAATTATTACTCTAGCCACCTAGACATTTAATCTGAAATAAACGAACTATGAATGAAAGCTTTGTGTAACTCTTACAGCCACGATATAGTTCTCTTTTTGCATCTTTTACAAAATTGTAAAATTCTTCAGCTTCAATATTTGGTTGGTCTTCTGATTATGAAGGCGTATTACTCTCAACATTATGCTCTAGACTGTGAATTCCAAATGCTTCGTGCAACAATGTGTCCATATCAATGTTCATATTTAAATCAGTGCAATTTCCAGACTCATTGCTCGGATTGTTTGAGTAATTCACTTATCCATGGAAAATCCAAGTAATGTAATCCTCTAGAAACCCAAAAACAATCAAATGATCATAAGCAACTTCTCGAACTACAGGCAAAAGAAGCCTACACTTTTTACAAGGGCAGCTGATCTTTTCCTCGAAACTAGCATTATTGAAAGCAAAATCAAGGAACTTATTCACTCCTTCGTCGTAAACATCACTCGCTCTAGTTTGTTTCATCCAACTCCTATGCATAGCTTGTAATGTTTAAGAACCTCGAGACTGATAAGAATAAAAATAACAATGAACAAATATTTTAAAAATGAAGAGGGTAAAAAATACAAGAATTAAGCATGCTAAAATATAACGAATATAAAAATATAAAATATCATGGAATATAAATATTGGTCTCAAAGTGAATAGTTTTTTCCATTATTTGACATACATAGAACTAAATGGATCCATCATGATGTAGGCTGGAAAGACACAAAGTTGTTAGTTTTCCCGAGTGCAGTTTGGTAGCCTCTGGTAAATTGATCATAACTTGTTCCATAGAACTCCTTCTTGTAAACCGTTTTTTTTTTTGTTGAAAGCTTGACTTCCGTAGCTTTCTAACCATATATGGCAGACCTTCTAGTTACTAGCCAATAAAAACAGATTTTTGTTTAAGTCACCCTATCTGCAGAACTAGATTTTAGGATTGCATTTGCATTACATCACCTTAAAGCTTAGGCACTTTTTAACGACCAATGTTGAGATTTCTCTTCATGTTAAACTATACATATATTTTTTGACTTGTTTGGTCAGTTTCAAATTAAGAAAATAAAAGTATTCTTTGAAACATTTTGTCGAGCATATACCGGGCATTCGGAAAGGGACAACCTGCTCACAAACTCCTCTAAATTCAGAAAAAATATTCTTTGAAATATTTTGTCGAGCATATAGCGGGAAATAAAACTATGCAGTTTCAATCACCCATTTTCATGGAAATAAAGTAAAAACAAAGAAGCTACATATACATTAAAATTACATTCTTATAATGTGATGTATTCTTACCAACAATTGATGTAGACGGATGCAATTTATATATCAATCCATATCTTTTGAGGCTTTCAAGACTTGTTGAAATAACTATACTTACATAAAGTTTGCGGCCATACTTGACTGCTTCTTAGGTTCATTTTCTTTCTTTTTTACAAAAGAAAGTTGAGAGACCAATGGCCTATCGCTTGGGGGTTTCTTTTCTCTTTTAAAAGAATAAGACTACACATGATCGGAATAAAAATAGTTATTTATCTTTTTTATTCAATATAGTATAAGGTTATTTGTCTTTTACATAATACACATTTAATTATCTATTCATTTTAATTACATAATCGGACTTCGTGTAATCTTTTTTAGCATTTTAAGACTAAAATTTTTAAGTTAATGCCACTAAATAACCATATAAAATGATACATTCTCCAAATTATTTACCCGTGGCATTTTATGATTAAATGCCATTAATATTATTTTAAAATTGTGACACTTTGTAGAAAATGTCAGAAAAAAATTATCAACTAAAAGTGACATTTTTGTAGAAAGATATAGCAGTGACATTTTAAGAGTAAATGTCATCCATAGTTAAATTTAATTGCGACATTTTATAGAAAATGCCACTATTTTTTTAACTTAATGACACTAAATGTGGATGTTATGTGACATTTTAAAAAAAAATCATCTTATTAAAATGTTATGGCATTACTAGATCAAATGACATCATTATTAAGATGTAAATGTCACCGGTGAATTAACTATTGTGACATCAACATAGAATGTAATTTTATTTTGTCATTTTTAAGAAAATGCCAATATTTGAATGCAACTAGATATCATCTTTGTTGTAGTGCAACATGCGCCCCCAGTTGAGGTGGCCATACTTCCGGCTCAGGTTCAACAGGTCTATAGACAATGACACATGCCACCACACCACAAAGAGTACTTAGCTCGCTCACCTTCTTAATTAGTCCCTTCTTTCTTTTGTTAAAATTTTGTTAAAAGAAGCCTTTCTTCAATACTCATTAGTAATATATGCAATGACTACATTTTTTCTTGTCATTTTGACTATTTTTTCTATCAATTAAAGTATAGGTATAAATGTTGTGTATGTGAAGGGAATATATAGAAGTGAAATGAGATTCTTTTATTTTTATGGTCATTTTAGTTGTTGAAATTTTTTTGTGCATTGCTAGTTTACATTTGGAAAAAGTTTATCCTTGTAATACAATGTTGTAACTTCCTTTGGATTTTAACTAAATTGTAATAATCCTTATTTTAGATTTGAATTATTACATTATTTTAGATAAGGTCAATGATTCTTTTGGAACCTTTTTCTTTATTTCGAATAATAGGGGCTTTCTCTTTTTTCTTACACTACTAGAAATTGGGGCTTTTGCAACGGAAAATTTGCGACGGATGGCATTCGTCGCAATTTCTAACTGATTTGTGACAGAGTTGCAACGAAATTTCTCAGAGTTACATCAATTGTTTTACGACCGGATCTGCAACAAAACAGTGACAAATATTTGTGACAGACAATTTAATTCGTTGCAAGTCTGTCGCAAAATTTTGGCGCCACTTATTTAATTTTTGGCACCAAAATTAGCGACCACAATTTGTGACAAATGTCTGTCACAATAACTTGTGACATGTAATTTTTCACAAATTTGACACGAATTTTTAAAATTTTTTATATATATATAATTTGCGATAGATGGACATCTGCAACATCAAAATCGATCGCAAATTTATCGCAAAAAATGTTATTTATTTTCTTTATCCACAATTGTATTTTTCCTTCGAAAACAAGATTTCAATACATATTAGCTTAATTGGAGCACAATATTTAAAAGATAAATAATTGGAGCACAATATTTATCCACAAACGTATTTTTAAATGACTTCTCTATTATGTTGGAATGCAATGCCAGCATATTAATTGGAATGTAAGCTAAGCCTCGATTGAAATAATTATCTATATTTTTATTTTGGCCCTCTTCAATTGGTATATCTGAAATAAATAGGATTAAATTGGTATATCTGAAATAATATTAATCCTATTTTTAAAAGGAGATATCTTTAATTCAACAAGCCAAATCCCTTATAAAAACTTTCAATTTAAATTGATTAAATTTGAGTTTCAATCTCATTAATCATAAGTGAGATATACTCTCCGTCACTTTCTATAAAATATAATGGGATTCCTTGCAAGTGTTCGTGCAACACACGGGGTTCTATGCAAAAAAAAAATAACACGGGGGTTTCACGCAAGTTTTTCAAAATACGTGGTTTTTTGTGCATTTTTCCCTTAACAAATGACTCATGCATTAACATCTAACATTTGCACGAAGAAAAAAAATGTATGAAATGTAGTAATAAGATTTTTTTCTCTCATACGACTTGTATGCGGCCCAATTTGAATTAGTGATGACTCGTTCAACAAGATACAAAGACAATAAAAAAATTAATCAATTTTAGATTTCAAATTAAGTGATAATATTTAGATATCATCTTACAAATTTTGTGGAAAGTAGGTTTGTTGGGAGAGTGAATTTGTTTAGACTCTTAACCACATATACAAAATTTCTGTAATTTGATTTGAAAATTCAAAATTCAAAATTTAAGAAAAGAAAAAAAAGACTTGTGCTATATATAGGTATAGAATAGATATATTTCATTTCTTCAAAACATTTAGAAGAAATTTGAATCTTTTTCAATGTCAGACAACTCAAATACTTAAAGAGTTCATTGAAATTCACAGTTTCACCAACACTTGAATCAACAGTGCCGGATTCACCGTAAGAACACATACCTACACTCTTCTTTCTATTTTACATAAACTTATTGTGTTCATGAATATATGTATGAATATTGTAGTGGAGTTTATATGCAAAATTCTTAACACACCTATATATTTTTCCTAATTTTTATGTTTATAATTTAATATAACATATGCACACACAACAAACATTGAATTAGTCTTTGTAATTTTAATTTAGATATGGGGACTACTTATGTTTTTTATTCACTGGAACGATGTTTCATTGCTTTTATTTTACCCCTACCCTTATTTTATTTTTTTGGATATTTTATGATACACGTAAATAAATTGGACAAATTATTCTCACATTGTATATATGACGTGGCTAATTAATTTGACTGACTTATTAGAATTCAACTGCTTTTAGAATTTCAAAGTTAACATTTATCTATATTAAGTATATGAAATAACATAATCGATCATTTTTATAAAATTAAACAGGATGGTTCATGGACCAAAAATTTTGTAATTTTAATAGATAATATTTTATTAAAATTCGTAATTTCTTTTATTGTGTAATAGAAATCTGATTTTGTTGAGATTCTTGTAGTGTCTTATTAATTGTGCTTACAAATTTAATTGATAAATAAATCTATGTATATGAATTGGTAGGTGGTCCGCTGACTGAAAGCAATTTTGTATCGATTCTAATTTTTTTATTTTGTGTAAAAAATCGAATCTATTGAGATTTTTATAGTGCACTAACACAGCTTAAAAACACTTTATTTTTATTTATTTGGAAAATTGAATTATATTAGACTGTACTTAACCGAATTAATATTGGAGACTGTTATTTATGTTTTATTTGAATATTGTGCCTTTGAATGCTGGTAAATTGCAATTTGACCACTTGATAGAGCTGTTTCTTCATGATAATATGGTAAATTGAACTTGGTCACTTATGTTTTTTTTCTTCATTTTTTCTATTTCTATTTTCTAATAAAAGTTAAGTGAGAGTAAGTTATAACCTCTAAACTTTTCATTTTTTCCAATTCTACATTTAGTTGATGAAACACAATAAGTCTAAAATATTATATTTTTGACCCATAAATTCTTTAATTGCATTAAAAAAATGCCTATAGTGATTAATAAGCTTTTTTATAAATGAATCAATAATAAGATTTTATAATTCAGATAAAATAAAATAATTAATTATTGATTTCCCTTCTAACGTTTTTAGTATGCAATATCTGTAATTGACATTCGTCATATAATTCAATATTGCCTTTCATTTAAAATTTATACGTTCGACATTGTATATATGCAGGATGTCTACTAGAGGTGGTGTTGGAGGTCGAGGACGAGGAAGAGGTCGAGGACGAGGAACATTTTCAACCTCTCGTGTTCATATAGGTGATGCTCCAGAGGAAGTTGATACCAACACAAATGATGAACCACTATTTCAACCTGATGAACAAGAAGATGCTCAAGAAGATGCGCTCAATGGTAATCCAGGTGGGAGAAGAGGGCCTAATCGAGGATGTCAAGCACCAATCAATCCCGAAAGTCGTCCATTTATAAGAGCATCTCAAGGACAGTAAGTTGTTAACCAATTGTTATATTATTTAATGCCTGAATTGATTTTTTTTATATATATATTTTTTACGAAATATATTATTACATTGTGCATTAATTGGTTTGACAGTTTTTTAAATCCAAAAGTTCCACGAATAATAACTTCAATCATTAAGGGACACTATGGAACTCCTTATCGTTCATGGTCTCATGTGTCCTTGGAGAAGAAACAAATGATGTGGGAATCTTTTCAGGTGATTTTAATTATTAAGATTTTTTTTTAGTTTAAATTGTAAGTTTTATGAGACTAACATTTTCAATTTATAATTTTTATTCTTGTTAGAATATGTATCAGTGGGACCCTGAAGATGAAGTTGAGATTGAGGCTGCTTGGAGAAGAACGTCACAATGCAACCTAAAGAACAGTCTTCAGCGGGCTCGAGAATATGCTAAAAAAAATCAAAATCTGATCGGCCAGAGAATTGGGTAGGTCACGGACCTATATGGATAACCGATGATGCTTGGAAGAAATTAATAGATATTTGGAAGAAGGAAGACTGGCTCAAAACATCTGCTTCTGGTAGAAATAATCGTATGACTACGAAAGAAGGGATGATTTCTAAACATACTGGGGGTTCTATCCCTTTTGTGCTTCACGAGAAAATTCTGGTATAAGTGTTTTTTCTTAATTTAAAATATTTCATTATATTATATTTATAAATTTAATTATATTAAAAAAAGAATATAGTGTGTGATATAAGCTTGCAATACAATATATTCTTTGAATTTTAATTTTATTTATTATTTTTATAGGAGGAACAAAGTGGTCGAAAGGTATCAAAACTAGAGGTTTTCAAGAGAACACACAAAAAAGATAAAGGAAATGGTGCCTTTGTAGATAATAAGTCAAGACTTGTTTCTGTAAGTATTTAAAACTTGTTAAATATAAGTCAACAAAAATATGTGATTTCATTTAATTTTAAATTGTTCATTGAATAGGAAAAATACACCCACATTTTAGTGGAAAAACATGGTAATGATGAATCCAATCAACCTCTACTGGATAAGGATGCATGGTTTGATGCTACTGGCGGATCAACCAAGGGAAGAACATATGGTTTACCGTTAGAAATTGATAGGTATGCACATACAAAAATTACATCAGAAAGGAGCCAATCGATTGATTCGAGACTATAAGAATTAACCAGAGAGGTAGAGGAAGCCAAGAAAATGGCGGAAGAGGCCAGAAAGTTAGTAGAGGAAGCTGAGAGAAGGGAGGACGCACTTCAACATCAGTTACAATCAACTCAAGAATCTGTAGCTAGCCAGATTCAAGCAACTGTGAGAGAAATGTTGCGGGAATTAGGATACCAAAATTTAGAATTTTCTTGTGGATCTGGAGCTAACGAACCAAACTGGGAGGCTACAAGGAGCAATAGGAGGGAGAGAAATGATAAAGAGACTTAATTTATGATATTAGGCACCAATAATCATTAGATTTATTGTTTCGATGGGATGCTGTTCTCATTTTATTTTTGTTTTAGGTTATTTCGAATTTAAACTCCTTTGTTTTTAATTAATTTGTAGGTTTGTTATCAATTAAGACTTTGGTTTTGATTTATGTGAAATAAATTCATGAGCAAAGTATAATCTGATTTTATTAGAGTTAATATATGTTAGATATAATTGTTCTATTTGTAGATTAAAGTTAAAAATATTTTTATGAAATATTTAAGTGCACTAGACACTAATAATCTTAAAATAATATCTAATTATGTTTTTATCGTACGTGGGTGGTTTAAAGTTTATTTTATACAAAGAAAAACAATTGTTCTCCATTTTTTAATACTACACGGGATAGGTGTCCACAAAATCTAGATTCGTTAATAAACTGGAAGTAAGATTTTGAGTTATCTCAAAAATTAGTTATTAAAAGAGTTCAAAGCTATGTGTAAACTCTATGTGAATAGTTAGGATCAATTTTTCAAGCTATATAAATTTTATATTAGTATCACGTATTACTAGAATGAAATCAAATTTCTTGTCTTTCATGTTGATCAATTCTAATTATTCATTTTCATTTTAAGTGTTTTTATTCGTCTACACGTAAGACATTTAACTCATTGAATTTACACAAATATATACTCATGCAATGCTTTACAACTTTTCCGTGGATGACTATTATATTTGTTAAAAACGATTTAATATATCATTGAATGCAAAATTTGCAACTAGTTATGGTGACAAACTGTTGTTGCAAAATTTGTGAGACCAGTTCTGCCACTGAAATTGGTTACTAATTTTTGCAACCAATTTCAGTCACAAAATTTGGTTGCAAATTTTGTGAGAAAAGTTCTGTCAGGATAATGGTCGCAAATTTTGCGACCAGTTACAGTGGCAAAATTTGGGTTGCAAAGTTTGTGGAAAAATTCTGTCAAGAATTGGTTACAAATTTTGCAACGAGTTTCGGTAACAAAAAATTGTTGCAAAATTTGCGAGAAAACTTTGGTCAAGAATTGGTTGCTAAATTTGCAACCAGTCTAATGACAAAATGTTGTTGCAGAATTTGTGACAGACGAGCACATGTCGCAAATAATGTTGTATACTATAAAGACACGTGTCAGTTTATTGCGACAAAATTATTTAATTTACTGACTGTAAATCTGTCACTAAGTTTGCAACGAAATTTTATTCTGATGCAAATATATTTGCGGCGACAATATCAATGGCAAATTTGCGACAAAAAATTTGCCATTGATATTGTCGCCGCAAATATATTTGAGTTCGACTTCCTCTTTCTTAATTATATTGGTGTCCCAGACCTGAATAATGTACACAAAAATATTGTCAACTCTAAATTTCGACAAGTGAGTTATACTATTCGACTGAAAGAGGATAAATTGCTTCTTGAAAATTTTCACGGAGAGATAAGGTGCACTATTTTTCAAATTACACGAAAAAAATTAAATATTTTGCATTTGAAGGAGTATATTGACATTAACTCCTAAATAATGTATATATAAAGGAGTACAATATACATTTTTTTTGGGTAAAGTTTGTAAATTAGGTATATACTATAGTTAAACTCGAGCCATCTTGATGGGCTGGTTTAACTTCCATTTATTTTTTCTATTCCGTCAACATGCACTAGATACCAATACTATAGCATGCACTAATATTCGATATCCTCATCGAGTCCAGATCAATTGGAAGTAATATTTTTATATGAAATCTACAACCAATATGAGATTGATACTCAAATATAGTAAAATCTATTTCCATAGAAATTTACAGAATATAAATTACTCAAATATATGAGTCCAGATTGTTGGATAAAGATGAAGATGGAGTGCACTGAATTTAAATTAGTTAAGGGAGGTTTTGATGATTTCCAAAACTTCAAAACAACTAAGTAAAGACAACTTAGTTGTAATCCCTTGGAAGAATTTTGACCAAGAAAGAAGACATATCAGACAGGTCAATTATTCAATGTCCAGAAGACTACTTATCTGCTGAAGGGAAGAAATCAGACTGGTGAAAATCAGCCGACTCAAATCAGATTTGTTCAAGTTTGAGATCAGCTCTGTTCATCATCAGACTTGTACTCTCATCAGCCAAGTGTAAAGATCAGGAAGTCGTCCCAACGGTATTAAATGCCACTGGAGTAATAAATGCTGAAGTCCGAGGTTATTAATGGCAAATGATTGAAGAAACAACTCGTATCAGCTCGGTGCATTTAATGCTACCTGACAGAAAGTACAGTCTGCAGTATTGTCACTGTGCAGAGAGCCGTTCGCGGAAATTAAGGACCAGAAATCAAGAGATTTGAATTTTCTCTCACTTCAACAGACATAATTCAAAGAGTGACTATAAATAGCTGAGAGAGACGAAGAGAAAAGAACAACACAACATCTGAGAGATTGAAGTCTAAGCAAAAAAAATTCTAAGTCTCAAAGCTCAAGAACAGCTCACTCGTCTGCTAAAGTCATTTGTTGACAGAAGTCGTTGAAGTTAAAAGAATATACATTTTCTGAGTGAATCTGTAAAAGAGAGTGTTGTGAGGAGTAGATATCCATCTTTGTGAGTGATATTACTTCGGAGAGTAGGAGTTTCTTTGTGATTTCCTGCTGGGAACTTGTGGCTTATCATTTGTTGTAAATCACAAGCAGAGTATACTGTAAACTTTGTGATTATAGTATAACCCAAGATCTGTGTGACTTGGAAGAGTGGACTAAATGATTTAAATCCATATAACCACTATAAAAATTCTGGTGTTTGATTTTTGCATAAGTTTTCTTGCATATCTATAAAATTGCATAAAACACTTTGGTAACTGTTTGAAAAGTTTTTAAAAGGGAGTTTATAAAAACTGGGGAAAAAACTTTCAAACTACTAAGTATACTTGTGAAAAACACTGTAAAAATCCGCTTCAAGTATTCTGGTATTAAAACTGATTGTCATCAAAATCAGCTAAGTAACTATCAGATTAGTGGTCAACAAAGCTGTTCAAAGATTTGTTAGCGATCAGCCTTGTAAACTTACTGTTCTGTAACAGCTTAGACTGTTTACGTTTGAGCAACAGTTTTGAAGTTAAGATTTGACGAACTGATCAGAAGAACAATCCTCCTCACTGAAGCATACGACCTCGTCACTGCCTAATCTTCAAGAGAATTGCTTAAGGAGGTCTTGACAAGCTAGATCTAACTAATGGCTCTACATTTTCCAATTCCTCCCACACCAAAGATATGACATGACGACATAATGGTTGTTTTATTTGAGGAAAATGAAGCTCGGAATCAGTACTAAAAAACACATGGAGTTAAAAAGGAAGCAGACAAGCTTTACTAAGAGATTCAATTCTAAGAAAAAGTAATGCCTAAATAAAAGCTGCAATGAAGCCCTTATATAGGACTTCATAAAAAACAAAATTATGTTTGACAACGGCGACTGATCGATCATCGATGAACACGATAAACTTACTACCCAGTTCTTTGAAAGATGAAGAGATGAAAAGAATGCCCAGAAAAAGATCCTATTCCAACAATCAACAATTTTTGGAACCCAATGTGATTAAAAGGTTTGACTAAGGACTATGCATAGTCAACGAATGGGCTTACTAAGTCCGACACCTCAACAATAAAGAACGAGATTATGAGGAACTTGTTAATTTGTAAGTACCCATGACAAATTGGCAGCAACAGATCGCTCCTTTCCATGATGCTGGTCGCCCTCCACCCAATCCAGATAAGTTTTTATGAAGTTCTATATTTGAGTCAATTACTTAACAAGCAGTTTTAATTTGCTTACAACAGTAATGGGCTAAAGATATATCAAATATAAACTCATCTACTTTCTCAGATAAATCAATATACTTCTCTAAACAAAAGATTGAAATTATCATAGAATATATACAGCAAAATGTTGTGGTCATACAAAAATGCTAAGGATAAATTAACCCCTAGCGACCACATACAAGCTCGATTTTACTCTTAAAAAAAAAAAAAAAAACAAGTCTTCAGAACTAATTGCCACCGCTGGGTTGGTTCGAAAAAGCACCCTTCCGAGGAGTAGCAGTACCCAGAAACGCCATCAGCTCCTCCTGACGTTTTTGGTAACCTTCATCATAGCCTTGTTCATAAGCGCGCCGACGAGACTCGTCTAAATTGGCGTTCAATTGAGTCAGATCATCCCTCTCCTTCTCAAGAGCTAATTTTTCTTCACGTAATTTCTGAAGATCATCATTAAGATGCCCAACTTGAAAAGCGTGCCCTTCGGCCTTCGTCCTCTTCGAATCCAGGCGAAGCCTCAGGTTCTCTTTGCTGAACCGTAAGTCATCACCCTGAACACCCAGTTGCAGCGCATAGTACTTTCCCTGAGAAAAGAGAAGTCGTAAATAACAAAGCAATCAAAGATAGTACAAGAATAAGCTTAGAAATGTAAATACCTGCTCAAATATCTTGAAAAGAGATTGAACAAGGCGAACATTAGAACTACCCTCATGTTTATTCAACTCCCCGGGCAAAATGGTGCTAAGACCCAAATCCCAGGATAAAGGATCGGGTTCATAGGAATCAGGCAGGACAGAATTAAGAGGAATCTTGTCATGACGGGGAACTTCGGACTCAGTTATATCCCTAACCTGCTCAAGGACACAACGATCATCCAACAAACGCGGGGACTCCCTCTCATTAGGGCTCGCAGAAGTTTTCTTCCCCGAATAAGAGATTACAGTCCTCCGACTAGACCTTTGTCCACCCCGTCCTTCAGAAGAACCACCAGCCTCAAAGGAAGTAGTCATGGTCGTGGTATCAGAAAGTAAGAAATCCGCAAAACTTTAGGTGACCGACTGCGGATGAGAACTAACCAAAGAAGGACCTATAAATTGGCCACTACTTACCGGCACAACGATATCGCTTACTTGACCTTGGCTAACGATAAGATCAGCAGAAGAGTTAGAAAAACTCAAATCATCTTGAGCATAATTATGTAAATCGTGCTCGACTAAAGGTATAGTTGAAGAAACAGGAACGTTAAAAGATTACTCCATTTGCGACATGTCTCCGAAAGCAATCCGACCACCAGAAGGTCTCCTTTGAACGTCAGAAGAAACAATGGGATTTTGCTGAGAAGAATCTGGGCGAGTATTCACATCGCTCGAACGACTCGGTGGGATAATAGAAGTTTGCACCCCCGAGCTCCCCACGGTCTGGAATCGAGCAGGATCAGCAGAAGGCCCCTCGTTACGGGACCTTTTCGACTTTGAATTTCTAGGAAGGTCGCGTGAAGAACGCTTGGAAGTATTACCGAAAAGATTACTCATCCTCGGAAACTCAAAGAAAATTTTAAAATATCGAGTAAAGTTTATCGACCTTCTGGAGAGAATATTTTATCGGAATTGAGAAGTGCAGTAAAATAGCGATTAAACTTTTTACCATAGGTAGTTATACTGAATGAAAAGACGCGATAGACTTTGGGGGCAGGCGCGAAACAAAGAACTTGACCAATGAACAATCGCACGAATTCTAAAAGACGCAAACATAATGATTATGCTGGAATTGAAGACTTATGTCTAAACCATCCCAATAAATGAAGGAGTTAATATCATAAATTAGGAATACAAATCGTCTTATTCGAAAAGATTAAAGGAGTAAAATTACAAATTGCGCATTGACAAATATTATTATTGAAAATTTATTTATTGCTCCTATCCATAGTCTGTTGGTCGCTCTCTACTATCTCCTGCTGATCGCCAACGAGAACTTCCTGATCGCCGGTTGCCCCTCCTTCTCCATTTGCATTTGTCACTGTGTCGGGGTTCTCCTCCTCGCTCTCTTGATCGACTAAATTATTATCGAGTTCGAGATTTGTATCTGAAGGAGGAGTCGGTAAAGGTTTTCCAAACTCCTCGACCAAATGAGCCAAAGGAAAATGTTTGTATTCGACGCTCGGCAGATCAGAAGAAGAATACTCCTCGGCATAACGATTAAGGCTGACATGTATGGTCCTGAAGTACTCCCTTCGGCGATCCTCGATCAATCCCATAGCGACCATCTGGTGAATTGCTTTCTTGAAAGTACTCTCTAGAAGAGGACCGATCTTCTGATACACCAAGGCAGTATGAACCGGAGAATTAAGAAATTCACGAATCACCTTCTCACCAGGATTTCTACCATATCGATCGGTAAGACCACCAAGAGGAAGATTCTCTTCGTATTCATTCAAAGAAGCCTGAAGACTAGGAACTTGTGACTCCAATTCACTGATACGAGTTGTATACTGGACTTGGTGATCGTCCAACTCTTTGGCCAGCTGATTAACTCGCTCTTGGGCACGAGAAGTCTCCAAAATACTATTTAAAACATGGGGATTGTCAGTCCCCATATCATGAGTACCTTCGACTTGGAGTGGATGAGAGGAAAATGTGGAAGGACCGGCTTCTGTCGCGCCACCTTCCGAAGCAGGCACCTTTTGAAGCAATGCCCTATTCCTCTCCTCGAGAAATTCACACTGTTGCCTCCAAAGGGCTGCTTCATAAGCGAATGACAGAAGACAAGTACTAGTCTGAGGAATCAAAAGGATAAGCCGTTTGAGTGGAAAATCCTTCAAGAAAGTTAACATGAAAAGAAAGGCACGTAACGGTATTTACCTTGTCGGCATAAAGAGAAGCCTTCTGTAACTTCTCCAAAGGATCTTTGTGGAGCATCTTATTAATGTCACGTGTGAAAACGCTAGAGAGAAGGATACGAGTAGCCTTATCTGCTGCATTCTCCTTCTCATCATTGATCAAAGAATCGTGTTCATAATAATCGGCCGCCCTCTTTCCCGCTAGATGATCTTCGATCATCTCGACAAGGGTAGGCTTTGGGTGCTGTTCGCCAAGTAAAGTAAGGTCCTCACCAGAGCGACCATAGAACTGCTTTCTCCTTTTAACCGACGTGCCAGTTGAATGGGGCATCGACCAGCTACGATAACCACGGATACCGAGGGAAGTTCTGAGATGGAAAGGAGGATAACCCTGTCCTGTCCCTGTAGGACCCGGAGTTGGTGAAGAAGAGGGTTCCTGAGGAGTCTCCTGGGAAGGATCTGGGGATTCCTCTCTATAATCATCAGAATCTTGTCCCCAATCCAATTTCCTCTTTCTTGATACTCTTTGCTCAATTGGATGGTTCTCCACTGTCTTGGTAGACTTCGATAAAACCATCTTTCCTTTGCAAAAATGCCGGGGATTCTCTACCATAGAGACTGAAGAAAACAAGAATCCAGTTACAAATTTTATTTAAAGAAAAGATTAAATTACGACGGTGAAATATAACGCTTACCGAGCAACTGAGAAGAAGAAGAAATGGAAAAAGTGTGAAAACTTAGTCTTGCCTTAGGAAGAAAGGCCTCACCAATAAGAAGAGCGCATTGATATTTGTCAGGACGCATTTTCGATATCTGCTCCACCAACTTAGGATCATCGGGAATAAACTGACCCTCAACAGAGCGACCACCAAAAATCCACTTGGAATCGTGGTCCGATAAGAAAGGTTTGGGTGAGCCATCGGCTAAAGTAAGATGAGTGGGAGGGCGAACATAGAAAAAGCGAGATTTTCAGTCGAAGTTGCTGGAAAATGGAGAATCAAAGATAGATCGACCAGACTTTTGACTGGCAAAAAAGTAACCATGATTGGAAGAGCTAGAAATATTAAAACGAAATAACTGAGTAAAATTACAAAAAAAAGGGTTGGAACCCTTTGGCATTCATCAGGACAGAAAAACAAACTACGAAAGCTACTGAGTAAGGGACCAGTTGTGTTAATGAAACACTGAATATCTTTAAACTATCTAGAAATAAGGCAGACAAAGGAAGACGAAGATTGTGATTAAAATGGGCAGTGTAAAAAGCTCGACAGCCTTCCGGCGGTGAGGTAACCCTATCGGCGGGGGATGGAAGTATAATTTCAGAACCCTCCCGGAAGTATTTAGCGTAATTGTCTAAAACCTCGTGAAAAGACTCTTCGGTATAAGTGCAGGAAAGGGTTTCAACCAGATTGGACACCTGGGGATTGGTACCTTTGCCTTTCTTAGCCTTGGCCGCAACCTCAGCATCAGAAATGATCCTCACCTTGAAAGTGTCTTTGTCGGGAATAATTATCTCCGATGATCCCGTCTGTTCTGGTGGAGGGCTAGGAGAAGTCCCCACGTTGATAACGGGAATGACTTGTTCGACAGAAGAGGAGGAAGGATTTTTCGAAATGGATGCCATATTATTCGATCATCGAAAAATAGTGATCGATGGGCACGAAATTTAGAAGAACTATCGAATAAGAAAATTACTGCAAGTAAAAAATGGGTGAAACTACGACCGTCTATTTATATAGAAGGCCGAAAAGACGCTTAAAACCTTTCGTGACTGATCATATTCCCGCCTATCTATGAAGAAAAACCACCTCCTCGAGAAGAAACAACGTTACAGTTCGGAAACAATAAAACGACAATCTATGAAATGTAGCACTCTTTTCCTTGCTTAGGATTTTTTCTCACAGGGTTTTTTCCAAGTAAGGTTTTTAACGAGGCTCAATTCATAGAAAAGACAGTCGTATGAGACATCTACTTCCACGAGCTTCTACTACATATACGCTCGAAGAAGTGAGGGAGTACTGATGGGGGCTGTTTTACACCCCATATAACACTCGAAAGGACTAGATGATACTCGATCGGCTCGACCAGGAAGCTGATCCGTTAACAAGCCATTCGATCCGACCAGAGATATCTGTCCATAGCGATCAAGACCGAAGTCCGAGTTCCTGAGGGATCAATACCCCGAGTCCTAGTAGGATTATGTTTCCTTGTATAACTAGGGTTAATATCATATAAATACCTAGATTATCATTGTATTTGAGAACTACGATTAAGAGCTTACGCCTACCTACTCTGGCTATCTGATGTCAAATTAATAGAAAAGCTTTTGCTATACTATATTCAATATTCTATGTTTCGTGTTCTTATTGCTTCTTACATATTGTTCTTTCTTGAGATTGATCCATCCGGAATAAAACTAGGCCCTATAATCTCTTTATAATTTCACCCCATAAACCATTATTATTGATTTAATCAAGCAATACGAAAAACGGTTAAATCAATTTGCAATTTAAAATACTTAGAGTGAATATGGATATTGTTGACCCGATCCGTAAGTAACACTAATAATATTTTTATCATTAGCTTTATTAAATGAAATTCAATTGTTAATAAACTTGTTTTAGTTAAAAAAAATGATATTGTAAGATTTGGATGCGGTCCGAATTCGATATTCAACTGAATTGGAATATGATTTATTGGCTCGAAGTTATTTAAATATTATTTACACGGAGATGGATCGGACCTGACCCAATCCATTAACAGCCCTATATTAAATTAAACATGTACGTACTCATAAGATTAGATCGAGTTTAATCCATCTGGAGGTTGAATAGATGTCCTATTAACTATTAAGTATATGAGTTGGGCCTCACTATATAAGTATTCGGCCTTGGACCTTTACCTATTGTATTTACTCCCTTCATTTTATTTTAATTGTTATACTTGTAAAATTTAGAATTTTTATTTTTCAAATTATTTTTCACATTTTATTCTCAATGGACTTCTTTTTCAATTTTACCATATCGTACTTCTAGGCTAACACAGTAATCAATGTACATAAAAATTTATAGCATCAATAAAAGCAATCATTATAAGGGTATTTGTAACGTTTTATCTCAAAAGAGAGAATAATTATATAGTTTGTTAATCTATAAATGGGGGATTCTAGGGTGCCGCTACGTTAGGTGCCGTAAGTTTAATTTGAACCATTAGATTTTAATTATGTAATCAATACCACACAAAATTCAACTTATTAAAAATATGAAAAATAAAATGACAAAAGGTGACCTGTTTAACTGGTTAATCTAATTTCTATTATTTTTTCCCCTTTCTTTCTTTTCTCCCCAAACAATTCCCCCAAAAACCCCATAACCCGGCGGACACTCCCCAAACAATTCCCCCAAAAACCCCATAACCCGACTTTGTCCGCCTTCACCTATGAGAAGAAATTTGAGTCTTTGCTAAAGTCCTCCGCTACTGCTGCTGCCTCGTGATTCCTTCCCTTTCTTTCTGTTGATCTTATTAGCTCGACTTATTCAAATCGATAATTAGCTCGACTTATTAACCAAATTCAACATTGTTGATCTTAGGATAATGTATAATGACGTTAATCGAAATCTAAATCGACAATTGGCTCGACTAATTGACAATTGTCAATATTGTTTATATTAAGGTAATGTATAATTAGGTTAATCGTAATTCAAATCGTTAATTGTCTTAAGGTAATGTATACTTAGATTATCGTAATTCAAATTGATAATTGGCTCGACTAATTAAGTGAAGTCAACACTATAACTCATATGTGACAGTGTGAGCTCATATTACATCACCATGCAGTATTTATTCCACATTAGATGGTATTACCACACAATGTGGATCACATTATATGGTATAACTCACATGTGATAGTACGGACTCACATTGCATAGTACTAATCCCATATATCTAGTATGATCCCACGTAATGTAGTATTTATTCCACATTCGGTGGTATTACCATGCAATGTGGTTCACATTATATGGTAACTCACATGTGATAGTACGGACTCACATTGCATAGTATTAACTCCATATGTTTAGTATGACCCCACATCATAAAATATTTATTCCATATTACGTGGTATTACCAAGCAATGTGCATCACATTATATGGTATAACTAGTATAATCCACACCGTGTAGTATTTATTCCACATTAGGTGGTATTACCACGCACTGTGGATCACATTATATGGTATAACTCACATGTGATAGTACGGATTCACATTACATAGTACTAACCCCATATATCTAGTATGACCCCCACATAATGAAGTATTTATTCCACATTAGGTAGTATTACCACACAATGTGGATCACATTATATGGTAACTCACATGTGATAGTACGGACTCACAATGCATAGTATTAACTCCATATATTTAGTATGATCCCACATCATATAATATTTATTCCACATTAGGCGGTATTACCAAACCAAGCAATGTGCATCACATTATATGGTATAACTAGTATAATCCACACCGTGTAGTATTTATTCCACATTAGGTGGTATTACCACGCAATGTGGATCACATTGTATGGTATAACTCACATGTGATAGTACGGATTCACATTACATATTACTAACCCCATATATCTAGTATGACCCCCACATAATGTAGTATTTATTCCACATTAGGTGGTATTACCACGCAATGTAGATCACATTATATGGTAACTCACATGTGATAGTACGGACTCACATTGCATAGTATTAACTCCATATGTTTAGTATGACCCCACATCATATAATATTTATTCCACATTAGGTGGTATTACCAAGCAATGTGCATCACGTTATATTGTATAACTAGTATAATCCACACCGTGTAGTATTTTTTCCACATTAGGTGGTATTACCAAGCAATGTGGATCACATTATATGGTATAACTCACGTGTGATAGTACGGATTCACATTACATAGTACTAACCCCATATATCTAGTATAACCCCACATAATGTAGTATTTATTCCACATTAGGTGGTATTACCACGCAATGTGGATCACATTCTACGATATAACTCACATGTGACGGTACTGACTCACATTACACAGTATTAACCCCATATAACTAGTATGATCCCACATCATGTAGTATTTATAACTCACATGTGTATTATTCAATTTTTCCAAAATTAATATTAATTATTCAACAAAAATATTACATACTATTTATTTTAAAATATTATTGTAATATTCATTTATTTATTTCCTTAATAATTTATTTGAAAATAATTTACTATTCGATGTGAGTAAATATATAGTATAGTATCATTTATTGTGGTATAGTACCACTTATTGTGGTAAAATTATTATGACCTGTTGGCAACTTGTTTAGCAGGTTACTAATTAATGATGTGTCATATTCCTATTGGTTATAATTAGCGGCACGTGACGTAGCGGCACCTTAAAATTTTCCGAAATTATATATCAAATTATACTGTAAATCCACTAGTGTAGGATCTAAGTCACCATGTTATGAAATATTCTTACAATTAAGAAGATAACTTATTAGGCTATTACCAAAATAAGATTTCAATCGACCCATAAATTATGAAAACCAAAACTTTAATCTAGATAAGTAGGTTCAATTAATATTGAAGTTTATTATCAAATTCTACTGTTATTAAATATCCACGCAATTCCAAAGATAAAATATTACCGAAACCAAATTTCATTCGAACCATAAATTATGAATATCAACACTATAATCCATATAAGTAGATTTAGTATTGAAGTTCTATTATCAAATTCACCCATTATTAAATATTCTTGCAATTTCGAAGATAACTTATTACTAAAATCAATTTTAAATTACGAAAATCAACACTATAGTCTAGTAAGTAGATTTAGTGTTGAAATTTTATTATCAAATTCTACAGTTATTAAATATTTTTGCAATTCTGAAGATAACTTTTTACTAGAATCAAATTTTGTTCGACACATGAATTACGAAATCAACACTATGATCCAGAAACTGAGAAAAGTAGATTTAGTGTTGAAATTCTATTATCAAATTCTAATGTTTTTAATATTCTTGCAATTCCGAAGATAATCTATTACCAAAATAAAATTTTGTTCGACCCATAATTTACTAAAACCAACACTATAATCCAAATAAGTAAATTTTTTTTTTTTAAAATTTTTGTTATCAAATTCTAGGTGTTATTAAGGGTGAGTTTAGTCTAGCGGTTGAAGCTCTTAAAATCACTTTTAGATATCTATTGTGATTTTTGAAGTGTTTGACCCAAATTATATAAATTACTTTTGCTCAATCGTGATTTTCATGGTGTTTGGCCTCAAGATCATAATCATTTTTGGGATCTGAAGAACAAAAAATAAAATTATTTTAGAAGCTGCGAAAGTATTACTTTCGCAAAAGCTATTATACAAAATAATTATTCTATAATTAATTTTTATTATAATCAATTATTACCAAAATCAATTTTAGTAAAATTAATTTTCTTATAATTGTTTTTCGAATCACTAGGCCAAACTCACCCAAAATATTATTGTCATTATGAAGATGGTCTATTACCAAAATCAAACTTTATTCAACCTATAATGTATGTACGTCTTAACACTATAATCCAGATAAATAAGTTTAATGTTGAAATTCTATTATCAAATTATATTGTTATTAAATATTTTTGCAATTCCGTAAATAACCTATTACCAAAATCAAATTTTATTCGACCCATAATTTACGAAAATCAACATTGTAATCTAGATAAGTAGATTTAATTAGTGTTGAAATTCTATTATCAAATTCTAGTGTTTTTAAATATTAATCTTATAATTATGAAGATAACCTATTACCAAAATCATTTTATTCGTCCATAAATTACGAATATCAACACTATAATCTAGATAACTAGATTTAGTGATTGCACAATTACACTAAAAAGGTTACCCTTGAGTATTGAACCAGGATGCACTCTGCTGAATAGCTGCAAATATGTCATATTTTAAATACATAATATTTTTCTAAACCATTTCAATTTATCCTTCTTTATATATAATTGGAAATAATTTGAGTTCATAAAATTACTTCAAAAGACATACGTGTTAGGGCATGTAAGATTACCACTGCAAGCCTCCCATTTACGAAAGTCACTTGCACGTTTTTCCTTTTAAAAATAAAAATACACTTAGTTTATAATATTTTTAATGAAAAATAATTTTGATTATGTGCTTGAAATTTTGATGAGGGAAATAGTAATATATACCTTAAACTTGTTTAATTTTATTGACAAGTTTGTTTAAATTAGAATATTTGAGTTCTACTTCCTCTTTCATAATTATATTGGTGTCCCAGACCTGAAATATTGTCAACTCTAAATTTCGACAAGTGAGTTACACTATCTGATTGAAAATGGGTAAATTTTCTCTTGAAATTTTTCACGGAGAGGTGCTCTGCAAATTAGAGGAAAAAAATTAAATATTATACATTTTAAGGAGTAAATTGACATTAACTCCTAAATAATGTACATATAAAGGAGTACAATATACAATTTTTTTTCGTGAAGTTTGTAAAATTGGGTATATACCATAATCAAATGCAAGCCAGCTTACATGATGTAGACTAACTTTTGTGTTGAACCATATAACTCCAATAGGTTACATCCCTTGTCTGATGTAAATCCAACATGCAATGGCTACATTTATTACTATCTCCGTCCTAATTATTTTGCTCCCTTTGCTATAGTACCCGGTCAAACTTTTTAATCTTTTAAGTGACTTATCATATTAAATTATTCACTTTTATGGTGTATTATATATTTTAAATATTAATATATATACGGTAGCATATGATATTATCAACTTATTAGTTAAATATATTTATTAAATTATTTATTATAATTTAATTAAATCAGTCAAGTTGACTGATCAACTGTATCCAGGGATAAAAAAACTTGAGACGAAGAAAGTATTACATTGCAATAGTTAATTGTAAGCAATTGTATGCAATAACATTGTTGCATAATTTATTGTTTAAATTTAATTATTTATTATAAGCAGCATATATTATCTATAGAGAAAAAGGTAAATTTGGTCCCGTAACTGATGAAAGTTGACAACAAAGTATTTGGATTGAAAGTTTTACCCTATAGGTCATAAATCTGAAGCAATTTTGGAACTTTTTTGGCTCGGATGCGAAAATGAACATCAAACGTGGGCCGGCTATGTGTAAATTTTGGGATAAATGGCTTGCGTGTGACGTAAATTGGGAGATATGTGAACAAGTAAATTAGTATAAAACCTCAAGAGTTTTTTTATGGTTAATGTATTACTATAAAATTAACATTAATGACCAACAGGTGATTAGTGTAGTAGAAGAGACTAGTCGCTACAAAGTAGTGGACTCAGGTTTGAAACCCTGTTGGAGAGATTCCCATTTTATGTTTCCGACGCGCCTCAAAAGAAATTACACCCTTAGAAAAACCAAAAAAAAAAAAAACATCAAGGAATAGAAACACTAATTCTATTATACCCTTATTTATTTTTTTTTTGGCAAGCACTAGTAAATTCTAGAAGGATTACCCCTTAAATTCTACTAACAAAACAAAAAGAGGTCCAAATTCTGCTTTATCACCCTTATTTTTGAATCTAAGCACTAGTCTACACAAGCTTAACTTTTTCATGGAAAAATTTATTTCCTCTAAATTTAAGCATAGAGATGAACGCCACCTACCCCACCCCCAAAAGCATTATTTTCTTTATGTTTCAAAAAAAACATTAAATATGGATACATATGTTTTACATATATATAAAGGCTCAACCCGCCATTCTACAATTGCCTTATTGGTCGTTCATTTTTTTCTTTTTCCTTTTTTTTTTAATTTGTCGTCCAAGCCCAAAACAATGTTGTTTCAATGCTTATCTAGATGTATGTAGGGTTGTAATGGAGCCGAGTAGTATCGAACGACACACTGTTTAAGTTTGGTTTGATTTTTATCAATTTTAAAATTTTGTTTTTGAGTTTGGTTTGATTTTCAATCGAGCCGAGCTCAAACGAGCTTTTATCGAACGAGCTCGAGCGAGTATTGAGTAGCTTGATATTTTACATGTATTTTCTCAATTTTTAGCTTATCGAGTCGAGCTCGAGCCGAGCTTCAAAAGTTATCGAATGGAAAAAGATGTTCAAGCTTGTTTGATTAGTGTGACGAACCGAGCTCAAACGAGCATTTATCGAATAAGCTCGAATCGAGTATCAAGTAGCTTGGTTTGATTTTCAGCCCTAGATGTAGGCGAGCGATATTGCCAGAGCACAAAGTGTTGCTGCAAGAGCAAATATTATTACTTGACAAATTTGCCCCTCCAAGTGCTAGAGCTTGCATTTAAGAATTAATTATTTCTCTCTCTCCTTAATTGCCTTCGTAAATATTAGTGCCTTTTTATTTAGTTTTTCAAGAAGTGTACTCTTCAATCAACAATTATTTTATTAAGCTATTTATTTACTCTATTAATTATCATAAAGGTTTTTATTTATTTATTTATGTAATATCATCATAAAATTTTGTCTATGAATATAATAACTGAGAGATTTTATTATTATGCCTATGATATACGAATACGGAATATGTGACATGAATACCACATTATTGATTTTAAACTAACAGGATATAATACATCATGAAAATGAATTGATTAATATAATTAATTATATAATTGGAGACTAAGCTTTGATTATCATCTTTCAATGAAAGAATCGGTTCAGAAAAAATATAAATGGTGGTTGAATTATGAGTTTTAATTAGAACAATAGAAGAAAAGGAATATTAATTTCAATTTGAATTTTTCAATAAAAATTATACCCCGTAATTTTGAAAAATCAAACTAGAATCACTCATGTATTCTTCACATATCGGACACAGCTTCAAGTTGTGTCTGATACTGTTTTTATTTTATTTTTTATTGCCACGTGACTATTCTATTACGTATCGAATTGGCAAAAATTCAATTTTGGTACCATAGAACTGGGCAAATTTCATTTTTCATACCAAAAGTTCAAAAATAACACCAGTTCCTACTCAGCCGTTTCAAAAAAGGCACTTCCGTTAATTTTCTTAACGTTTCTGCCACGTGTCCGTTAAGTCTTCGTGGGCGGGCTGAGCACGTGAGGCGGATTCTGCCCGTTGGAACATAAAATTCAATTTTGGTACCATAGAACTGGGCAAATTTAATTTTTCATACCAAATTCCGTTATGTTTTTCTTTTTTTGAAATGGTTGTGGTGATATGTTTGAATTGGTTTGTTCTACAGTAGACTAGTAGTCATGTTACTTTTTTTTTTCATTTCATTTTAACAATAAGCTAAAAAAAAAAAGTTTAATTTGCACAATTTAAATTTGCAACTTAGATTCCCGGGACTCCCGAACCCGTCCCGAAATCCCGAAATTAAATCGGGTACCCGAAACCCACGGGACCTTGGTTGATCTACCGGGTTTCGGGACTTAAATTTGAAATCCCGAAACACAAAATCCCGTCCCGAAATACCCGAATTCTCGAATTCCCGAAAACCAGTCCCGATCCCACCCCTACGACCGCCGGCTGCGGTGGCTTTTTCTCGAAATTGGTTGAGGGTTTATGTTCCCCTTGTCGTGGAGAACTCGTACATATAAAGATCTTTTCAATCCTTTGAATAATCTATTCGAATTTTGAGCTCGAATTGTAGGTCAAAATTTTCGAAATTTCAAATCGTGATTTCTTCTTCGATTCTTAACCAAACTTCGTAATTCTTGTTGCATTAGTTTCCCCTGACCGTGGGCATCATTTTCCATAGGTTTATTGTAGCTGCCGTAGACGGTTGAGCTCCGTCCAAGTGGCTGCCATAGACGGTTGAGCTCCGCCCATGACAAGAGTGATGGGGGCTATTTTGTACCCCTTATAATGTACGGATCGACTGAAGAACATAAGATCGGTTCGACCAAACAAGACAGTTCGGGATCATCTAATCGACCCGGCCGAATACAGCTCTCTTCGACAAGAAGACTACACTCCGGACTCAAGAAGGATATTTGGGCCGAGTCCTATTAGGACTATATTTCCTTGTAACGCTAGGTTTAGTGTGATATAAATACCTAGTCAATCATTGTATTAAACAACTCTGAAAACCCTTAATCACAAGGCAGATACGCCATTGAATTCTGCATAAACGGCAGAACCCACTATTATTCAATAAAGAAAATAGCTTTCTCTTCATATTTGTGTTATTCTTGTGTTGGTTACGATTATTACATATTGTTCCTACGAAATTGTTTTTCCTTGAGATTGATCCATCCTGAATAAAGTAACCAGAGCCCTATAAACTATATATATTGAGAATCCCCTATATCACAATTTTACTGATACCTTTAACCCGACGAAATCCGGTTAAATCAGTTGGCGCCCACCGTGGGGCTAGGTTAATTATTCGATCGACATATGGCTCGCCCAAGGAAAAGCGCTCGTATTGGAGCAAGAAGTAACATAACCACCGGTCATAACACATCTGAAGATCCACAGGACAATAATGATAATAACGCCCACGACACCAATGAGAATTTGCAGGGTCCCCTTCCCCATTGGCAGGAACCCCAAGGAGATCTTCCCGGTACAATACTGGAAGAACCGGAAGTCCCTGCGATCCCCGTTCCTCTCCCGGGCGCTCAGGAGAAATTGCGACAGATTGCAATGCTCGTTAAATCACTCTCTCCAGAAGAATTACTCATACTTGAACAAATTCCTCGAAACGTTAGGACTGCCAGGGCAAATCCCGCTCAAAGAGCGCCAAGGCAAAACGATCAAACCTCTCAACAAGCTGACAGCCCAGCAAGCGAGCGGCGCTCGCTACACAGTCCGCAGCAGGGCAATTCAAAACCCTCCGATAACCATCCCCGAAGGAAACCAGGACAAAGAAAACCACAGCCGGGGCGCAGCGGGTCCAAGGAACGTACAATAATCCCTATCGAGGATTACATAGATGATGCAATTCCAGATCGACCACGAACAATGCGATTCTCGGAAAGAGAAATCGAAAGGTTGGTGCAGGAACGACTCGAACAACGCCTACAGTCTATTCAAAACCCGTGGGCCCGAACCACGGAACTCCAGGAGAGCCTTGCGGCCTGTTCTCCTTTCTGCAGAGAAATAAAGGAGGCACAGTCAATCGGACAGGTCCCAGGTAGACTACCCCGATACGACGGAACCACTGATCCAGATGAGTATATTTTTAGCTTCACCAATATAATGAACTTATACGCTCACTCGGCGGAATTCACCGCCAAATTAATGGTAACCACGTTTGAAGGACTCGCCTTGGACTGGTTCGCCAAGCAACCTGCCAACTCCATATTCAGTTTTCGGGAATTATGCAATAAATTGACACAGCAGTTTGCCAGTCAGAAGAGGCAATAACTTCCAATGAGCTACGTAGGAACTATACACCAACAAGAGGGAGAATCCTTAAGAAACTGGTTGGCAAGATTTAACGTAGAATTACTTAAAATCGATTCCCCAAATATCGATTACATAATTTCTATTCTCTTCGACCTCACGAAGAATAGGCAGTTCGGAAACGCCCTCAGTCGAAAACAACCAAGAACGTTTGCCGACATCTTGAGCTTGGCATCTAAATACATGACCCAAGAAGAGATGAATTCCTTTAAAGATAAAAACAAAAACAAAGTCACAACTTCAGGCTCCAAACGGCATGATAGGATTCCTGCCCAAAGATCCATGGATTATGAGCGATCTTTTAGAAAAGGCAACGTTTTCCAGCGATTGGAATACAATAAAAGCGACCAAGAAAGACAACCTAATATCTGTCAAAGAGCAAGAAACCCCGAACTAGCAATGAGAGGCAGGGTTAATCAAGTAGAACACCCAAGGCTAAATGCTCCGATGGAAGAAATATTGGAAGTACTAGAAAGGAATAATTGGATCCCTGAAGCGAAGAAAATCGCTCAGCCCAGACCAGGATCTCGAAACTATGAGTTATACTGCAAATACCATCGGGCACACGAACATCGAACGGAAAATTGTTTTCACCTTAAAAAAGAAATTGAAAAACTAATCGAACAGGGAAAACTAGACGACTATATAGAGCGAGATAACCGCAAGAGGGAAAGAAGTAGAAGCCCTCGGAATAATAATCAACGAAGGAGTTCTCGTCGAAGGTCACCCGAGCATGGTCCTACACAGGAGTTGAACCATGACCAGATCAATGGAACTATCCACATAATATCCGGAGGACCCGCTGGCGGGGATAGTCGTAATGCCCGACGAAGGACAGCTAGATCCATAATTGGAAGCTTAAAATACCCAAAAGAAATATGGACTCTAGAAAACAAGCCAACAAACGACCAGCTGATCAGCTTTAATGAAGGCGAAGTACCTAAAAACATTGTTTGGGACACAAAAGAGGATAACCCCGATTTCCCGATGGTGGTCTCGCTAGAAATAGCAAATTATAATGTCAAAAGGATCCTAATCGATAATGGGAGCTCGGCGAATATCATCTCCCGGGAAGTTTTAGCCCAGATGAACTTGGGATAGACAAACCTACAGAAAGTAGCTACGCCATTAGTAGGATTCGGAGGATCCGAAATTGTCCCCAGCGGAACAATAACCTTAAGTGTATCACTCGGGAAAAAACCGCACCGGACAGTGAAGCTAGTAAAATTTCTAGTGGTAGAAACACCCTTCGCTTATAATGCAATATTAGGACGACCAACCCTCAACCTATTCCGAGCCGTTGTCTCTACTTATCATCAGAAGATAAAATTTCCGACAGACAGAGGTATCGGGGAAATAATGAATGATCACTGTATGGCATGGGATTGCTACAGCACCTCATTAACTTTGAAGAACCACCCCAAATCAATTACCCCGAGCAAAAGAAAGCTCGAAGACGATCTCGTTAGAAACGAGGTTGAAATCCCTAGTACTGATCGAATAGATAAAAAGGGAAAAGAACCGCTAGATTTAGCTTTGAAGCCACCAGAACATAAGGATGTAATTCTAGTGCAAGGTGACTCGTCGAAAACAACAAGAATAGGTACTGAATTGAGCAAAGAAGGGGAAGTAATGTTGATTGACTTTCTCAGAGATAATGTTGACATCTTCGCTTGGAGCGCAAATGACATTGAAGGAATTGATCCTCGAGTAATTAAGCATTCGCTAAAAATTGATCCCTTGGCAAAACCCGCTAGACAAAAGAAGAGAAATCAAGGGCCAGTAAAAGATAAAATCATCAAAGCAGAAATAGAAAGGCTACTTGAAGCAAAACAAATCCGAGAAATACACTTCTCAGAATGGCTATGTAATGTTGTTCTAGTAGCAAAAGGGGATAAAAAGGATAACAAGTGGAGAATGTGTAATGATTTTACCGACCTTAATAAATTATGCCCACGTGATCCATATCCCCTCCCAAGGATCGACTTATTAGTTGACTCAACCGCTGGCTTCGCGATCTTCAGCATGATGGATGCCTTTCAGGTGTTTTATCAAATATATATGGATGAGCGGGACCAAGAGAAGACCGCGTTCATAACCGAGCAGGGAGTATATTGCTTTATAGTAATGCCATTCGGCTTAAGGAATGCCGGAGCTACTTACCAAAGGTTAGTAAACCTAATGTTTAAAGAGTTAATCGGAGAAATAATGGAAGTCTACGTAGACGACATGTTAGTCAAAAGCATGAACGAAGTGGATCATGTAAAACATCTTGATCGATGTTTCCGAATATTGAGAAAATACCGCATGAAGTTGAATCCCGCGAAATGCACTTTCGGTGTTAAGTCAGGAAAACTCTTGGGCTATTTGGTACACCAACGAGGAATCGAAGCCAACCCAGAAAAAATTTGAGCTATAGCTGAAATGAAGCCTCCCAAGACCATCTCCCAAGTACAAAGTTTGGTAGGGAAAATGGTAGCGCTGAACAGATTCATATCAAAATCAGCAGACAGAAGTTTGCCCTTCTTCCAAACGCTTCGAAATGCAAAAAACTTTGACCTTACTTTTTAACCTACAAAATCGTGGTTTTAACAAACCAACCACTAAGACAAGTCTTAGCAAAGCCAGAAGCTTCCGGAAGACTAATCAAATGGGCGATCGAACTCGGTCAATTTGAAATCGACTACAAACCGAGAATTGCGATTAAGGCCCAAGTGTTAGCTGATTTCCTACTGGAAACTCCCGCACAAGCAACCGAACTATCGAGCAGCCTCAACGACGATATCTTGATCATAGAAGATCAAACTTGGTTAATGCATGTTGACGGTGCTTCGTGCCGAGAAGGAGGAGGCGCTGGAATCAACTTCACCGGACCGAATAAAGAGGATTTAAATTATGCAATAACATTGGACTTCGTCGTAACAAACAATGAAGCAGAATATGAAGCGTTAATCGCAGGAATGGAAATGGTAATCAAGGCCAACATTAAAAGCCTTAAAGTATTAACCGATTTAGAGTTGGTGCAAAGACAAATAGAAGGCCTATACGAGGCTAAGGAATTTAATATGGTTAAATACCTTGCCAAAGTGAAAACACTAGCTGAAAAATTCGAAAGCTTCGGTATACAGAACATTCCACGTTCGGAAAATAAATGGGCCGATCAACTATCTAGGTTCACAGGAGCCCATGACGAAAAAATTGAAAGGGTGGTCAACTGGCTAATCTCTAAAACACCGGCCATCGACATCGATGAAACATCGGCGATCGATATAATGGAAATCGAAGAAGCAGAAGAAAATTGGATGACTCCAATGATAGACTATCTTCGAGAAGGAAAATTGCCGCTTGACCAGAATGAAGCTCGGAAAATAAAATATCGGGCTCCAAAATATACATTGGTAGAAGAAAAACCCTACCGGAGATCAGTATCAGGAATTCTTCTGAAATGCGTCTCTGAATCACAAACCATTGATATTCTACGAGAGGTACATGAATGAGACGCAGGGAATCACAGCGGAGCAAGGGCATTGACTTTAAAATGCCTCCGAACAGGTTATTATTGGCCTACCATCAACAAGGATGCCGCTCAGTATGTCCAAAAATGTCATCACTGCCAACTCCATGCTAATATATGTCATCGACCAGCAGAAAACATGCACCCAATACCGGTATGTTGGCCTTTTGATCAATGGGGAATGGACATCGTGGGACCGTTCCCAGCGGCTAGATCCAAGAAAGCTTATGTCCTGGTCGCTGTAGAATACTTTAGCAAATGGATAGAATGCATCGCCCTTGCACGAATAACTCAATTCCAAGTGATCAACTTCCTATGGAAATTCATAGTTTGTCGATTTGGCATCCCAAGGATCCTAATTTCTGATAATGGAACTCAATTCGCGGGAAAACAGGTAATAGAATGGTGTTCGAAACTTGGGATTCAACAAAATTTCACTTCGGTCGGGCATCCTAGAGCGAACGGACAGACTGAAGTAGCAAACCGAGAAATAATAAAGTCCTTGGAAAAAAGATTAGGAGCGGCCAAAGGAAAATGGCTCGATGAACTCCCAGGAGTACTTTGGGCTAATCGAACCACTGTCAGGAGCTCAACCGGGGAAACCCCGTTTAGCTTGGTATATGGGTCGGAAGCTGTTATTCCTGTTGAAACTCTAATTCCAACACCAAGAATTGAAATGTACGATGATCAGGAAAATGAAAAGACAAGAGAAAATGATATCGATTTAACAGAAGCTTTAAGAGAAAAAGCCGCTGTACGCTTGCAAGCCACTAAAGCAAATATGGAAAAGGCATACAATCAAAAGGTACGCATCCGAACCTTCAAAGAAGGAGACCTGGTCTTGAAAAAGGTAGAAGTATCAAAGCATGTTGGAAAATTACAACAAAATTGGGATGGACCTTACGTTGTCATTGGCATATGAAAGAAAGGTTCATACAAAATTGCACACTTGGATGGAACAGCCTTACCAAGAACCTGGAATGCAGTCAACCTTAGGAAATACTATGGTAAATAAATTTTAGCAGGTTATGCTGCTCTATTTTATTTTATTTTGTTAAATTTTAATCTTTGTAATAAAGGCCGTAGCCTACAGTTCAATTATTAAAGATTTTAGCAATTTTAAATATTAAGTCAAGATTGAGTATAAATCGACTGTTTCGGTAAACACTCTTTGGAATTCTACTATCAATTGGTTGGGATCGGGACAAAAGGAGTCAAGTATACATTGATCCGCTCAAAAAACACTCCTCGATCCAACCATACAAACGAGTCGAGTATACATTGATCCGCTCAATAAAAACTCCTCGGTCAATTTTTCAACAATTAGAAGACTTTTGGTATTAAAACCTAAGTCTAAACAAAAAAAAAAAAACGAGTAGAGTATACATTGATCCGCTCAATAAACACTCCTCGATGTATTTACAACGATTAAAAAGGCTTTTGGTATGAAAACCTAAGTCTTAGTTAAAACGAGTCGAGTATACATTGATCCGCTCAATAAACACTCCTCGATATATTTACAACGATTAAAAGACTTTTGGTATTAAAACCTAAGTCTAAACAAAAAACGAGTCGAGTATACATTGATTCGCTCAATAAACACTCCTCGATATATTTACAACGATTAAAAGACTTTTGGTATTAAACCTAAGTCTAAACAAAAAACGAGTCGAGTATACATTGATCCGCTCAATAAACACTCCTCGATATATTTACAACGATTAAAAGACTTTTGGTATTAAAACCTAAGTCTAAACAAAAAACGAGTAGAGTATACATTGATCCGCTCAATAAACACTCCTCGATATATTTACAATGATTAAAAGACTTTTGGTACTATAAACCTAAGTCTAAAACAAAAAAGAGTTGAGTATACATTGATCCGCTCAATAAACACTCCTCGATATATTTACAACGATTGAAAGACTTTTGGTATTAAAACCTAAGTCTAAACAAAAAACGAGTCGAGTATACATTGATCCGCTCAATAAACACTCCTCGATCTGTTTTCAACAATCTAAAAGTCTTTTGGACATAAAAACCTAAGTCTAAATAAAAAAGACTTGAGTATACATTGATCCGCTCAATAAACACTCCTCGATCATTTTCAACGATAAATAGGCTTATGGGTTAAAAACCTAAGCCTAGACAAATAAGAGTTGAGTATACATTGATCTACTCAATAAACACTCCTCGATTTGTTCCTAACAATCTAAAAGATCTGCTAATACACCTAAGTCTTGAAGATGAATTGAGTATGAATCCATCTGCTCGGAAAATGCTCCTCATAAATAAAATTATGACAAAATCAACAAACAAGGAGAATGCAAGGGATAAAAGTAATATTTTATTCATCAAATCAGTTACATACAAAAGTCCTACATTACAAAGGTCTACATGCTACTTAAACATCGTTACAATGGTTTAAGTGAAATGATCCTATAGATCAGCAATCTTCACGACAATGTCCACGGAAACACCAATCTCCGCCCTAGTGCCTCGAAGATTATGATAGACCACCTAAGAAGCATGCTGCTCAGGTGGTCGACTTCTTTAGTTCGATGGCCAAGGACGGAAGATCAAATGTTCCTCCATACGAATTGGTCATTACCAGCCAGATAGGTGGCAACGCCCATTCACCCACAGCAAAATACTGCTTCTACATTAGGAGTTGGCATTTTACTCTGAAGCAGCATCTCACAAGGACTGTCGCGATAAGCACATTTACCAGCACACCCCGGTAATATATCACTCCGGAGGTAACATCGAAGAGCAGGGGTGAGTGGCAAGTATGGGACCTGTCAGTACAAGGCAGAAGAACACTAAGCTATTATGATGTGAATCACGATAATGTGACTTTTTGAATATTATGGGATCTGAAGGTAAAATAAAATCCAAGGAGACTGAAATCTCCATCCTTTTTTGAGAAGTTGCAAATGAAGTATGCAAGTCACTTTCCTATTTATAGGGATAGACCTAAGCAATCCAACGGCTGAAAAAGTATTTGATCAACGGACGGAATTGCGACCTCTTGACTTCCCGTATTTAATGCAAGTAAGTTGGAACGGCACCCCTCTAATCGAATCAACGAATCGACGACAAGAGAAAATTTAGATCGAAGCGATCGAAGAACTCTCAAAGCGTACCTAAAGGAGCTCCGGACCAGAAAGGTCTGCACACACATATATGATAATCGCTCGACAGAAAGCTTAAAATCCTCAACGAAGGCATGCAAGTTTAAACCATTGTAAAAAGGATACTTGCTCGCCTAGAGATAAAAGACCAAACCTTCTACCATACGAGGGTCGTCACTGCCTCATAAATCATATGGGGAACCATTAACTAAGCCATACAAGAACTCCATTGGGATCCAAGAAATCTGACGTCGTTACTAAGACGATTAATAACACCATGCTAGACTGCAAGGTCGTCACTGCCTAATTTTCCAAAGAATTGCTAAAGGAGGTCTGAGCAGGTCAGATCTGGCCAAGACTTCTACATTTTCCAATTCCTCCCATATCAAGGAAATGATATAATGATACACTGGCTAAGGAACATACAGTTCACGGTTAGTGCAGAGAAACATAAAGTTTAGGAAGATACTGAAAGGAATATCTTCTCTTAGTCTTATGAAAAGAAAAGCAGAGTTCAACAGGAGGGATAATAGCCTCCTTATATAAGATATACATCACAAAAAGACAAATTTACAAGGCATGGATTGAACATCGACCAAGATGCTGAGCGTTCCTTAATAGCTATTCAATCGATTATCGATACGAATGACCTACTATCTACATTTTGACGTACAATGTGATTTTGGATATAACCCAAGGGACTATACTGGGTTGATCAACAAAAGATTTGATTTGCAGAGCAAACATTATACCATTCAGTTACTTAAATAGTGATCGAGCAAGATTAAGCTACCTTTTCTCTATTCTGGATATTCTCCGCAAAGATCAATATCAGATAAGTATGCTAATCTATGCTGATTATTTCATGATGTTATATTTATGCATAACAGAAAAATATGCATAACAAAATAAATCTACAGAATAAAATTGATCAAGGCAAGGATCTGCCTACAAAAGATCATAATTTCAAATTTAGTCGTTCTCCCACTACAAAAAGTTCAGCCCAAGCAACTACACAAAAAGTTGGGCACTAAAAAAAAAAAAAAAAAAAAAAAGAGACAGTCCAAGGCCTGCCAGGTCGAACAAATCACTGAGAAGAGTTGTTAACAGGCCGACTAGCAGAAACAGTCCTCCGAGGAGTCAAGTTACCAGCAAACACCATCAACTCCTCTTGACGCTTTAGATAACCGGCGTCATATCCTTCCTCATAGGACCGCCGTCGAGACTCCTCTGCTAGGGCAGCAGCCTGAACCAAGTCACTTTTCTCTTTCTCCCAGACAGACTTTTCCTTTTGCAATTTTTTCAAATCATCATTGGCAAGCTGCAGCTGGAGAGTCTGCCCTGCAACCTTCGCCGACTCCGACTCCAAACGACGTTGGTAAGCCTCCTTACCATTCCACAGATCGTCATTTTGCACGCCCAGCTGGAGTGCAAAATATTTGGCCTAGAAAAGGAAGAGAATGAGAAAAACCCCCACATAACGACGCAGTAAAAATAAAAGCAAGTAAAATAATGAAAGATTTATCCACCTGTTCGCATATCTTCACTAGCGATTGAACAAGGCGTACATTGGAAGTACCCTCAAGCTTCTTCAAGTCTCCAGGCAAAATAGTGCTCAAACCTAAATCCCAGGACAAAGCGTCGGGCTCAACAGAGCCCGAAAGATCGCTAGCAAGAGAAACACCGTCGGAGCGCGGAGTCGTCGACAGCATAATATCCTTAACCTGCTCAAGGATGCAACGATCGTCTAACGGACGAGGAGATTCCCTCTCGTTAGGACTAACCGAGGTTTCCTTCCCCGAAGCAGAAATAACAGTCCGGCGACCAGACCTTGACTCGTTTCGGCCTCTAGAAGGCCCGCCAGATTCAAAGGAAGTAGTCATCACAGTAGTATCGTGAAACAAGTAATCAGGAAAATCTTGAGAAATAGGCTGTGTTGAGGAGGGATTTACGAAGGAACCTTCTTCAGTTTGGCCCCCGCTGACGACCGGGGCAGCAGAGGTAGAAAAAGGAAGGGTATTGACAAAATCCTCTCCATGAAACCCATACTCAAAAGAAGAAACACCTGAGGAAACAGGTATATCGAAAAACTGCTCAACATTGGACGAATCTCCAAAAGCCACCCGACCAGGGGAAGGCCTATTTCCTACTTCTGTAGAAGAAGAAAAATTTGGTTCTACAATAGATGAATTAACTACGGAGAAAGGTGCGGAAGGGAAGACAGGATTATCGGTTATCGAGCTACTAGCCAAGGATGAACGAAGAGGTTCCGTCGAGGTCCTTCTGTTCGAGACTTTTTTAATCTAAAATTTCTGGCGTTCTCACGCGAAGGACGCTTCGATGTGTTACCAAAAAGATTAGTCATGATCGGAATTTAAGAAGTAAATTTAAAATATCGAGAAGGATTATCGATCTGGTAAAAGAAGAGTATTCTGTTGAAGAGGCAAACAAAGCAGTAAATAGCGAGACAAATTTTTACCTTTTATATTTATACTATACGAAAAGACGCGACAAACCCATGGAAAGGGCGCGAAATAGTAAAACTGACCTTGGAATAAACACTAGAATTTGAAAAGACACACGCATAATGATTACGGCGAAGTTAATGACTTGTCTGAATTATTACGGCGAAGATGAAAGGACATGACTGTCAGAATATGAAACGTTTGGCGTACAAAGGGTTAAAAGTGTAAAATTACATTTAAACCTACAATAAATGGTTAAAAGTGTATCTTCCTGAATCAATATATCATACAGCCCGATCGCCCTCCGGAATTGTTTGCTCGCTAACGATGTTTTCTCCTTCTACTGGCTCAAAAACCTCTTCCTCTTCCTCTCGATCGATAAATTTTTTATCAAGCTCATCATTAACGTCAGAAACAGGAATCGGCAATGGTTTTCCGAACTCTTTGACGAGGTGAGCCAAAGGAAAATTTTGATATACGACATCTGGAAGCTCGGAAGGAGAGTATACTTCGCCATAGCGGTTTAACCGAATGTGTGCCGCTTTAAAATATTCCTTTCGACGATCATCTATCATGTCAAAAGCGACCAGCTGATGAATCGCCTTCTTAAAGGTATTTTCCAGGAGAGGACCGACCATCTCGTATACCATCGCTGTATGAACAGGAGATTTGAGGAATTCACGCATTACTTTCTCGTCGGGATTCCGGCCGTAACGATCCCTAAGTCCACTGAGAGGAATATCCCTCTCATACTCCTCTAAAGAGGCTTGGAGACTTGACACTTGAGATTCTAACTCGCTAATCCGAGCAGTACTCTGAAACTGGAACTCCTCTAACTTTTTAGCCATTTGATCGGCTTGCTCTTGAGCACGGGAAGTCTCCAGAACCCTGTTTATGATCTCCTGGTCTTCGGTCCCAGTAGCCCTAGTCTCTACGACCGGAACGGAAGAAGACGTTGATGGGCCTACCTCTGAACCAGAGGACTTATGGAGTAAAGCTTTGTATCTCTCGTCCAGAAACTCACATTGTTGTTTCCAGAGAGCAGTTTCATAAGCATAGGAGGCTAAACAAGTCTTAGTCTGAAAAAGTAAAGGAGTAAAACAGAAAAATAAGTCAGCAAAATAAAAAGATCTTCGAAGGAAAATATCCTATAAAGCAAACTTAAAAAGAGGTTACCTTTTCAGCATACAGAGAAGCTCGCTGAAATTTCTCCAGAGGATCCTTTCGTAGAAGCTTATTCAGATCACGAGTAAAAACGCCCGACAAAAGAACACGAGTTGCCTTATCGACCGCGTTCTCGCTCTCATCATGGACAAGAAAATCTTTCTCAGAATAACCAGCAGCCCTCTTTCCTTCTAAATGATCCTCAATCATTTCGACCAAAGTAGGTCTTGGATGATTGTCGTCAGGTAATGAGAGATCGTTACCAGAACGACCATAGTAACTCCTCTTTCTCTCCACCGGATTATCGTTAGGATGAGGCATCGACCAGCTGCGACATCCACGAATGCCTAAGGATGTCCTAAGCTGAAGAGGGGGATAACCGGATCCAGTCCCTTGACGAATAGGGGAATATTGTGAAGAATCTGGAGATTCCTCTCCATTCTCCTCGGAGTCATGACTCAACTCTAGCTTTATTTTCCGAGACGCTCTCTGCTCGATAGGGACGTTCTCAATGGATTTGGAGGATTTGGACAACACCATTTTTCCCTTTGAAGAATGTCGGGAATTTTCTACCATACGAGCTGAAAAAGAAACAAGATGAAAGTCAGTTTCTCTGTATAGAAGGTATCATCACAACACTAAGCTAAAGTGAAATACTTACCAAGTGGTTCAGATGATGAACTGATTGAAAAATTACGAGCACTCAATCCCGCTTTTCGAAGGAAAGTTTCCCCGATCAGAAGAGCACTCTAATATTTATTGGCACGCATAGCGGGGATTTCACCAATAAACTGAGCATCGTCAGGAATGAATTCACCAGTCGGCAAGCGACCTCCGTAAACCCATTTGGAGCCATGATCCCACGAGAAGGGTATAGTCGAACCATCCGCCAAACGAAGATGAGGTGGGGGGCGAACAAAGAAAAAATGAGATTTCCAAAAAGGGTTGCTAGAAACGGGGGAATTGAAGATTGCTCGACTAGGCCTCTGACTAGCGAAGAAATATCCGCGATTGGAAGAACTGGAAATATTGAACCAAAAAAGTTGTGTAAAGTTACGAAAGGAAGGTTTGAACCCTTTTGCGATCATCAAGACAGAAAAACAAACCACGAAGGCCACATAATTTGGAACTAATTGTGTCAAGGACACACTAAATATTTTTAGAATATCAAGAAAGTGGGGAGACAACGGAAGACGCAGACCGCTATTAAAATGGGCTGTGTAAAAGGCTCGACATCCTTCCGGTGGAGATGTAACTCTATCAGAGGGAGAAGGGAGAATTATCTCAGAACCCTCCGGGAAATATTTGGCATAATTATTCACAACCTCCGGAAAAGTGTCCACCGTATAGGCATAAGCTAGGTCCTCAATTGGTTCAGAAATTTGAGGAGTAGTACCTTTGCCCTTTTTGGCTCGGGCAGCGACATCTGTATCGGAAAGCATTTGTACCTTAAAAGTGTCTTCAACAGGAACGACAAATTCAGGAACTGCAGTTTGTTCGCCCAAAAAATTAGAATGCAACTCTTCCTCATTATTAGGAGCGACATTCTCCCTAGTGGAAGAAGAAGATTTTCTTAAAAAAGCCATATTTTCAGATTCTCGGAGGATATAAGTCGATGAAAGGAAAACTTTATATGATGAACGACTAAGCAGGAAAATGACTACGAACTATAAGCAAGTATAAAGGAGAAATGACGAACTCAATAGCCACCTATTTATACTGGGAAGAGAAAAGACGTTCCAAACTCGTCACAACTAATCACATTCCCGCCAAAAACGGAAGGAGATCAAAGGCCTCCACGAAAGGACGCGTGGCGATTCATAATTGGAAAGAGAAAACGACTATCTATGATGCAAAGCACTCTTTTCCTTACTTAAGATTTTTTCCCACAGGGTTTTTTCTTAAGAAAGGTTTTTAACGAGGCCCCATTCATAGAAGATAAACAGTCGTAAAAAATTATCTACTTCTACGAGCTTCTATTATCTATACGCTCGAAGAAGTGAGGGAGTACTGATGGGGGCTATTTTGTACCCCTTATAATGTACGGATCGACTGAATAACATAAGATCGATTCGACCAAACAAGACAGTTCGGGATCATCTAATCGACCCGGCCGAATACAGCTCTCTTCGACAAGAAGACTACACTCCGGACTCAAGAAGGATATTTGGGCCGAGTCCTATTAGGACTATATTTCCTTGTAACGCTAGGTTTAGTGTGATATAAATACCTAGTCAATCATTGTATTAAACAACTCTGAAAACCCTTAATCACAAGGCTGATACTCCATTGAATTCTGCATAAACGGCAGAACCCACTATTATTCAATAAAGAAAATAGCTTTCTCTTCATATTTGTGTTATTCTTGTGTTGGTTACGATTATTACTTATTGTTCCTACGAAATTGTTCTTCCTTGAGATTGATCCATCCTGAATAAAGTAACCAGAGCCCTATAAACTATATATATTGAGAATCCCCTATATCACAATTTTACTGATACCTTTAACCCGACGAAATCCGGTTAAATCAAAGAGGAATAAAAATCTTCAACCAATTTCGACAAACGGCCACCGGAAGCCCGCGATCGTCCATAGGAGGAAGAAGGCAATAATTGCAAAAACAACCTGCTCAATTTTAGACAATTGCATTTCCCCCCTATTTTGAAACGGCTGAGTGAGAATTGGTATGATTTTTGGACTTTTGGTATGAAAATTGAAAATTCCCCAATTCTACGGTACCAAAATTGAACGGGCAGATTAGTGCTCCACGTGCCCCTCACATGCACTTAACGGAGGAGACTAAACGGCCGTGACAAAACTTAACGGCTATATGATTTTTGAACTTTTTGGTATTAAAAATGAAATTTGCCCAGTTCTATGGTACCAAAATTGAATTTTAGCCGTATCGAATGTGTTATGGAATATAATACCCAACATCCACTATATTCTATCAATTAATGGAGTATCCATATATCATAGGTATATTTTCTATTATTGTGACCCCCATCAGGATGTATATAGAATAGAAAATAAAAAATAAAAATAGAAACCAAGAAATTGATCACTCTATAATTTGATCAAACAATAAACATATATAACAACCATATTCTATTTTTCGTACTGGTTCATTATATTCATTAGAACGTTCACTATTGGATTTCTCAGGATTCGAAAGCTTTAGAAAAGAGTGAAATTTGTTATCTTTCTCCACAAGTAATAAAAACTAAATTTAAATATTGTATATGTGTAAGTGAAAAATGTATTTAGATATCAAATAATGCATGGGATGGATGAAAGATAATTTGAGTTTATTTATAAAACAATAATTAAAGTCACAAACGTATTTAAATATGAGAATAATATGAACAAAAGGTGGTTTGAGTTTATTTACAAAATATTAATGAATTGACTTTGTTAGGAAATTCTTGCAATGAGAAATGAGAGAAAGAGAGAGAAAATACATTTATTAACTTTTATTTGACACACATAATAATGAAGGGTAAACTAGTCATAATAAAAAAATTGCACTGGCATCAACAATTGGTGCTCTGGCAATAACACTAGTCTAGATGTATGTCTCTTTATTCCAGTCTTCTACCACATGAATCATTTTGCACTCTTTTTCTCCCCTTATTCTTCCTTCTGTCAAAATTATCTCACAAGATTTCAATCAATCCTTATTATCTCACTATTCTACACTTGTGTCTGAATTGTTTGTAAGTTTTAATTTTAGTTTCTGCTAATGGTTTTCTTATTTTAATTATGTTGGAAATTCTACTTGAGTTTTGGTTGTGCTTTGCGTTGGGAGAATTGCGTATTCTAATATGGGTTCTTGTATTTTAATTATATTGGAGTTGTTGCTTGAGGTTAGAGTGTGTTGTGCAGGAGTTAAATTTGGCAGAATGGAGGCTTCATCTTTTGTGTTTCAATAATGCAATTCAATAAAAAAAAGTAAATTCTAGGATTTATCTGATATATTTATAAGTGAAACTATTAATTCTTTTTTTTTTTTTTGCAAATAGTAGTTGCTTTTGAAGGTAGATTTATTCTGCATTAGAAACAAAAGTTTTGGGCTTTTAGAAGTTTTTGGTGATATTTTCATCATGTTTTTAGTATTTAAAAAGGGGATTTTTTGGAGTTCTTAATGAAAATTCAGTAGGAATAGTGTGTGTTTCTTAATGAATATCAATCTTTTGTGAGTGCCTACACATTATGTTACGAGTTAGAGTGTGCTTTGTAGGGATAGATTTTCGTGGAGTGGAGTAGGGGTGAACGCGGTCGGGTTTTGGCGGGTGTCGATGAAAAAATCAACCCGACCCGACACATGCGGGTTGCCAAAACTTAAAACCGCACCCGCATTTTTAAGTTCACAAACCGCACGGTTCGGGTGAGGCGGGTGCGGGCGGGTTGATGGGCGGGTCGGCGGGTTGAAAGAAAACAATGACATAAAATCTTTCATAATAAACTACGACATAAAATCATTCATAACATAGTTATTAGTCTCAAGTTTCCCAACCATAATAAACTCATATAAAGTCTCAGTTTCTCAACCAAAATTAAATAGTACAAAACTAAAATGTCGCAAGTTTCTCAAAATAATAAACTAGTGATGATTTTTCTTCAACTTTGACACCATCAACAAGCTCTTTAGGAACCTAGTGAACAATGAAAAAATGTTAAGAATCATCAAAATAATGGAAATGAAAATAAAAATGATATAAAAAATGAATAAACTTACCAACAAAATAATTCATTCATCAGTTACTTTTGATTTGCCCTTTGTAACACCCGAACTCTGAAATTCTAAAATATACACAAGTACAAGAGAATTAATAACCTCATATTAATATGATATAAACATAATTAACAAATAAAAACATTAAAATGACATAAGAAACATCATATTTACCTTTTATAATTTTACCATACTTCTCAACTTCTTGAAGTGGCACTTGTCTCATTGATTCTTGAATATCAATTGTAATTGGTTTTGATCTTAACCAACTTTGACAACATACAAGAGCCTCCACCATTTCTGGATTAAGAGAACTTCGATATGGATCAAGGATACGACCACTTGTACTAAAGGCTGACTCATATGCCACTGTAGAGACGAGAATAGCCAAGATATCTCTAGCAAGTGTAGAGAGAATCGGAAACCTAGTTGAATGCTCTTCCCACCACCTCAATAAATCAAATGATTCCACACTATTTTCACAATTTTCTTCCAAGTATCTAGTAAGTTCCGACTTAGTCTTAACACATTCATTTTCCTCCAAATGTTTTGCGAATTGAGAAGCTAAAGAGCTACATCCCTCATCATCATCATCCACGTCCATTAGAGCTTGACTTGAGCTTGTAGAAATAGTTTGAGAACTTTGACTAGAATTAGAGTTTTGATAACATTCGTACAAACGAACCAAAACTTTTTTCACTTGTTCTTCCATGAAACTAGCCAAAGTACTATCATTATCATAGGCTTGGTTAAGACAAAATCTCAGGAACCTCAATTTATAGCGTGGATCCAATACATTTGCAACAAACAACAAGAAATTGAGCTTATCACAACTTTCCCAATACTTAGTGAACTTTTTTTGCATTTTCAATGCCATTTGACAAACTTTAGGATCACGGTGCTTAAATAAAGATTTCAATCTACTTTGGACAGCCACAAATTCTTGAAAAAAGTTACTAGAAGTTACATGCAAAGATCCCGAAAATTGCAAAGTAACATCATAGAACAGCTTCAAAAACTTTACAAAAGATTTAGCGACATTCCAATCATCTTCATTAGGAGGACCAATGTATTTGCTATCTCTTGTCTTACCTCTCTCACAACTCTCTATATTTTCATCATCTTCTACAACTTGATCTACATTTACATCATCAATATCTTTGTCACCCAAAGCAAAATACATTCTATAGTTTGAGTCATCTTTCTTAAGACGTTCAAAAGCTTTTTTAAACTTTATAGATGCTTCTAGCATTAAATATGTAGAATTCCACCTAGTTTCAATATCAAGGCAAACAAGACTCTTGCTATCAATCTTTTCTATATCGACACATTTTGTGAATGTTTGAAGTCTAGCCGGAGATGATTGCACATATCTTATGGCATTTCGAATTTTGAGAATTGCTTCATTTTGTTGATTTAAAACATCCTTCACAATGAGATTCAAAATATGTGCGGAACACCTTACATGCAAAAATTCATGTTCTAAGACAGTGGTTTTCCAACCTTTAGTGTTCTTCTTTACATAATTAATTGCACCATCATTAGAGCTTGCATTATCAACTGTGATAGTTAACAATTTGTCTATTCCCCAATCCAACAAACAAGATTCAATCATTTTACCTATTGTCTTACCCTTATGGTTAGGAATGACACAAAAACTTAAAATTCTCTTTTGCAACCCCCAGTCTTTATCAATCCAATGACCAATGAGACACATGTAATTAATGTTTTGAATTGAGGTCCAAGTATCTGTAGTAAGACATACACGTTCGGACTTAATAAGGCTTCGAAGTTTTTTCTTCTCATCAATATAAAGTTTCATGCGATCCCTAGCAACTGTTATCCGACTTGGAAGTGTAAATCTAGGTTGTAAACAAGATGAATATCTTTTGAACCCTTCACCTTCCACAATTTTGAAAGGATGCTCATTAAGAATAATCAATTCAACTAATCTCAGCCTACATTCTTCGTAAGAATAGCTCGCAGTTTTAAAACTAACACCAAGATCACTATTTTCTTCTTGTTTAATTTCAAAAGCAATAGTCTTTTGTTTTTCATCAACAAGCCTATAAGGATATTTCTTGCACTGATGTAGTAAATGGTTACTTAAGTTAGTTGTGCCATGTACCTTTGAATGAGCTGCATACTCATAACTACAACACTTACAAATTGCCTTTCGATCTTCTTTTTCTCCAATTGTCTCAAAATGATCCCACATCCATGAAGTTTTTTTGATCCCGATCCCGATCCCAGCACCTTGTTCATTTTGTTCCTTGGGTGGAATTGCTCTAACTCTTTTCCTTTTCCTAGAAGCAGGTTTCCAACGAACTGGCCCTGGAGGTGGTTTGTCAATTGATTTAGATGTACATGCTCCTTGACATCTATTACCTTCAATACCACTCTAACACAAAAATAAATGAATATCTATGCAATTCAATTTAACTGTTATGTGGTCTAACTTGTTCAATCTTAATCTTGTTTCAGTTACTAATATAGAGTGAATGCTTAGCAATGTTGTGTTAATAAACTGTATCTTATTCCATACTTCAAAAGGATAGCTCAAATTCGAATTATTAACTAATCCTTTGTAAGTAGTGAAAGAACTCTTAACTAGAAAATAAATGATCAAATATCCTAGTATTTAACTTCAGCAACATCAATGATACTTTGTCAGATCGAGGAAAATAAATATTCTAGTCAAGAACGAACCTCATTGTTTCTTTAGTCTGAAATATAATTTCGATAATATTTGATTTGAAGAGTCTGCACATTCCCTTTGCGTGCTAGCTAATTAATTAATTTAAACAAAACCTATAAACCACTTACTATACTTAGGTGAGAGGAGGAAATCTAACATTTAACAAGCTTTAAGTTCCTCTTCAAATTGAAGCAACTTCTCCTCAAGAGGCTGCAAAATTAACTAAAACTCGATAAAAATCAACAACTTCTTGGGATATTGAAGCATGTGGTACAGGGAGAACCGATGAGTGATGAAAATGAAAAATTGATTCAGAGAGAACTGAGAAGCCGCAGCCCACAATGGAAAAATGGAGGAAAAAAGAAAGCCCTAGTTTTTTTCTTTGTTTTGTACGCTTGTTTGATAAATCAGGTAAGTGGGTTATAACTTATGAGATAGGATATAATATGGGTCGGGTTAGGGGGTATATTTTAACCATTAAAATCGTAACCCGACCCGTAGCTTTCGGGTGGTCCATATTACAACCCATTCTATGTTTTTTAAAATTAAAACCCATCGGGTTCGGGTCGGATCGGGTCAGGTCGATCGGGTCCAACGGGTTAATGAACACGCCTAGCGTGAAGAGTTAATTTTTTGAAATGGGGTAGTGTTGTGTTGGATTGTTTCTGTGTTAGGAGCAAAAGTTTTGGGTTTTTGTTAACTTCTTGCTAAAATTTTACTATAACTTGTGTTTTATAATGTGTGGTCCGTGTTGATTTTATTGTAATTTTTTGTTATTTCAGATTTTTTGGTTTATTGATTTTGTACGTTGTTGTTTGTCATTCCTAGGTTTGGAGTTGCTGCTATATACGCTATACGTTCATTGAGGTATCTCAGTTCCCGCAATGTACACTGTAAATATATAAACTCACCTTTGCACGGTTGATAATCTTGAGCAGTTAGCGATTACCCAATATTTCAGGAAATAAATTTATAGTGTGTTGGATGAAATATGCTGGTAGTTTCTATTATCATTTCATAGTGCATACTGATAAAAAAAAATTAATATTTCTTGACATGAGCCTATAAGAGTTGTTGGCTACAGGGTGACGAAGAAGTATTCATGGATGGTTCTACTTGTTAGCATTTAGGATATTGTGAATGAATTAATTTGATGTACCTTCAGGTGAAACTTCAATGAAGAATGTCCATTTCTCTTTTATTCATTTTTTTTGGTTTGTTTTATTCATAGGAGTCCGTATTTAAAATCGTCACATTTTTTGGGTTTGTTTGGTATTTTTGCATATTGGATAACAAAACTTATAGAAGAAGAGTTATCCTGATCTCCTTAAACATAAACATAATTTTTGAATCATATAGGGAATTAGAAATAATATTCCCGAATGAAGCAGATTTACAGAAACTAAAATTTGAGGCTTAAACAAGTACTCGAGCAGGAATTTTCTTGCGGTTCAGATCATTTAATTGTCAAACATGTAAGGTTGGTGTTCCTGCTTGTCGAGTTCAATACTAGAAATTGGTCAAAATTACGGATAACTCTTACATAGACCAGGTAGCTTACTTATAGACCTTGTGGTCTAGATTTCGCCACCTCTTTTAAGATTTAAAAAAAAATCAATATTAATATATTTAACTAAATAACCTAAACATACTAAACCAGAGTTAAAAAGGAAAACAAAACATCGCTTTATTGGTTTATTTTAGATAAAGCGGGAAATTAAAGCTGAGAAACATTTTTTTTTTAATTTGTTCTTCTCTCTTACAATTAAACTATAAATATATCATAATCTCTTCCAATTTTCGTAATATTAATTTTTTTTCAATATTTTGTTTTCAACATGGGACACTTCTATCATTACATGGAGAATGTAAGGTAAGTTTCAATTCGTCTGAATCACTCTTTGTTACATTTGGAATATGAAAAATGAGAAATAGCCTTTATAATGGGTTTATTTTTGTTAGAGAGATTCAAAGCGCATATCATTTGTTTGATAATATGCCACAATAATTTTTTTTTGTATGAATAAATGTAACTATTGTCATGCCTTCGTCGCCAACTGAACAAGGCACTGAAATTTTCCCAAAGATGACAAAATAATATTGATTTTCACATTTTTCTAATGTTTGTCCATTCCCGTTTCCAAAATATTATGTATTGGTACAATGTATGTGTAGTCTTCTCCCTGTTGAAAAAGTTGAATTGTCTTGTTGTTTGGCTGTGTTTTTTGCTTTATAAAATTATGCATATACATCTCCAGTTTAATTGTTTGGCTATGTATTGTGCTATGTAAAATGTTAGAGTTATTATAATAGGAAAATCTCAAGGTTACATGTTGCATTCTTTCATTAACAAATCATTTTGATTCATACTAAAATTATTCTTACACACACTTATCTATATTTCAACATAAATAAGTTGGATCCAAGTATTTGTTTGGATTTGAATGAGCATGTATTAGGTTTGGAACCAAGTATGACTTTGGAGGATATTAAAGGAAGAAAAAAATGACCTCTTGATAGTTATGTAGACGAACTTTAAGATAGATTATTAAGATGAGATTTTAAGGATCTAAATAATTATATTTGAGTATATAATGAATATGCCCATGCCATGGGGTTTGGTGTACGAAAAAGGAAGCAATATTATTATCCAGAGGCAAAAGATCCTAAAATAAAATGATTTTATTGTTCTTGTGAAGGAACTATGAATGAAAAATGTAATGGTCAAACTACTTATTGTAGATTTGATATAAGGGTTGATTGCCAAGCAAGGATTAGTTTTGGAAAGGGAAAATTTGGAGTTTGGAAGGTTGCAAATTTTGTTGAGGAACACAATAATTTGTTGGCTTTACCTCATAAAAGACATTTTCTTCGATCAGCAAAATGTATAACGAAGTCTACTAAAAAATTTATTGGAGACATTTGTAGACTCTGGATCTAGACCCGTGGATAGTGATGTACCAAATCTTCGTCATTATAAGACAACTATGGATCAATCGACTTATATCGAGAACCTCGTCCCTCCAGTTCACATCGAGCATAAACAACTTACCAGATGTCGGCTCCGACCTCGATCCCTTCGTCTTATCCGACATGATAGCCGACGTTATGTTAGACTTGACCCACTTACAACCGGATCTAACCAGTTGCCAAGGATCCGTATTCGAATGAAGATGTCCAATCATGATTCGACCCGAAGATCCACCTGAAAAACTATAAATAGCCCTCATTAATAAGACAAAAGGTACGCACATTCTAAGCATTAATTACAGACCGATCTCCAACTTTATCTCGACACTTACTTAAGCATCGGAGGGTTATCGCCGGGTAACCACCGGCATTAACCTGACGTAGTTGTCTTTGATTACAGGTTAGGATCCCTTGTACAAATCGAGGAGAAGCTTGATTGACCTGCCAATCCTCACATTGACGAGTCGTGCAACTCGAACCTGGGCACCAAACATAAACACACTCATCAATTGGCGCCGTCTGTGGGAATATTAACTCTGAATCGTAAAAGATGACTACTAGATCAAAAGCAGCTCTAACTCGAGAGCGAGAAGCAAATCGAGATCAAAACGGGGAAGGTCAGGGTGACAACTTGTTCCCTCGAAACCCTGAGCAAATACACAATGATGAAGGGGGACCTTCCAGACCCCCGGCCCCACCAATTATACAACTCACCAAAGATGATCTAAAGGCACTCTTGGATGATGCCAAGAAAGAATGGCTCGCAGAAGCCGCAAGAGAAAATCATAATCTTCCCCAAAGACTCCCGTGTGCGGTCATTCGGGACATCGAAAATGAAGTCGAGGTGGACCAAACCGGCAGTTGGGCTGATAAACGTCAAGCTAGATGCTTAGGGAAACAGGATCATGAAGAACAATCGGTTAGGGAGGTCAACAAACTCGCCTCCGAAGTAAGATCGCTTCATCAGAAGTTAGACAGACAAGAAAAGAGAAACGAGCTCCCGGTGTCGAATTCCCGATTGAGAAAATCGCTCTTTTGTGACGAAATCTTCTTCGAAAGATTACCACTCGACAAAAGACTGCCCACTCAACTACCTCGTTACTTTGGAACCGAAGACCCTGACGAACACCTAGCCTCGTTCAACCTCCGGATGCAGCTCCACGGTATCTCAGACAATGTGGCGGCTAAAGCCTTCTCGACAACGCTATCTGGAATGGCACAGTCGTGGTTTGGAAGATTAGAAGAGAAATCCATCTTTGATTACGATCAACTTTGCGACAAATTTATGAGCCAGTTCGGTAGCAAAAGGGCAGTTAGACCCCCCGCCAATCACCTATACTCTATCATACACAAACCTGATGAGAGTTTTAGAATTTTTATGGGGAGATTTAATAACGAGCTCTTAAAAGTCGAGATGCCTAGGGTGGACTTCCTAATCACTGTCTTATTTCAAAGCACCTTGAACCGAGGCTTCGCCAGTGCCATAGTCAGAGAAAATCCATCAACATATGAGAAATTAATGGAAATGGCCAATCAGTACATGAATGAGGAAGAAATGAACAAGCTAAGGGGAACCTTCTTTGGATTGGCAAAATCCGAAGACAAACAGCCGATCATCGTCGCAGATCGACCTCTGGACAGAATTCCGAACAATCGATTTAATGAAAGGAGAAATAGAAGAGGATACGGAGAAGAAATAAACTTTAATCCAGGAAAACTAGGAGCAGGAAGATCGAATAAAGAGTACTACGACAACTATACTCCTTTGAAAAAACTCAGGTCGGAAATCTTATTCGCCATACAAGACAAAAACTTATTGAGAAAGCCAGTTGCTATCAGAGACAACCCAAGCTCGAGAAGGTATTGTCGTTTTCATAGACAAAGAGGGCATGATACGGACGATTGTTACCAGTTGAGAGATGAAATAGAAAGATTAATAGCAGAAGGTCATCTAACGGGCTACGTGAAAATCCAAAATAATGACCATGTCGCAAACCGACCACACAATAATCGGTCGAGGTCTCGATCTCCCCCAAAAAGGGATCATAATCAAGACACCAGAGAAGAGCAGCCCAGAAGAGCCCAGCCTAGAACCATTGTCAATATGATATCGGGAGGACCAGCTGGAGGAGACAGTAAGAACTCAAGGAGGGTTGTTTCTCGAATACTCCGAGAGGGGAGTTTGAATGACCGAAAGGAGGTATTCTCAGTACGACCCACGATGCAAAATCAAATGGTAGGGTTCGATGACTCTGATCGTCGTAGGGATTATATGTCGTTCAACGACCAGGACGTACCGGATTGCCCGATGGTAATCACGGCCCAAATTGCTGGAGCTACCGTCAAAAGAATCTTGATAGACTCGGGGAGCTCTGCAAATATCCTTTTCTTGGACGCGTTGGAAAGAATGGACCTCGGTCCAACTCCCTTGGGAACCGTAATTACGCCTCTTGTCGGCTTTGGAGGAGCTCATGTCATTCCTAGAGGTACCTTAACCCTGTCACTCACCTTGGGAGAGGCAGGCAACTCAAAAATCTGAATGATAAAATTCTTGGTAGTCGATGCGCAGTGCGCTTATAATGTCATACTGGGAAGACCCGCTCTGAACCACTTTCAGGCTGTCATCTCCACCTATCACCAAAAAATAAAATTTCCAACGACTCACGGAGTCGGTGAAGTGTTGGAAAACCTAAAGGAAGGGTGGGATTGCTACACAATTTCCCTCAGTCAAGGAACGAAGAACAAGGAACTTTGCTCTGAAGCTCGAGAGATAGGCGCGGAAATGAGAATCAAGTCGGTTGCCCCTGTCGACACCGATAAATTGATCAGGCTGGACGTGACGGAGGAGAAGAAAGAAAAACAAGAAGAAGTAAATTCCAAGAAAAGAAAGTTTGAAAGAATCGAACCATTGGAGGGTCACAAATCGATTGAATTGGTACCCGGAGAACCGTCGAAAACGACCAGAGTAGGAACTCAACTCTCCGAAGGGTTGGAGACTCAGTTGATCGAGTTCTTAAGGGAAAATGTGGACGTCTTTGCTTGGTCGACCACCGACCTACAGGGAATCGACCCAAAGATCATAGTTCATAGGCTCAATATCGATCCTTCGTCCCGTCCCGCCAGGCAGAAGAAGAGAAACTTTGGCCCAGAAAGAAACAGGATAATAAAAGAAGAGGTCCACAAACTTTTGGACGCCGACTACATTGCTGAGATTCAATTCACGGAGTGGCTCTGCAATGTCGTTTTAGTCGCTAAAGGAGGGGGGAAATGGAGAATGTGTAACGACTTCACAGACTTAAATAAACTCTGCCCGAGAGATCCGTACCCCCTTCCAAGGATCGACTCTCTAGTCGATTCTACGGCGGGCTGTGCAATCCTAAGCATGATGGATGCCTTCCAGGGTTTCTACCAGATTTTTATGGCCCTAGAAGATCAAGAAAAAATGGCATTTATCACCGAGATGGGCATCTACTTTGTCAAAGTGATGCCATTTGGACTAAGGAACGCGGATGCGACTTACCAACGACTAGTAAACAAAATGTTCGAGGCGTTGCTCGGCAAATCGATGGAAGTATATGTCGATGACATGTTAGTTAAGAGTCTCGACGAGAACGACCACCTGGTCCATATCAAACAAGTGTTCGATATAATGAGAAAGTATGGTATGAAACTCAATCCAGCAAAGTGTACCTTTGGAGTTAGGTCGGGAAAATTCCTTGGTTAGTGATTGCAATAGATCGATTAGTGATTACGAACGGGACCCAACAACGTCGAGCAGATCTGTTCATGCATCGACCTGTAAAGGAACTTTCTTGTATACACTTTTCGATATAACTAGATGTGTACATCTCAGTTATGCGATATTTACCGATCAAAGTAATCTACCAAGAACATCAAATTATCCAATTTCTCCATTATCGAGTTATATGAAAATTTGAACGAATTGAAACGACTAAGCGACGAAATATGGGGTAACGTTCATCAAACATATTCAGAGAGCGAGTATTTATAGATAGATTTTTCTGATCCGAGGGTTCGAGTTAAATTAGAGCCTCGAGATCGAGATTTTCTTCGATGGCGAACACGACAAATAGGACCAAATGTCCAACTAATATGCACAAATTAAATATACGACATATAAGCAAGTTGGCGATGAAACGCAATCGATTCTTAAAAAAGGAAATATTCATGGCTCTCAGAAAATAACATATAAACAACAAAACATGCCGCCCACACGCAACTCGATAACCAATAAACCGAGCTTTAGAAGAAATAAAAGTTTTTTCTTTTTTCATACTCAGGGCCAAAACAAATGCCGTCAACGGTCATTATGGGTCTGAAAATCAAGAAGGTCAAGGTGATCGGAAGAAGTCGACTTAGGGATTTCACCTCCCGGGACAGCACTCTCGGTATTGAGCTTTGCCGCTTGCAGCTCGAGCAGAAATCCGAATTCATGTTCTTCGGGAGCGTCCTTGGAACCTTCGTCTATTAAGAAGTCCAGATCAACAGCAGCACCATTTTCATCAAAGGTAGCGCTCAGCTTCGTCTCGTCAAACCGATCGTTCAAAAAGCCGAGCGCCCGACATTGCTTCCAGCCCTTCTCGAACATCTTTGACAAATCGGTTCCAGATTGGCGTTCAACAAGCTCCTCGTAAACAACGCTGTTGAAGAACTCAGTAACTATAGCCTTCCTCTCAGCAGCAGTTGTTTCGCCACGAGTCCTCAGCCCTTCTTGTCGACCCGACTCAAAGCTCTCGATAACCTGCTCCTTCAGCTTCACGGCGAACTCTTGATCCTTCTGCTCCAGCTTTGCCTCCAACTCGGCAATACGACTATCCTTAGTCGTCACCTCACTCTCCAGAGCGGCTCTTTTTCCCTCGACCTCCTTTATCTTTCCCTCCAGCTGCCCGACCTTTTTCTTCAAATGAGAGTGAGAGTTCTGATGCTTATCGAAACGTTTTCTCAAACTATCTTGTCGAGCAGCAGAAGAATAGATAGTCTGGCTCAACTACAAGATACAAAACAGATACTTTTTTTTAGTAAAACTAAAGAAAGGAAAACATAAGTAAATTTCGAACGGAGAATACCGAAAGCACGAGGGATGCCTGTAGACGCAAGATATCCCCGTCGTCTTTTTTCAACAGCGTAGCGTGGTCCTCAAAGGACACTGTCGACAAGAATTTCTCCCACGCCTGCGAAGTAATCGAAGAATCCAAGATTGCAGGATTCATCATCGAGGCGCCGGCCACCCTCGCTCCAAACTTTCTCTTATGATCCTCGAGAATGGACTCGAGGTTGCCTCCGACAGGAGCAGGAATCTCACTACTTGTGGGAGTCCATCCATCATCCAGCTTAGCCTTCTTCGAACATGGTACTTCTGTCTGATCGACCTCAGCCGAGGTCGGCCCTTTTCCCTTATCGCTATCGGAATCTCCACCCACTCGATGACTTGGTTGCGGAGGTACGTTACTTGAGTGGCCGAGGGGTTTCGAGGCCTTGTCGGCCACGGGAGTCGGAGACGACGGCACATGTTGCTTCCTGATATTTTGGGACTTCAATATCGCTCTCAAAGCTCGATTCGCCATTGGAACTACGCTTGCTTCTGCATGAACAAATATATTAAAAATACATCAATATGTTATTCAAATAAGTGCAAGTACGATCAAACTACCTAAGGTAGGACAATCGATAGGTAAGGGAGCAATCGACATTTCTCCTAAACTCAAAATAGGCTCCCGCAAAAGCACGTTGGTGTCGTAAGTCGATTCTGACAACTGCGAAGGAAAGTCGGGCCCCCATGAAGGTTCGGGAATATTCTTCAAAAGAATTCCACCCGACCTCCACTCACGTGTCGTCCTCCATACGTAATTCTCGGGGCCATGAACGAAAATAAACCTATTTTTCCAACCTTTCCCGTGCGACGACTTTAGATCACTAAGAAACCTAACTTTGGGTTTAGACCGTACAAAGTAAAAGCCTTCGTTGGACTGAGGAGAAGGGCGGACATCGAAAAGACCACAAAAATTAGCAAAAGACGCGGGTTGACCAACTGCTTTCATCACTATACAAAATGCAATGATATACCCGATCGCATTAGGGACCAATTGAGTCGGGCATAATCCGAGACCATTCACTATATCGATGAATTCACTCGCTAAAGGAAAACGAAGACCGTTTTCCAAACTATCGATATGGAAAACTCTATAACCACTCGGAGGCTCGTTCATCCTATCATCCGAGGATGGCATTCTAATACCCCAACCCGAAGGGAATTGCTATTTCAACAATAACGACTCATCCGATATACGTAAACGACACGCCGATATGGCACTGAATAATTATTTCGTTCGATGGCGATCCGACCCCGACCTTGAAGGAATCATAACTTCCTTCTTCGGATGCCTTACAGAACCTACCGACATACCTTCCCCCTCCCCGACAGATTCATTTCCTATCGACTTTGACCCACCAGACATAAATAAGAAAAAGTGTTACAAATACCTAAGAGGGAAGGAGTACTCTGACTAAGAGGTTGCAGGCTATCGCTGATCGACCAAGGCTCCGACAATAATATCCGCCCAAGACGTTTTTGTAAGTATGAACAGTTAAGCTCTTAACACTCTATATATAGACAAGAATCCCAAAGAGCGCGCCCAATGGCAAATTGTTTGAATGGGTGTGGCGGTTCAATTTGAAAAAGACGGATTCCATATTTCGGCCCAATTACACTCTTTTCGAAGTAAGGAAGTTGGCCCAAGTATTAGCCCATTTACAATAGTCAAAGTCGATAATTCGATTAGAGACGATTAGGGACGCGTAGAAAATTATATATTTATCAGAAAGATATATCGATAGCTTATCATACAATCAAAATATTCTCGATATAACCCTACGTCTAAAAACTACAACCTAGCTACGATTGATCCGACGAAATCAAACATCCAAACTCATGCCCTCGAACAGCTTTGACTTCTTCATCCATTCCGATAAGCACTGGGGGTCGACACTGTTCGTTGAGCGATGCCCCTATAACTGAAGGATCGAAATTCGCAGTAAGAAAACCTCTGTATTGACACTGTTCGATGGTCTTCTCACGCATTTCGATCAGGGAATCTCCCATCCTAGCATCTGCAAGGTATTCATAAACGGGAGATGCGAGGAACTCCTTAACAATCGCTAAACGTTGGGTGGAGGAAACCACCCTAGCTTCTGGAGGGTACCCAGAGTGAATACGCTCGACTTCTCGAGTAGCGATACTGAGCTGTTTCATAGCCTCCACAAGTTGCTGCTGTCGTTCCTTTATCGCGAGATCGTGCTCGGCCTTGAGCCTCTCCAGTTCTTGTTGCGCAAGATCGGCCTGGAAGTTGCCTTGAAACAAATATTGTATCACCTGCGAAAACGACACGATAAATAACCCATGATATACGTTTCCTTATCAAATATGGAGAAGATGATATCAAGAAATAATACTTACCGCAGAGACTGCTCGACCTGAAGTATGTAAATTCTTCTGCAACGACTTCTTCGACAACCACCTCTGATCACGACTAAAAATGCTGTGAATAAAACTTCTGAAACCAGTATCCTTCGAACCTCTTTGAAGAACCGAATCCCCTGAGCCCAAGCCTCCGGGATACTTGAGCTCGGAGTCGATCCATCGGGATATCGACCAACTAAGATCCAACTAAGATCGAACTATCATCCGCAACCAGAACGACGGGCTCACTTCTTTCTTCCATTTCCGTCTCATCTTCGACTCGACGCCTCTTTCCTTGTCTAACTTCGGCACGATGAGCCTCGAGATCTCCGACGCTCTTAACTCGTCCCTCTGTACTAGGTCCAGCCATCGCATTAAAATCATGTGGCCACTTACGCAGAATCTCTGCCTCCAAAATTTCCTTTTTCTTACCTTTTGGCGCAAGCATAGCGCCTCTGAGAAGATCCTCTAAGGCAGGATCATCGGCCCTTTTTCTGGACGCAGATAACCCGCAAGTTCGAAGACACGGTTCTCGGATAAGAACCTTCACGTCGAGACAGTATCTACGAAGATTGTCGAGAAATTGTGCCGACAAAGTCGGTAGTGGAGGCCTGATTTAACCGGATTTCGTCAGGTTAAAGGTATCAGTGAATTTGTGATATTGGGGGTTTTCAATATATATATTATATAGGGCTCTGTTACTTTATTCAGGATGGATCAAAACTCAAGGAAGAGCAATATCACAAGAATAAAAAGTAAATATTGTAACCAACGCAAAAAATAACACAAATATGAAGAGAAAGCTCTTTTTTATTGAATAATAGTGAGTTGTGCAGTTGATGCAAAATTCAATGGCGTATTTGCCTTATGATTCAGAGTTGTTTAATACAATGATTGACTAGGTATTTATATCATACTAAACCTAGCGTTACAAGGAAATATAGTCCTAATAGGACTCGGCCCAAATATCCTTCTTGGGTCCGGAGTATAGTCTTCTAGTCGAAAAGAGCTGTATTCGGCCGGGTCGATAAGATGATCCCGAACTGTCTGATTTGGTCGAACCGATCTTCTGTTCTTTAGTCGATCCGTACAGTATGTAGGGTGCGAAATAGCCCCCATCAGTACTCCCTCACTTCTTCGAGCGTATAGATAATAGAAGCTCGTAGAAGTAGATAATTCTTTACGACTGTTAATCTTCTATGAATGGTGCCTCGTTAAAAACCTTTCTTAAGAAAAAACCCTGTGGGAAAAAATCTTAAGTAAGGAAAAGAGTGCTACACATCATAGATAGTCGTTTTCTCTTTCCAATTACGAATTGCCACGCGTCCATTCGGGAGGCTTTTAATCTCCTTCCGTTTTTGGCGGGAATGTGATTAGTTGTGATGAGTTCGAAACGTCTTTTCTCATCTTAGTATAAATAGGTGACTTTTGAGTTCGTCATTTTTCCTTTATACTTGCTTATAGTTCGTAGTCATTTTCATGCTTAGTCGTTCATCATATAAAGTTTTCCTTTTATCGACTTATATCCTCCGAGAATCTGAAAACATGGCTTCTTTAAGAAAATCTTCTTCTTCCTCGAGGGAGAATGTTGCTCCTAATAACGAGGAGGAGTTGCATTCTAATCTTTTGGGCGAACAAGCTGCAGTTTCGGAATTCATCATTCCTGTAGAAGATACTTTTAAGGTACAGATCCTTTCTGATACGGATGTTGCTGCCCGAGCCAAAAAGGGCAAAGGTAGTGCTCCTCAGATTTCTGAACCAATTGAGGACCTAGCTTGTGCTTATACGGTGGATACTTTTCCGGAGGTTGTGAACAATTACGCCAAATATTTCCCGGAGGGTTCCGAGATAATTCTTCCTTCCCCTTCTGATAGGGTCACATCTCCACCGAAAGGATGTCGTGCCTTTTACACGGCTCACTTCAATAGCGGCCTACGTCTTCCGTTGTCTCCCCTCTTCCTTGATATCCTGAAAATATTTAGTGTGTCCTTGACACAATTAGTTCCAAATTTTGTGGCCTTCCTGGTTTGCTTTTCTGTCTTGATGATCGCGAAAGGGTTTAAACCTTCCTTTCGTAACTTTACGCAACTTTTCCGGTTCAATATTTCCAGTTCTTCTAATCGCGGGTATTTCTTCGCTAGTCAGAGGCCTAGTCGAGCAATCTTTGATCCCCCTGTTTCTAGCAACCCTTTTTGGAAATCTCATTTTTTCTTTGTTCGCCCCCCACCTCATCTTCGTTCGGCGGATGGTTCGACTATACCCTTCTCGTGGGATCATGGCTTCAAATGGGTTTACGGGGGTCGCCTGCCGACTGGTGAATTTATTCCTGACGATGCTCAGTTTATCGGTGAAATCCCCGATATGCGTGCAAACAAATATCAGAGTGCTCTTCTGATTGGGGAAGCTTTCCTTCGTAAAGCGGGATTGAGTGCTCATACTTTTCCAATCAGTTCATCATCTGAATCACTGGGTAAGCATTTCACTTTAGCTTAGTGTTAAGATGATATCTTCTATATAGAGAAACTAACTTTCATCTTGTTTCTTTTTCAGCTCATATGGTAGAAACTTCACGACATTCTTCAAAGGGAAAAATGGTGTTGTCCAAATCCTCTAAATCTATAGAGAACATCCCGATCGAGCAGAGAGATTCTCGGAAGAGAAAGCTGGAGTTGAGTCATGAGTCTGAGGAGAATGGGGAGAATGGGGAGGAGTCTCCAGATTCTTCCCAAGATTCCCCTGTTCGGCAAGGGACTGGATCTGGTTATCCCCCCCTTCAGCTTAGAACATCCTTGGGAATTCGTGGATGTCGTAGCTGGTCGATGCCTCATCCTAGCGACAACCCGGTGGGGAGAAAAAGGAGCTATTATGGTCGTTCTGGCAACGATCTTTCTTTACTCGGCGACAATCATCCGAAACCTACCTTGGTTGAAATGATCGAAGATCATATAGAGGGGAAGAGAGCCGCTGGTTATTCTGAGAAAGATTCTCTTGTCCATGATGAAAGCGAGAATGCGGTCGATAAGGCGACTCGTGTTCTCTTATTCGGGGTTTTTACTCGTGATTTGAACAAGCTTCTTCGGAAGGACCCTCTGGAGAAATTTCAGCGAGCTTCTCTTTATGCTGAAGAGGTAAATTCCTTTTAAGCTTGCTTTATAGGATATTTTTCTTTTGAAGATATTCTTAGCTTGCTAACTTATTTCTTGTTTTACTCCTTTGCTTTTTCAGACTAAGACTTGTTTAGCCTCATACGCTTATGAAACTGCACTCTGGAAACAACAATGTGAGTTTCTGGATGAGAAATACAAAGCTTTACTTCAAAAGTCCTCTGGTTCAGAGGTTGGTCCTTCAACGTCCTCTTCCGTTCCGGTCGTTGAGACTAGGGTTACAGGTACTGAAGACCAGGAGATCATGAACAGGGTCTTGGAGACTTCTCGTGCTCAAGAGCAAGCCGATCAAATGGCTAAAAAGTTAGAGGAATTCCAGTTTCAGAGTACTGGTCGTATTAGTGAGCTAGAATCTCAAGTATCAAGTCTTCAAGCTTCATTAGAGGAGTATGAGAAGGACATTCCTTTGAGTGGACTCAGGGATCGTTATCGTCGTAATTATGATGAAAAAGTGATTCGTGAATTCCTTAATTCTTCCGTTCATACGGCGTTGGTAAATCAGATGGTCGGTCCACTTTTAGAAAATACGTTCAAGAAATCGATTCATCATTTGGTCGCTTTCGATATGATAGATGATCGTCGAAAGGAATACTTTAAAGCGGCACACATTCGGTTGAACCGCTATGGCGAAGTATACTCTCCTTCCGAGCTTCCAGATGTTGTATATCAAAACTTCCCTTTGGCACACCTTGTCAAAGAGTTCGGAAAACCATTGCCGATTCCTCCTTCTGATGTTAACGATGAGCTTGATGATACTTTTATCGATCCAGAAGACGAAGAAGAAGAAGAAGATATTGGCACGACCGAGGAAGAGAACGTCGGTAGCGAACAGAAAATCCCAGATAGCGACCAGGCTCTATGATATGTTGACTTTTGAAATAATATTTGTAATTATTTACCCGTAGGTTTAATTGTAACTTTACCTTTTCATCCCTTTGAAATAAACGTTTCGTATTCTGACAGTCGCGTCCTTTCGTGTTCTTATGTAATGATTCAGACAAGTCATTAACTTCACCGTAATCATTATGTGTATGTCGTTTCAAATTCTTTTGTTTATTCCAGGGCTATATTTCAGTATTTCGCGCCCTTTCTTTAGGTCTGTTGCGTCTTTTCGTGTAGTATAAATACAAAAGGTAAAAACTTGGCTTGTTATTTACCGTTATACTCGTCTCTTCTGATACTTTTTCTTTGGCTAGTCGATAAACTTTCTCGTTATTTACTTTATACTTTTCAACAATTCGATCATGAGTAATCTTTTCGGCAATACTTCGAAGCGACCTTCTCGTGAGAGCGCTAGGGATAATAGATCCAAAAAATCTCGAAGAGATGGGCCCTCGATGGAGCCTCCTCGTTCGTCTTCAATAACTAGGTCGGTGATCGATACTCATGTTATCCCTTCTGAACATTTTTCCGTAATTAGTTCGTCTTTTGTACAATCAAATTTTTCTTCTTCTACTGAAATTGGGAGTAGGCCTTCCCCTGGTCGGGTGGCTTTCGGTGATACATCCAACATGGAGCAGAATTTTGACATACCTGTCTCTTCAGGCGTCTCTTCCTTTGAGCATGCTTTTCATGGAGGGGATTTCGTTAATTCCCTTCCTTTTTCTACTTCTACTGCCCCGATCATCAGTGAAGGCCAAGCTGGTGAGGGCTCCTTTGTCAATCCTTCCACAACACAATCTATTTTGCAGGATTGTCCTGACTATTTATTTCATGATACTACTGTGATGACTACTTCTTTCGAATCTGGGGGACCTTCTGGGGTCGATTTGGGTCGAGGTCTGGTCGTCGAACCATTATTTCTGCTTCGGGTAAGGAGACCTCAGTTAGTCCAAACGAGAGGGATTCTCCTCGTCCGTTAGACGATCGATGCATCCTTGAGCAGGTTAAGGATATTATGTTGTCGGAGACTCCGCGCCCTGACGGTGTCCCTTCTGAAAGCGAATTGCCTAGCTCAGTTGAGCCTGATGCTTTGTCTTGGGATCTGGGTTTAAGCACCATTTTGCCTGGTGAGCTGAGGAAACTTGAGGGTACTTCCAATGTACGCCTTGTTCAGTCGCTAGTTAAGATGTGCGAGCAGGTAGACATATCTTTCGATAATTTTCCCTACTTTTATTTCGATTTTCTTGTTGTGTGAAGGTTTTTCTCGTTCTTCTTATTTTTCAGTCCAAATATTTTGCCCTTCAGCTGGGTGTGCAGAACGATGATCTGTGGAATAGTAAGGATGCTTACCAAAGATGGTTGGAGTCGGAATCGGCGAAGGTCGCAGGGCTGACCCTGCAACTGCAGCTTGCTAAAGATGATCTTCAAAAATTAGAGGCCGTGAGGGTCGTTCTTGAGAAAGAGAAAAATGATCTAGTTCAGGCTGCTGTCTTGGCGGAGGAGTCTCGACGGCAGTCTTATGAGGAGGGTTATGACGCCGGTTATCTAAAGCGTCAGGAGGAGTTGATGGCGTTTGCTGACAACTTGACTCCTCGGAGGACAGTTTCTGCTAGTCGTCCTGCTGGCGATTCTTCTCAGTGATCTTTGTCTAACTTGGCAGGCTTTGGACTGTCTCTTTTTTTTTTTTTTTTTTTTGTGTCCAACTTTTGTGTAGCTGTTCGGGCTTAATTTTTGTATTGGGAGAACGACTAAATTGGAAATTATGATCTTTTGTAGGCAGATCCTTGCCTTGATTAACTTTATTTGATCTGATATTGATATTTGCGGAGAATATTCAGAATAGAGAAAAGGTAGCTTGATCTTGCTTGGTCACTATTTAAGTAACCGAATGATATAATGTTTGCGCTGCAAATCAAATCTTTGTTGATCAACCCAATATAGTCCCTTGGGTTATATTCAAAATCACGTTGTACATAAAAATGTAGATAGTAGGTTTATTCGTATTGATAATCGATTGAATAGCTGTTAAGGAACGCTCAGCATCTTGGTCGATGTTCAACCCATGCCCTGTAAATTTGTCTTTTTGTGATGTAAATCTTATATAAGGGGGCTATTGTCCCTTTTGTTGAACTCCGTTTTTCTTTTCATCAGACTAAGAGAAAATATCCCTTTTAGTATCTTCCAAAACTTTATGTTTCCCAGCATTAACTTTGAACTATATGTTCCTCAATCGGTGTATCATTATATCATTTCTTTGATATGGGAGGAATTGGAAAATGTAGAAGTCTTGGCCAGATCTGACCCATTCAGACCTCCTTCAGCAATTCTTTGGAAAATTAGGCAGTGACGATCTTGCAGTCTAAGATGGTGTTATTAATCGTCTTAGTAACGACGTCAGATTTCTTGGACCCCAATAGAGTTCTTGTGTGGCTAAGTTAATGGTTCCCCATATGATGTATGATGCAGTGACGACCCTCGTATGGTAGAAGGTTTGGTCTTTTATCTCTAGGCGACCAAGTATCCTTTTTGCAATGGTTTAAACTTGCATGCCTTCATTGAGGATCTTAAGCTTTCTGTCGAGCGATTATCATATATGTGTGTGCAGACCTTTCTGGTCCGGAGCTTCTTTCGGTACGCTTTGAGATTTCTTTGATCGCTTCGATCTAAGTTTTCTCTTGTCATCGTTTCGTTGATTCGATTAGTGGGGTGCCGTTCCAACTTTCTTGCATTAAATACAGGAAGTCAAGAGGTCGCAATTCCGTCCGTTGATCAAATACTTTTTCAGCCGTTGGATTGCTTAGGTTTATCCCTATAAATAGGGAAGTGACTTGCATACTTCATTTGCAATTTCTCAAAAAGGATGGAGATCTCAGTCTCCTTGGATTTTATTTTACCTTCAGATCCCATAATATTCAAAAAGTCACATTATCGTGATTCACATCATAATAGCTTAATGTTCTTCTGCCTTGTACTGACGGGTCCCATGGAAGCCCTACCTTGTACTAACGGGTCCCATGAGGCCTCAATCTTAGTTTTCACAGATTTGAGGTCCGTGGTTTCTGTTTGCACATGGAGGGTTCATATTTACCAGTCACCCCTGCTCTTGGATGTTACCTCCGGGGTGATAGACCACCGGGGTGTGCTGGTTAATTTTTCTTCTGCGACGGTCCCGAAGAGATGCTGCTTTAGGATAAAATATTAACTCCTAAAGTAGAAGCAGTATCTCGTTGTGGGTGAATGAGTGTTGCCGGTCATCTGGCTGGTAATGATCATTTCCTCTGGAAGAACATTTGATCTTCAGAGCCTGGCCGTCGAACCAAAGAAGTCGACCATCCTGAGCAGCATGCTTCTTAGGTGGTTTATCATAATCGACGAGGTACCAGGGAGGAGATTGGTGTTTCCATGGACATTGTCGTGAAGATTGCTGATCTATAGGATCATTTAATCTAAACCATTGTAACGATGTTTAAGTAGTACGTAGACCTTTGTAATGTAGGACTTTTGTATGTAACTGATTTGATGTATAAAATATTACTTTTATCCCTTTCATTCTCCTTGTCTTTTGATTTTGTCATAATTTTATTTATGAGGAGCATTTTCCGAGCAGATGGATTTATAATCGATTCATCTTCAAGACTTGGTTGTATTAGCAGATCTTTTAGATCGTTAGGAATAGATCGAGGAGTGTTTATTGAGTAGATCAATGTATACTCAACTTTTTATTGATTAGACTTAGGTTTTTAATACCAAAAGCCTTTTAGATCGTTAGAAACAATTGAGGAGTGTTTATTGAGCGGATCAATGTATACTCAACTCTTTTTTATTAGACTTAGGTTTTTAATACCAAAAGCCTATTTATAGTTGAAAAATTGATCGAGGAGTGTTTATTGAGCGGATCAATGTATACTCGACTCTTTTATAATTTAGACTTAGGTTTTTATACCAAAAGTCTTTTTATCGTTGTAAATATATCGAGGAGTGTTTATTGAGCGGATCAATGTATACTCGACTCGTTATAATTTAGACTTAGGTTTTCATACCAAAAGCCTATTTATAGTTGAAAAATTGATCGAGGAGTGTTTATTGAGCGGATCAATGTATACTCGACTCTTTTATAATTTAGACTTAGGTTTTTATACCAAAAGTCTTTTTATCGTTGTAAATATATCGAGGAGTGTTTATTGAGCGGATCAATGTATACTCGACTCGTTATAATTTAGACTTAGGTTTTCATACCAAAAGTCTTTTAATCGTTGTAAATATATCGAGGAGTTTTTATTGACCGGATCAATGTATACTCGACTCGTTATAATTTAGACTTAGGTTTTCATACCAAAAGTTTTTTAATCGTTGTAAATATATCGAGGAGTGTTTATTGAGCGGGTCAATGTATACTCGACTAGTTTTTTTTATTTGGACTTAGGTTTTTAGTACCAGAAGTCTCTTAATCATCATAAGTAGATCGAGGAGTTTTTATTGAGCGGATCAATGTTTACTCAACTCGTTTTGTTTAGACTTAGGTTTTCAATACCTGAAGTCTTTCAATCGTTGTAAATATATCGAGGAGTGTTTATTGAGCGGATCAATGTACACTCGACTCGTTTTTACTTAGACTTAGGTTTTCAATACCAAAAGTCTTTTAATCTTCGTGAATAATGACCGAGGAGTTTTTATTGAGCGGATCAATGTATACTCGACTCGTTTGTATGGTCGGATCGAGGAGTGTTTATTGAGTGAATCAATGTATACTTAACTCCTTCTGTCCTGATCTCAACCAATATGATAGTAGAATTCCAAGGAGTGTTTACCGAAACAATCGATTTATACTCGATCTTGACTTAATATTTAAAATTGCTAAATCTTTAATAATTGAACTGTAGGCTAGGGCCTTTATTACAAAGATTAAAACTTAATAAAATAAAATAAAACAAAGCAACAAAATCTTCTAAAATTTATTTACCATAATATTTCCTAAGGTTGAATGCGTTCCAGGTTCTTGGTAAGGCTGTTCCATCCAAGTGTGCAATGTTGTATGAACCTTTCTTTCCTACGCCAATGACAACGTAAGGTCCATCCCAATTTTGTTGTAACTTTCCCACATGCTTGGATACTTCTACCTTCTTCAAGACCAGGTCTCCTTCTTTGAAGGTTCGGATGCGTACCTTTTGATTGTATGCCTTTTCCATATTTGCTTTAGTGGCTTGCAGGCGTACAGCGGCTTTTTCTCTCAAAGCTTCTGTTAAATCGACGTCACTTTCTCTTGTCTTTTCATTTTCCTGATCATCGTACATCTCGATTCTTGGTGTTGGGATTAGAGTTTCAACAGGAATAACAGCTTCCGAACCATATACCAAGCTAAATGGGGTTTCCCCGGTTGAGCTCCTGACTGTGGTTCGATTAGCCCAAAGTACTCCTGGGAGTTCATCGAGCCATTTTCCTTTGGCCGCTCCTAATCTTTTTTCCAAGGATTTTATTATTTCTCGGTTTGCTACTTCAGTCTGTCCGTTCGCTCTTGGATTTCCGACCGAAGTAAAATTTTGCTGAATCCCTAGTTTTGAACACCATTCTATTACTTGTTTTCCCGCGAATTGGGTTCCATTATCAGAGATTAGGATTCTCGGGATGCCAAATCGACAAACTATGAATTTCCATAGGAAGTTGATCACTTGGAATTGAGTTATTCGTGCGAGGGCAATGCATTCTATCCATTTGCTGAAGTATTCTACGGCGACCAGGACATAAGCTTTCTTGGATCTAGCCGCTGGGAACGGTCCCACGATGTCCATTCCCCATTGATCGAAAGGCCAACATACCGGGATTGGGTGCATGTTTTCTGCTGGTCGATGACATATATTAGCATGGACTTGGCAGTGATGACATTCTTGGACATACTGAGCGGCATCCTTATTGATGGTAGGCCAATAATAACCTGTTCGGAGGCATTTTAAAGCCAATGCCCTTGCTCCGCTGTGATTCCCTGCGTCTCCTTCATGTACCTCTCGTAGAATATCAATGGTTTGTGATTCAGAGACGCATTTCAGAAGAATTCCTGATACTGATCTCCGGTAGAGTTTTTCTTCTACCAATGTATATTTTGGAGCCCGATATTTTATTTTCCGAGCTTCATTCTGGTCAAGCGACAGTTTTCCCTCTCGAAGATTGTCTATCATTGGAGTCATCCAGTTTTCTTCAGCTTCTTCGATTTCCATTATATCGACTGCCGGTGTTTCATCGATGTCGATCGCCGGTGTATTAGAGATTAACCAGTTGATCACCCTTTCGGTTTTTCCGTCATGGGCTCCTGTGAACTTAGATAGTTGATCGGCCCATTTGTTTTCCGAACGTGGAATGTTCTGTATACCGAAGCTTTCGAATTTCTCAGCTAGTGTTTTCACTTTGGCGAGGTATTTAACCATATTAAATTCCTTAGCCTCGTATAGGCCTTCTATTTGTCTTTGCACTAACTCAGAATCGGTTAATACTTTAAGGCTTTTTATGTTGGCTTTGATCGCCATTTCCATTCCTGCGATTAACGCTTCATATTCTGCTTCGTTTTTTGTTACGACGAAGTCCAACGTTATCGCATAATTTAAATCTTCTTTATTTGGTCCGGGGAAGTTGATTCCGGCGCCTCCTCCTTCTCGGCATGAAGCACCGTCAACATGCATTAACCAAGTTTGATCTTCTATGATCAAGATATCGTTGTTGAGGCTGTTCGATAGTTCGGTTGCCTGTGTCAGAGTTTCCTATAGAAAATCAGCTAACACTTGGGCCTTAATTGCAATTCTCGGTTTGTAATCGATTTCAAATTGGCCGAGTTCGATCGCCCATTTGATTAGTCTTCCGGAGGCTTCCGGCTTTGCTAAGACTTGTCTCAGTGGTTGATTTGTTAAAACCACGATTTTGTAGGTTAAAAAGTAAGGTCGAAGTTTTCGTGCAGCCACTACTAAGGCCAGAGTGAATTTCTCAATTTCCAAATAATTCTTCTCCGCCCCTTGCAGTAATTTGCTTAGATTATAGACAGGCTTATGTTCTGAACCTTCTATCTTGATTAGTACTGAACTAACGGCCGCGTCAGAGATCGAGATGTAGATATACAATGGTTCTCCTTCTGTCGGTTTGGCCAACATCGGGGGTGTTGTCAAATACTCTTTGAGTTGTTCGAAGGCTCGATCGCATTCTTCGGTCCAAACAAAGTTTTTTGCATTTCGAAGCGTTTGGAAAAAGGGCAAACTTCTGTCTGCTGATTTTGATATGACTGTCTGCTGATTTTGATATGAATCTGTTCAACGCTACGATTTTCCCAACCAAGCTTTGTACTTGGGAGATGGTTTTGGGAGGTTTCATTTCAGTTATGGCTCGAATTTTTTCTGGGTTGGCTTCTATTCCTCGTTGGTGTACCAAATAGCCCAAAAATTTTCCTGACTTAACACCGAAAGTGCATTTCGCGGGATTTAACTTCATGCGGTATTTTCTCAAGATCCGGAAACATCGATCAAGATGTTTTACGTGATCCGCTTCGTTCATACTTTTGACTAACATGTCGTCTACATAGACTTCCATTATCTCTCCGATTAACTCTTTGAACATTAGGTTTACTAATCTTTGGTAAGTAGCCCCGGCATTCCTTAAGCTAAATGGCATTACTATAAAGCAATATACTCCCTGCTTGGTTATGAACGCAGTCTTCTCTTGGTCCCGCTCATCCATGAATATTTGATAAAACCCTTGGAAGGCGTCCATCATGCTGAATATCGCGAAGCCAGCGGTTGAGTCAACTAATAAGTCGATCCTTGGGAGGAGATATGGGTCGCGTGGGCATAATTTGTTAAGGTCGGTAAAATCATTACACATTCTCCATTTGTTGTCATTTTTATCCCCTTTTGCTACTAGAACAACATTACATAGCCATTCTGAGAAGTGTATTTCTCGGATTTGTTTTGCTTCAAGTAGCCTTTCTACCTCGGCTTTGATAATTTTATCTTTTACTGGCCCATGATTTCTCTTCTTTTGTCTGGCGGGTTTTGCCAAAGGATCAATTTTTAGGGAATGCTTGATTACTCGAGGATCAATTCCTTCAATGTCATTCGCGCTCCAAGCGAAGACGTCGACATTATCTCTGAGGAAGTTGATCAACAATACTTCCCCTTCTTTGCTCAATTCAGTACCTATTCTTGTTGTTTTGGATGAGTCCCCTTGTACTAGAATTACATCCTTATGTTCTGGTGGTTTTAAGGCTAAATCTAGCGGTTCTTTTCCCTTTTTATCTATTCGATCAGTACTAGGGATTTCAACCTTGTTTCTAACGAGATCGTCTTCGAGTTTTCTTTTGCTCGGGGTAATTGATTTGGGGTGATCTTTCAAGGTTAATGAGGTGCTGTAGCAATCCCATGCCATACAGTGATCATTCATTATTTCCCCGATACCTCTATCGGTCGAAAACTTTATCTTCTGGTGATAAGAAGAGACAATGGCTCGGAATAGGTTGAGGGCCTGTCGTCCTAATATTGCGTTATAAGCGAAGGGTGTTTCTACCACTAGAAATTTTACTAGCTTCACAGTCCGGTGCGGTTTTTTCCCGAGTGATACACTTAAGGTTATTGTTCCGCTGGGGACGATTTCGGATCCTCCAAACCCTACTAACGGCATAGCTACTCTCTGTAGATTTATCTGTCCCAAGTTCATCTGGGCTAAAACCTCCCGGGAGATGATATTCGTTGAGCTCCCATTATCGATTAGGATCCTTTTGACATTATAATTTGCTATTTCTAGCGACAGCACCATCGGGAAATCGGGGTTATCCTCTTTTGTGTCCCAAACAATGTTTTTAGGTACTTCGCCTTCGTTAAAGCTGATCAGCTGGTCGTTTGATGGCTTGTTTTCCAGAGTCCATATTTCTTTTGGGTATTTTAAGCTTCCAATTATGGATCTGGCTGTCCTTCGTCTGGCGTTACGACTATCCCCGCCTGCGGGTCCCCCGGATATTGTATGGATAGTCCCATTGATCTGGTCATGGTTCAACTCCTGCGTAGGACCATGCTCGGGTGACCTTCGACGAGAACTCCTTCTTTGATTATTATTCCGAGGGCTTCTACTTCTTTCCCTTTTGCGGTTATCTCGCTCTATATAGTCGTCTAGTTTTCTCTGTTCGATTAGTTTTTCAACTTCTCTTTTAAGGTGAAAACAATTTTCCGTTCGATGTCCGTGTGCCCGATGGTATTTACAGTATAGGTCATAGTTTCGAGATCCTGGTCTGGGCTGAGCGATTTTCCTCGCTTCAGGGATCCAATTATTCCTTTCTAGTACTTCCAATATTTCTTCCATCGGAGCATTTAACCTTGGGTGTTCTACTTGATTAACCCTGCCTCTGATCGGTAGTTCGGGGTTTCTTGGTCTTTGGTAGAAATTAGGTTGCCTTTCTTGGTCGGCTTTGTTGTATTCCAATCGCTGGAAAACGTTGCCCTTTCTAAAAGATCGCTCATAATCCATGGATCTTTGGGCAGGAATCCTATCATGCCGTTTGGAGCTTGAAGTTGTGGCTTTGTTTTTGTTTTTATCTTTAAAGGAATTCATCTCTTCTTGGGTCATATATTTTGACGCCAAGCTCATGATGTCGGCAAACGTTCTTGGTTGTTTTCGACTGAGGGCATTTTCGAACTGCCTATTCTTCGTGAGGTCGAAGAGAATCGAAATTATGTAATCGATATTTGGGGAATCGATTTTGAGTAATTCCACGTTAAATCTCGCCAACCAGTTTCTTAGGGATTCTCCCTCTTGTTGGTGTATGGTTCCTAAGTAGCTCATCGGGAGTTTTTGCCTCTTCTGACTGGCAAACTACTGTGTCAATTTATTGCATAATTCCCGAAAACTGAATATGGAGTTGGCAGGTTGTTTGGCGAACCAGTCCAATGCGAGTCCTTCGAATGTGGTCACCATTAATTTGGCGGTGAATTCCGCCGAGTGGGCGTATAAGTTCATTATATTCGTGAAGCTAAAAATATAATCATCCGGGTCAGTGGTGCCATCATATCGGGGTAGTCTACCCGGGACCTGTCCGATTGACTGTGCCTCTATTATTTCTCTGCAGAAGGGAGAACAGGCCGCAAGGCTCTCCTGGAGTTCCGTGGTTTGGGCCCACGGGTTTTGAACAGATCGTAGGCGTTGTTCGAGTCGCTCCTGCACCATCCTTTTGATTTCTCTTTCCAAGAATCGCGTTGTTCGTGGTCGATCTGGGATTGCATCATCTATGTCATCCTCGATAGGGATTATTGTACGTTCCTTGGACCCACTGCGCCCCGGCTGTGGTTTTCTTTGTCCTGGTTTTCTTCGGGGATGGTTATCGGAGGGTTTTGAATTGCCCTGCTGCGGACTGTGTAGCGAGCGCCGCTCGCTTGCCGGGCTGTCAGCTTGTTGAGAGGCTTGATCGTTTTGCCTTGGCGCTCTTTGAGCAGGAGTTGCCCTGGCAGCCCTAACGTTTCGAGGAATTTGATCAAGTACGAGTAATTCTTCTGGAGAGAGTGATTTAACGAGCATTGCGATCTGTCGCAGTTTCTCCTGAGCGCCCGGGAGAGGAACGGGGATCACAGGGACTTCCGGTTCTTCTGGTATTGTACCGGGAAGACCTCCTTGGGGTTCCTGCTGACGGGGGTGGATATCCTGCAAATTCTCGTTGGTGTTGGTAGCGTTATTATCATTGTTGTCCTGTAGATCTTCAGATGTGTTATGACCGGTGGTTGTGTTACTTCTTGCTCCAATACGAGCGCTTTTCCTTGGGCGAGCCATGTGTCGATCGAATAATTAACCTAGCCCCACGGTGGGCGCCAACTGATTTAACCGAATTTCGTCAGGTTAAAGGTATCAGTGAATTTGTGATATTGGGGGTTTTCAATATATATATTTTATAGGGCTCTGTTACTTTATTCAGGATGGATCAAAACTCAAGAAAGAGCAATATCATAAGAACAAAAAGTAAATATTGTAACCAACGCAAAAAATAACACAAATATGAAGAGAAAGCTCTTTTTTATTGAATAATAGTGAGTTGTGCACTTGATGCAGAATTCAATGGCGTATTTGCCTTATGATTCAGAGTTGTTTAATACAATGATTGACTAGGTATTTATATCATACTAAACCTAGCGTTACAAGGAAATATAGTCCTAATAGGACTCGGCCCAAATATCCTTCTTGGGTCCGGAGTATAGTCTTCTAGTCGAAAAGAGCTGTATTCGGCCGGGTCGATAAGATGATCCCGAACTGTCTGATTTGGTCGAACCGATCTTATGTTCTTTAGTCGATCCGTACAGTATGTAGGGTGCGAAATAGCCCCCATCAAGGCCTTTTTACATCGATGGGCCCGATACGCTAAGACGACGTGATATTTAATTTCTGCCCCTTGGGTGGTCTAAGAAACGTAAATCGAGCTTTCCTTCCCTTCCCATGAGAACTTTTAGCATTGGTGAGAAAGCTATTCTTATTCCCCCTGGACTTGACCTGGTAAAAGCCCTCGCCTGACTTCGGGGACTCACTCACCGTGAATAAACACCAGAATTTACCGAACGACGGCTCTTGTCTAAAGGCTTTCATAACAACAATAAATCCCAGAATCATCGACATGCCATTCGGGACTATTTGGGCAGGAACGACACCCAAATGGTTAAGAATCGAAGCTAGCTCAGGAGCAATGGGTACTCGAAATCCACATTCCATCGACGCCTCGTGTATAGCTAATGACTTCTTCGGAGGTTCGTGCATCCGCTGAACCTTACTCGGAGCCGATAAAGTCCAACCTTCTGCAATCGCGAACGATGACAGCCAGGTCGGCAACGGTTTTTTATAATCACCGGCTTGAAACTCGTAATACGCCAGCTCGGTTTGAAAACTCTTATCATCTTCATCATCATCAGCCTGACCCCCACCTACAGGTACGTCCCCCTCGTTGACTTCCTGTCGATTTTCTTCCCCACCAAATACTGAATCGACGACGTCATTCACATGAACATTCTCCGGACTTGATACTTCGCTATCCGACATTCTCGAATATATTAACACAGAAATCGACGAAACTTCTTCTTATATGCGTACAGAGCTCCAACGTCACGAATATTTTTTACCGTAGTATAAAAACACAAGTAGAACAACCGACCTATATATATAGGCGTACAAACTACCGCTTCACGAAATTTGCACAATTCCCCCCGAAAAGACGCGACGTTTCATCTTCCATCCCTAGTTATAGGAATTAACGCCTAATTAAACCCTAAATCTTCAAAGGCGCGAACCCATAGACACCATGGCGGGAAATTCTGCTCCGACATTTGAAGTTCCAGACTTCGCCTTACGATCGAACCCTTGAACTTGGGGGACTCCCAATGATACTAGCAGAATTAAAAAAATTCACTCTAATTCAAATTTCCAGAGTTCGACTTACACTCAAACTCTAAAACTTGGGGGACTCTTGATGTACCAAATCTTCGTCATTATAAGACAACTATGGATCAATCGACTTATATCGAGAACCTCGTCCCTCGAGTTCACATCAAGCATAAACAACTTATCAGATGTCGGCTCCGACCTCGATCCCTTCGTCTTATCCGACATGATAGCCGACGTTATGTTAGACTTGACCCACTTACAACCGGATCTAACCAGTTGCCAAGGATCCATATTCGAATCAAGATGTCAAATCATGATTCGACCCAAAGATCCACCTGAAAAACTATAAATAGCCCTCATTAATAAGACAAAAGGTACGCACATTCTAAGCATTAATTACAGACCGATCTCCAACTTTATCTCGACACTTACTTAAGCATCGGAGGGTTATCGCCGGGTAACCACCGGCATTAACCTGACGTAGTTGTCTTTGATTACAGGTTAGGATCCCTTGTACAAATCGAGGAGAAGCTTCATTGACCTGCCAATCCTCACATTGACGAGTCGTGCAACTCGAACCTGGGCACCAAACATAAACACATTCATCAGATAGGATTTCTTACTTCATAGAGGAAAGTAGTGACCCTCAAAATGTTTCTTTCATACATAAAGATGCATACAATTACATTCATTCATTGAGAATAAAAAAATGGAGACGAGTGATGCCGGGGCTTTGTTATCTCATTTTAGACATAAAAAGGATGAAGATCCAATGTTTGATTAGGATATCGAGTTAGATGGGAGATTAGCAAATTTATTATGGAGAGATGGGAGGTCTAGGCTGGACTATGACTATTTTAGGGATGTAGTTAGCTATGACACTACGTATCGAACAAATAAATATGGTTTGAAATGTGTTGCATCTATCGGAGTGAATAATCCTTGGGAAAATGTGATATTCGGATGTGCATTTTAGACATAAAAAGGATGAAGATCCAATGTTTGATTGGGATATCGAGTTAGATGGGAGATTAGCAAATTTATTATGGAGAGATGGGAGGTCTAGGCTGGACTATGACTGTTTTAGGGATGTAGTTAGCTATGACACTACGTATCGAACAAATAAATATGGTTTGAAATGTGTTGCATCTATCGGAGTGAATAATCCTTGGAAAAATGTGATCTTCGGATGTGCATTTCTATCATGGGAGACAACTGAATCATTTGAATGATTTTTTAGTACTTTTTTGTGGTTTATGGGTAGGAAACAACCCGTACCCATATTCACTGATCAAGCTCAAGCAATTATCAATGCAGTTGACATCCAACTACCAAAGGCTCGTCATCGGTTGTGCCAGTGGCTCATTAGCGGTAATTCACCACGTCATATTGGAATCCTTAATGGAAAAACCCAATTTTGGGCTCTTTTGCACAAATGCTACTCTACGTGACAATGAAAAATAATTTGAGAAGACATGTATGTAATGTAAATTAGAGATCTTTTCGCTCAAGGCAATGTATGGTTGGACAGATTATACGAGCTTCGCAATGGATGGAGCACTGCATTTAATAATGTTGTGTTCAATGCAGAAATCAAGGCTACCTCTCGCAGTGAGAGTACAAATCACGTGTTTAATAGTATAGCTGGCCTTACTTCTTCTTTATATGATTTGGTTGTTGCATTTGAAAAAAAAGTACTTGGCAAATGGAGAGAGAATAAGCAACATGTTGATTTTCGTTCCACTCATTCACGTGTTCCCATGGCAAATAAAAGTAATCCATTGCTTTTACATGCATCAGAGGTCTACACTCACACTAAATATAAGTTATTTAAAAATGAGCTTACAAGTAGTGGTTTAAGTTATAATAGTGTGGATATTCCCCTTCTCAGTTCAAGATCGAGGTGTATATAAGAAAACCAAACCTACGAAGGTTAAGGTAGTGTATATTGAAACGGAGGTAACATAGGTAAAACTTAATCCTATTGATCAACATTAACATGCTCACTTGTTTTTTTGCTTCAAATTATTTGATGTTTATAACACTTACAATTTTGTTGTTGTATAAATCCCTTTAGCCCGTTTAAAGTTTCCTGTTTTTGTTGTTTGTGTTTTGGATTGTCATCATAATTTATATATAATTTGATTCAATAATTTTGATGGGCTCAACATGCACTAGATACCAAAACTACAACCCACAGGGGATAGGAGTGGATGGGCCGGTTTAACTTCCGTTTATTTTTTCTGAGTAAATAAATATAACAAAAAACTACACTAGATCATTTAATAAAGAAGAAAAATATCAGCAAGGACAAAACTACATTAATCACATTAGAAACCAACTATATTATATCATTCACATTAGAAACTAACTATATAAAATCTTCTCAAAATACAATCTAAAAATTTGGATTCGGAAATGAATATAAGCTAAAATCTAATACAAATGAATATCAATGTACCAATACAATTTTTTCTTCTCCAAAAAACAGAATGTCAATGTAGCATATAGAGTGTTGTGTTGGATTGTATCTGTGTTAGGAACAATAGTTTTGGATTTTTGGGAACTTCTTGTTTAAATTTTACTATAACTTGTGCTTTTTTATATGTGGTTCGTGTTGATTTATTGTATTTTCTTGTTATTTCAGATTTTTTTGTTCATTGGTTTTTTTTTTTTTTTTTTTTTTTGTTGTTTTTAAGGTTTGGAGTTGCTGCTATATACGCTCTACGTTTATTGAGGTATCTCAGTTCACGCAATGTACACTGTAAATATATACACTCACTTTGCACGGTTGATAATCTTGAACAGTTAGGGATTACCCGATATTTCTGGAAATAAATTTATAGTGTGTTGGACGAAATATGCTGGTACAGCCTGGTAGTTTCTATTATCATATCATAGTGCATATGTTATATTAAAAAAAACACTCATATGTTTTTTTGCTTCAGTTTAATTGATGTTTATAACAGTTACAATTTTTGTATTGTTATAACCATTTTAATATCCACTGTCTTGTTTTTGTTGTTGTATAAATCCCTTTAGGCCGTTTAAAGTTTTCTGTTTTTGTTGTTTGTGTTTTGGATTGTTGTGAAACCCCGAAGGATTTTGGTCTAATTTTGTGTAATTATATGACTCTTATCTAAATCGAAATTTATCTTTCAAGTATAAACTTTTGTGTTATATATATATATAAATATATATATATATATATATATATATATATATATATATATATATATATATATTGTATAAAAAAATACAATTGTGACTTTATAAGAATATGAGGACTAATCTTGCTATTGGACCATTTTTGCTATTTGCCAACTCTTTACATTTGTTAGTGTAAAATCTGATCGGCATTATGTGTAATTAAGAGAATTACATACCTTCCACCTGGAGACCATGCAAACAAGGTAAGGTGATAGAATTTATCTTCAATTCTCTTATATATAAACACTACATTTTGTGAAATAAAAACATACACATCACCTCACTACCATATTGTGAAAGAAAATTTCTTTAACGTGCTGTAGTTCTCTTCGTGGGCAGAATTAAGGTAATTTAAGTTTGTCATTATATATATATATCAAGATTAATTATACTTGTTCAATTATATGCATCAAGGTTGATTATACTATTAAGTATATTATCTCATTTTAGTTGTTGTAATTAGGATGAGCTGCTAATGAGTATATGTAGTTTCTGTTTTCTGGGGACGTGGATGTATGTATATGTCTTAAATCTGAATAGTTCTAAAATGATGTCAAGTTGCTGCTATGAATTTTAAAAATTTGAAACCCCTTTTTAATTTTATTGCATGCGTATATAGAGGAATTTGGGAAAGATTAAATTATGGATATTATGTGTTTTTATAATTAGAGGAAATGTGATAAAATAATGAAACTTTGAGTTGTGGGTTTGCATTACTGTTAGCAAATTACTCAATTTGCTTGCATATATACAACATTTTTGCTTATCATGTGTTATTGGTAAATTGTATGAAATAGACTTCTAATAGAATTCTACTGTTACTTGGTTAGTTAAATTTTATGAAAATGTTAGATCACGTTTTGCTCGATGACTGTTCTCATGTGTATTCCGAGTTTCGGCTTCCATTACTATTCCTAAAATTCTCAACTTGGCTTGAATCTATTATCTTTTTGCCTTTGTTGAATGTATTATTGATATTTTCCAACCCCATCGTTATCTCGACACAAATTTTATGTGTTTGACATCTTTTAGAAATAAATATTTTTATATGAGAAATAAACGATAACTTGAGTGATTGTAAATGTTTGGGTGGTAAGAACCTTATGGTTCAAGTTTTGGTGCGTAATTGTCTGAATTTACATACATATATTTGAACAGGTTCTGGAGGTGCCCCTCATTCCGAATTTTCGAAACTTAATTAAGACAAAACAGGTGAGTGCTGAATTCAAAACTTATGGTCCGAGTCTAAGTATATATATATATATATATATATATATATATATATATATATATATATATATAAGTAGATATCTATACAATATTCTGAAATAGTGGAATAATTAGAATTAAAATCTCAAGTTTTATTTATGAAACTTTCATGCATGTAGAAAGGTTATTGTCTGATGTGTTGACACTATTAAGAGTATCATGTTAATTATATGATAGATTATGGCACGTTGTAAGTTTGAATATGTTTTGAATTATGTATTCAATGTCGAATTTTAATATGTAAGGTTATGTTGTTCTGTTTTATCTATCCTTGGTTGACGGTAGATCGGTGACAATCTTGGTAGATGAGGTCTACGAGGTTGCCCTGATTTTTACCTGCAACCCGACTCACGAGCCAAGTATGGAGGTATACTTGGTCCTTGAAGTCAAATTTCTGAGCAAAGACACTGTCAATGCATCTGTCTGTGTAAGGTCGCTCCTTACTGGTGTGTTTGGTACATCCGTATGGAGGGTAAGAGGAGTCGGCAATCAGTAAATCTGCTATATGAATTATAGGAAATGATTATGTTAATTATTTAATTAATGTCTAATTTAAGTTGAGTATATTATACATGTATAAATTGAAATGTTTACACCACTCTTCATCATTCGAGTATTCAGCCTCACTAAGTTGAATTATCAACTTACGCATTTCATGTCAAAATTTTCAATTACAGGTAATCCAGGAGTCGGTAGTTCTGGTCTCAATTAGATCACCTCATTTTGTTCAGCTTCGGATAATATATGTACTTAAGTCTTTTGTTATGTATACCTCTTCAATATTTTTAACTAATCTTTGAATACTTTTGTTGTATATAAATACTCCAAGGTTTATGTAATTATTCACTAAATTATCAGTTATTCAGACTGCTTATCGCAGTCTATGTTTTTGAAACATAGTTAGTACTTTTGAGTTTAGAAATATTTAACTTAGAATTTTTGTTGTTGCATCATTCACTTACCCGATCTCGGGATTTACCCAATTCGGGACCAAATCTCGGGGACGAGGGTTGTTACAAATGGTATCAGAGCCTAGGAATAGAAGCAAGGTTAGATCTGGGAAGTCTAGTGTCGTGTCTACGTGTCTACATTCATCATTGAACTTGCATTATTGATTATGTTATCTTACCTTTCTCGATTGTGATAGGATATGGCAAGTGACGGAAGCTACAATACCTCGGGTTTTGGATAGCCAAATGGTCAGGCAGGAGAGAGTGGGGATGGGATAATTGGTCGAGCTGACTCGCCCCCTTAACCTATAATGTATCGGAGGTCACGCCCACGTCAAGTGTATACTCCATCCTCTCTACGGGGTGGATTAGGTGGTCCGCGAGAGCGTCTCCGGGATTCCTACCCTAATCGGGTGGTACATACCCTGGAGCAGGATCGAGATCATTATTTTCATCGTACCGTTGTTGGAGAGATCAGGGAACGAGAGTCTGATGCGGCGACTAGGGTCGTTCGTACCGAGAATAGGGAGCTGAGGGAAGAATTGGAAAATATTCGAGAGAACAGGGATCGTCGAGCGGTTAGGAATGTCCTAGTTCGTGATCGCCTTAGGGCCCTTGTTCATGTGCTTTCGGATGCTACTGAAGAGGATGACCCGATGGAAGATGAACCCTCAGAAGAGGGGGATGACTGAGGGTTGGACTTAGGATCGTGATTTGGGTTATGTGTGTTCTTTGTGGTTGGCCATGGTGTCCTTAGACTTCTCATGTTCTTCTTATCTACTGACTTATTTGCTGTTGTTTCTCTGTTTCTGTATGCTCATTTTATGGATGTTGTTGTAAGACTATGTTATCTGTTTGCTATTCCACGTGTTATGTAGTTGTGTTTTATTAATATGAATTGTATGCACCGTAGATTAAGAGATTTATTGCACTTAATATTTTGTTAGGATGTTTTAATGATATTTATTTTTAAGCCATTGACTCAAAACATACGTATGATCAGATGGCAGGTAATTCAGATGATAACCAATCACCCCCTGGGCAATCATCGGGGACACCAATACCCCCGGTGTCGAGCCAAGTAGAACCAATCATCGCTGCCCTGGGGGATTTCTCTCGATCATTGCAAAATACTACTCATTATCCATTACCACCCCCTGCACCTCCCTCTCTTGATCAAACCTTGGAGCATTTTTTGCGATTCAACCCCCCAAAATTCTACAGAGAACCTCATGACAGAATCGTTGAAGCTTGGCTTGCTGCAGTACAAAATATATTCAAAGCCCTGGATTATTCTGATACCCTGAAGATTTCTCTCGCCACCTTCCTGTTTGATGATGCAACAAGATCATTGTGGCATTCTAGAGAAATGGTATGGGAACACAACCGGACTGAGAGAACATGAGAAAACTTTATCAAAGACTTCGATGATAAATATGTACCGCCAGTTGTAAGAGAACAACGTGAGGAAGAGTTTGGAGCGTTAAAACAAGGAACCATGTCAGTACCTCAGTTTGAAGAAATTTATTCCCGGCTAGTGAGATTTTCCCCTCATCTCCTGGACGATGAACCTCGTCGTACTCGACGTTTTATCAAGTGTCTACGTCCAGAATTACATCAAGCTTTACTCCCGCAAAATGTTTTGTCATTTGCAGAAGCAGTGGAAAAAGCCACAAGAATTGAAAGTGGATTGTTAGAGCTTAATGCCATACAGTTTGCAGAAAAGAGGTCAAGGCCTCCTCAGCCAAACTGGCAAACCGGAAGAGGTCCTAGGAAAGGACCAAGGATCGAGCAGGCAAGCCCAAGGAATTTTAAAGGTCCACAAACAAGCAGTAAACCAAGGAACCCTCAGAGAAAATACAAGGATATCATTTGCTCTCATTGTGGTGTCAAGGGCCATGATGAAGCTAGATGCTGGAAGAAAGCTGGGAATGCTTAAGGTGTGGAAGTCAGGAGCATTTTATAAAGAATTGTCCTAAAGGATTTGCTTCATCTTTTCCATCCAGTGGAGGTCTGTCACAGGCTGCAAATTCACCCAAGCCAAGAGTACCTGGACGAGCGTTTGCTATAGAGGGTGAAGTAGTAGCAGAACCTGATGCCTCTGACGTTGTGGAAGGTATACTTTCTAGTTCTAGGCATCCATGTAAAATATTATTTGATTAAGGAGCATCTCACTCTTTCGTAACACCCTGTTTTAGTTGCAAATTGGGTCGTAAGGTTGAAAGCTTACCTTTTGAACTAGAGGTTCATACTCCTTTAGGTACCTCATTTATGACAAGCTCAGTTTACAAGTCTTGTGAGGTTATTATCGAAAAAGAAATTTTTTTTGCCAATTTAATTACCTTACCAATTCAGGGGTACGACATAATTCTTGGCATGGATTGGTTGTTAACGCACTCTGCGCAGTTAGACTGTCGTCTTAAAACCGTATCCCTTTCTACATTGGGACAACCAAACGTGTGTTTTAAGGGTATTCGAAAACCCTTAAGGATACCCCTGTTGGAGTTGAAAGAAGTACCAGTAGTGTCTGAGTTCGTTGATGTATTTCCAGAAGAGTTGACAACACTACCACCAAATCGAGAGGTGGAGTTTACCATAGATCTTGTTCCTGGAGCATCACCTATTGCGAAGAAATCCTATCGAATGGCCCCGGCTGAACTCAAGGAATTGAAGACTCAACTTCAAGAATTGCTTGAACAAGGGTTCATTCGACCCAGCTCATCACCGTGGGGAGCTCTGGTGCTTTTTTTGTGAAAAAGAAGGATGGGTCGTTGCGTTTGTGCATTGATTTTCGAGGCTTGAATAGTGTTACCATCAAGAACAAGTACCCTCTACCACACATAGAGGAACTTTTTGATCAGTTGCAAGGGTCCCGAGTGTTTTCCAAATAAGATTTGAGACAAGGATATTATCAACTAAAAATTAAGGAAGAATATATTTCAAAGACAGCATTTAACTCAAGGTATGGGCATTACGAATTTGTGGTAATGCCGTTTGGACTAACTAATGCCCCTGTAGTTTTTATGGACTAAATGCACCGAATTTTTAAAGCATATCTTGATCAGTTTGTAGTCGTCTTTATTGACGATATCCTAATTTACTCTAAGTCCAATCAAGAGCACGAAGTTCACCTTCGTAGGGTTCTACAGACTTTAAGGGATCATAAATTGTATGCGAAGTTTAGTAAGTGCGAGTTTTGGCTGAACCAAGTAGCCTTTCTAGGCCATATTATCTCTGGAGATGGGATAGCGGTCGATCCTTCCAAAGTCGAAGCAGTAACTGAATGGAAGAGGCCAGAAATGGTAACAGAAATCCGAAGTTTCTTGGGCTTAGCAGTGTATTACCGACGATTTATACAAGATTTCTCTAAGATTGCCTCACCATTGACAAAGTTAATTCAGAAGAAGGTCCCGTTCGAATGGAACGATAAGTGTGAGGCAAGTTTTCGAGAACTCAAAAGAAGATTAACAACCGCACCAGTGTTAGCCTTACCCGATGGACTGGAAAATTTCATGGTATACACAGATGCGTCAAAAGAAGGTTTGTGTTTTGTTTTAATGCAAAACGGTAAGGTTATTGCATATGCCTCAAGAAAACTAAAGCCGTATGAAAAGAACTACCCAACACATGACCTGGAATTAGCCGCGGTAGTTTTCGCCTTGGGAAAATGGAGACATTATTTGTATGGGGCAGCTTTTGTGGTATTCACAGACCATAAGAGTTTGAAGTACCTTTTTCTCTCAAAAGGAATTGAATATGAGACAGAGGCGTTGGATGGAATTTTTAGATGACTATGATTGCACGATCCAGTAACACCCTGGGAAGGCTAATGTAGTTGCAGATGCTTTAAGTCTAAAGGTTAAAACAACGCACCTCATGGCAAAGGAATGGGGAATGTTAGAGAGTGTATGTGGTTGGAAACCTGAAGTAGTCAGGATGGGAATTTTATTGCCGGTCTTCAAGTACAACCGGACATTCTTCATCAGATCGCAACAACTCAACAACAAGATGAAAAATCCAAAAGATCAAGGAGTCACTTCAGGGATTAAGTGATTCATCTTTCACTGTTGATCCCGAAGGAATACTAAGATTTCGTGGACGATTATGCGTCCCTAAGGATGTCGGGTTAAAAGAAAAAATTATGGAAGAAGCTCATTGCTCCCGATATAGCATTCACCCGGGTGGGAATAAGATGTATCAAGATTTAAAATCTCATTTTTGGTGGGAAAATATGAAAAGAGAAGTAGCGGAGTATGTGGCAAAATGTTTGATTTGTCAACGAGTAAAAATAAAACACCAAAGGCCATCAGGTTTACTTCAACCATTACCTATACCCGAATGGAAATGGGAATCTATAACAATGGACTTCGTGACAAGTTTACCACGAACTCGTAGCCAGTATGATGCGGTATGGGTCATTGTCGATAGACTGACAAAGGTGGCCCATTTTGTACCCATCAGCATAAATTTCTTCATAGATCGTCTAGCAGAATTGTACCGGGATCAGATCATTCGATTACATGGAGTACCGAAGGATATTATATCAGATAGAGATCCGAGATTTATGTAAAGGTTGTGGAAGAAAATTCAGGAGGCTTTGGGGACTAAGCTACAATTTAGTACGACAGGTCATCCCCAAACAGATGGGCAATCAGAGCGGACTATTCAAATTCTAGAAGACATGCTTCGTGCTTGTGTACTTGACTTCAAAGGAAGTTGGGATAAGAATTTGCCGCTAATAGAGTTCGCATACAACAATAGTTTTCAGTCAACCATTCAGATGGCGCCCTTTGAAGCACTATACGGACGAAAATGTAGATCTCCAATCCATTGGGATTTAGAGGAGCAGAAATTGTCAAACCCCGTAGCTGTGGACGAAGATCATGTATTTCCTGATATGGTTCAAAAAGCTATGGAGATCGTGCTGGTAATTAAGAAAAGAATGTTAGCCGCCCAGAGTCGCCAGAAAAGCTACGCTGATCGACGAAGGAAGACGTTAGAATTTGAAGTGGGAGACCAAGTGTTTCTTAAAGTATCTCCCAAGAAAGGACTTGTTAAACATGGTAAAGAAGGAAAGCTTAAACCACGGTACATTGGGCCTTTCAAAATTTTAGAAAGGATTGGAAATGTTGCCTACAAGTTGGACTTACCGGCAGACCTTGATGGGATACATGATGTGTTCCATGTATCACTTTTGAAAAAATACAGATCCATCCCATATACTAGACTATGAACCTTTAAAAATTCAAGAAAGTCTAACCTATGAAGAGAAGCCAGTTATTATTTTAGATCGAAAATTCAAGGACTTACGGAATCGAAGAATTCCTGTGGTAAAGGTTTTATGGCGTAGCCAAAGTATAGAGAAGCCACATGGGAGCCAGAAGAAGATATGCGTAAACGATATCCTGAACTTTTCGAAGTTTCAGTTTGAATTTGGGGACCAAATTCCTTTTAGAGGGGAAGAGTGTGAAACCCCGAAGGATTTTGGTCTAATTTTGTGTAATTATATGACTCTTATATAAATCGAAATTTATCTTTCAAGTATAAAATTTTGAATTATATATATATATATATATATATACATATATTGTATAAAGAAATACATTTGTGACTTTATAAGAATATGAAGACTAATCTTGCTATTGGACAATTTTTGCTATTTGCCAACTCTTTACATTTGTTAGTGTAAAATCTGATCGGCATTATGTGTCATTAAGATAATTACTTACCTTCCACCTAGAGACCATGCAAACAAGCTAAGGTGATAGAATTTATCTTCAATTCTCTTATATATAATCACTACATTTTGTGAAATAAAAACATACACATCACCTCACTACCATATTGTGAAAGAAAATTTCTTTAAAGTGTTGTAGTTCTCTTCGTGGGCAGAATTAAGGTAATTTAAGTTGGTCATTATATATATATCAAGATTAATTATACTTGTTCAATTATATGCATCAAGGTTGATTATACTGTTAAGTATATTATCTCATTTTAGTTGTTGTAATTAGGATGAGCTACTAATGAGTATATGTAGTTTCTATTTTCTGGGGACGTGGATGTATGTATATGTCTTAAATCTGAATAGTTCTAAAATGATGTCAAGTTGCTGCTATGAATTTTAAAAATTTGAAACCCCTTTTTAATTTTAATGCATGCGTATATAGAGGAATTTGGGAAATATTGAATTATGGATATTGTGTGTTTTTATAATTAGAGGAAATGTGATAAAATAATGGAACTTTGAGTTGTGGGTTTGCATTACTGTTAGCAAATTACTCAATTTGCTTGCATATATACGACATTTTTGCTTATCATGTGTTATTGGTAAATTGTATGAAATAGACTTCTAATAGAATTCTACTGTTACTTGGTTAGTTAAATTTTATGAAAATGTTAGATCACATTTTGCTCGATGACTGTTCTCATGTGTATTCCGAGTTTCGGCTTCCATTACTATTCCTAAAATTCTCAATTTGGCTTGAATCTATTATCTTTTGCCTTTGTTGAATGTATAATTGATATTTTCCAACCCCATCGTTATCTCGACACAAATTTTATGTGTTTGACATCTTTTAAAAATAAATATTTTTATATGAGAAATAAACGATAACTTGAGTGATTGTAAATGTTTGGGTGGTAAGAACCTTATGTTTCAAGTTATGGTGCGTAATTGTCTAAATTTACATACATATATTTGAACAGGTTCTGGAGGTGCCCCTCATTCCGACTTTTCGAAACTTAATTAAGACAAAACAGGTGAGTGCTGAATGCACAACTTATGGTCCGAGTCTAAGTAAATATGTATATATATATATATATATATATATATATATATATATATATATATATATATATATATATATATATATATATATATATATATATATATATATATATATATATATATAAGTAGATATCTATACAATATTCTGAAATAGTGGAATAATTAGAATTAAAATCTCAAGTTTTATTTATGAAACTTTCATGCATGTAGAAAGGTTATTGTCTGATGTGTTGACACTATTAAGAGTATCATGTTAATTATATGATAGATTACGGCACGTTGTAAGTTTGAATATGTGTTGAATTATGTATTCAATGTCGAATTTTAATATGTAAGGTTATGTTGTTCTGTTTTATCTATCCTTGGTTGACGGTAGATCGGCGACAATCTTGGTAGACGAGGTCTACGAGGTTGCCCTGATTTTTACCTGCAACCCGACTCACGAGCCAAGTATGGAGGTATACTTGGTCCGTGAGGTCAAATTTCTGAGCAAAGACACTGTCAATGCATCTGTATGTGTAAGGTCGCTCCTTACTGGTGTGTTTGGTACATCCGTATGGAGGGTAAGAGGAGTCGGCAATCAGTAAATCTGCTATATGAATTATATGAAATGATTATGTTAATTATTTAATTAATGTCTGATTTAAGTTGAGTATATTATACATGTATAAATTGAAATGTTTACACCACTCTTCATCATTCGAGTATTCAGCCTCACTAAGTTGAATTATCAACTTACGCATTTCATGTCAAAATTTTCAGTTACATGTAATCCAGGAGTCGGTAGTTCTGGTCTCAATTAGATCACCTCATTTTGTTCAGCTTCGGATAATATATGTACTTAAGTCTTTTGTTATGTATACCTCTTCAATATTTTGAAATAATTTTTGAATATTTTTGTTGTATATAAATACTCTAAGGTTTATGTAATTATTCACTAAATTATCAGTTATTCAGACTGCTTATCGCAGTCTATGTTTTTGAAACATAGTTAGTACTTTTGAGTTTAGAAATATTTAACTTAGAATTTTTGTTGTTGCATCATTCACTTACCCGATCTCGGGATTTACCCATTTCGGGATCAAATCTCGGGGATGCGGGTTGTTACAATTGTCATCATAATGTATATATAATGTGATCTAATAATTTTTATGGGCTCAACTTGCACTAGATACCAAAGATACAGCCCACAGGGGACAGGACTTGATGGGCTGGTTTAACTTCCATTTATTTTCTCTGATTAAATAAATATAACAAAAAACTACACTAGATCCTCTAATAAAAAGGCATAATATCAGCAAGGACAAAACTATATCATTCACATTAGAAACTATGTATATTATATATCATTAACATTAGAAACTAACTATATTACATCATTCACATTAGAAAACTAACTATATAAAATCTTCTCAAAATACAATCTAAAAATTTGAATTTAGATATGAATATAAGCTAAAATCTGATACAAATGAATATCAATGTACCAATACAATTTTTTCTTCTGTAAAAATCAGAATGTCAATGTACCATAGAGTGTTGTGTTGGATTGTTTCTGTGTTAGGGACAATAGTTTTGGGTTTTGGGAACTTCTTGCTGAAATTTTACTCTAACTTGTGCCTTTTATGTGTGGTTCATGTTGATTTTATTGCATTTTTTTGTTATTTCAGATTTTTTCGTTCTTCGATACTTTTTGTTGTTTGTTGTTTCTTAGGTTGGGAGTTGTTGCTATATACGCTCTACGTTTATTGATGTATATCAGTTCTCGCAATGTACACTGTGAATATATACACTCACCTTTGCACGGTTGATAATCTTCAACAGTTAGGGATTATCCGATATTTCAGGAAACAAATTTATAGTGTGTTGGACGAAATATGATGGTAGTTTCCATTATCATTTCATGGCGTATATGTTATTCTGATTTTTTTGGTTCGGTTTATTTGATGTTTATAACACTTACAATTATTGTATTGGTATATCCATTTTAATTTCCAAGGTCTTATTTTTGTTGTTGTATAATTCCTTTTGGTCTGATTAAATTTTCCTATTTTTGTTGTTTGTGTTTTGAATTGCCATCATAATTTATATATAATGTGATCCAATAATTTTATGGGCTCTACATGCACTAGATAAAAAAACTACAGTCCACAGGGAATAGGACTTGATAGGTTGGTTGAACTTACGTTTATTTCTTCTGATTGAAGAAATATAACAAAAAACTAAACTAGATCATATAATAAAGGCAAAATATCAGGACGGACGAACTATATTATATATTATTCATTTCAGAAACTAACTATATAATTTTTCTCAAAATACAATTTAAAAATTTGGATTTAGAAATGAATATAAGCTAAAATCTAATACAAATGAATATCAATGTATCAATACAAATTTTTCTTCTCTAAAAAACAGAATGTCAGTGTACCATACAGAGTGTTGTGTTGGATTGTTTCTGTGTTAGGAACACTATTTTGGGTTTTTGGGAACTTCTTGCTGAAATTTTACAATAACTTGTGCCTTTTTATGTTTGGTTCTTGTTGATTTTATTGTATTTTTTTGTTATTTCAGATTTTTTGGTTCATTGATATTTTTGTTCTTGTTTGTTGTTTCTTAGGTTTGGAGTTGCTGCTATATACACTCTACGTTTATTGAGGTATATCAGTTCCCGGAATGTACATTGTATATATATACACTCACCTTTGCACGGTTGATAATCTTCAACAGTTAGGGTTTACCCGATATTTCAGGAAACAAATTTATACTGTGTCGGACGAAATATGATGGTAGTTTCTATTATCATTTCATAGCGCATATGTCATTTTGATAAAAAAAAAAAAATAAACTCATGTTTTTTGCTTCAGTTTATTTGATGTTTATAACACTTATAATTTTTGTATTGGTATAATTTCCACTATATTCTTTTTGTTGTTATATAAATTCCTTTAGTCCGTTTAAATTTTCCTACTTTTGTTGTTTGTGTTTTAGATTGTCATCATATCTATATATAATGTGATCCAATAATTTTTATGGGCTCAACATGCACTAGATACAAAAACTATAGCCAACAGGGGACAACACTTGATGGGATGGTTTAACTTCCGTTTATTTTTTCTGATTAAAGAAACATAACAAAAAGCTACACTAGATCCTCTAATAAAGAGGCCAAATATCAGCAAGGACAAAACTATATCATTCACATTAGAAACTAACTATATTATATATCATTCACAATAAAAACTAACTATATTATATCATTCAAATTAGAAACTAACTATATAAAATCTTCTCAAAATACAATCAAAAAATTTGGATTTAAAAATGAATATAATCTAAAATCTAATACAATTGAATATCAATGCACCAATATAATTTTTCTTATCCTCTAAAAAACAGAATGTCAATGTACAATACAGAGTGTTGTGTGGGATTATTTCTGTGTTAGGGACAATAGTTTTGGGCTTTTGAGAACTTCTTGCTGAAATTTTACTATAACTTGTGTTTTTTTTATGTGTGGATCGTGTTGATTTTATTGTATTTTTTTGTTATTTCAGATTTTTTGCTTAATTGATATTTTTGTTGTTGTTTGTTGTTTTTTAGGTTTAGAGTTGCTGCTATATATGCTCTACGTTTATTGAGGTATCTCAGTTCCCGCAATGTACAGTGTAAATATATACACTCACCTTTGCACGGTTGATAATCTTCAACAGTTAGGGATTACCTGATATTTCAGGAAATAAATTTACAGTGTGTTTGATGAAATATGCTGGTAGTTTCTATTATCATTTCAAAGCGCATATGTTATTCTGATAAAAATACTCATATGTATTTTTGCTTCAGTTTATTTTATGTTCACTGTCTTATTTTTGTTGGTGTATGAATCCCTTTAGTCCGTTTAAAGTTTCCTGTTTTTGTTGTTTGTGTTTTGGATTGTCATCATAATTTATATATAATGTGATCCAATAATTTTATGGGCTCAACATGCACTATATACGAAAACTACAGCCCATATGTGATAAGACTTGATGGGCTGTTTTAACTTCCGTTTATTTATTCTGATTAAAGAAATATAACAAAAAACTACACTAGATCCTCTAATAAAGAGACAAAATATCAACAAGGAAAAAACTATATCATTCACATTAGAAACTAACTATATTATATCATTCACATTAGAAACTAGCTATATAAAATTTTCTCAAAATACAATCTAAAAATTTGGATTTTGAAATGAATATAAGCTAAAATCAAAATGAATATCAATGTACCAATACAATTTTTTCTTCTCTAAACTACAGAATGTCAATGTACCATACAAAGTGTTGTGTTGGATTGTCTCTGTGTTATGGACTATAGTTTCGGGTTTTTGAGAACTTCTTGCTTAAATTTTACTATAACTTGAGCTTTTTTATGTGTGGTTTCGTGTTGATTTTATTGTATTTTTTATTATTTCAGATTTTTTGGTTCATTGATATTTTTGTTGTTGTTTGTTGTTTCTTAAGTTTGGAGTTGCTGCTATATACGCTTTACGTTTATTGAGATAATCAGTTCCCGCAATGTACACTGTAAATATATACACTCACATTTGCACGGTTGATAATCTTGAACAGTTAGGGACCCGATATTTCCGGAAATAAACTTATTGTGTGTTGGATGAAATATGCTGGTATTTTCTATTATCATTTCATAGCGCATATGATATTTGTTGGTCCCAAGTGGTCAGATGAGGTCTAGAGGGAGGGGGGGTGAATAGACCTCTGATAATTTTTGAACTTAAAAACTTTTCAGTGTTCTGTCAGCAGACTAAGCTGATGAAGAACAGTGAGATTACTTCGCTGATCAAGAACAGGTCTGGAACAGCAGAGTGACCACTCTTCTTATAAATACTTAGCTGTTTTTCAACAAAACAGTTTTTCAAGAAGTATACTTGCAGCGGATGTTTGAAAGTGTTTTTCACAAGTAGACTAAGTTCTTAAAAGATTTTATCCCCAGTTTTACAAACTCCTTTTAAAATCTTTTAAATAATTCAAGGTGTTTAAATATAAGTCTTTAAATATGCAAGAAAACTTGAATGCAAGATAACACAAAGAATTTTTATAGTGGTTATATGGATAAAAATCCTTTAGTCCACTCTTCCAGATCACTTAGATTCTGGGTTATACTATAATCACACAGATTACAATATATCACCACTTACACCTAGACAACAAATGAAAAGGCTATAAGCTCACAATAGGAAATCACTAAGAAGACCTATCCTCTAAAGTAGAATCACTCACAAAGATGGATTCTAACTTCGCACAACACTCAGCTATTACAAAATCACTCAGATAATGTTTTTCTGTTTTCTTCAACTGGGTTTCTGTCAACAGATGACTTCCACCAGACGAGTGAGCTGTTTGAGCTTTTGAGACTTAGATAAATTTCTGCTTTGAATGCAAAATCTCTGATTGTTGTTGTGTGTCTCGCTTGTTGAAATCAGCTCCTTTTATACTTGAATTTGAAAATATGACCGTTGAAGGGAATCAAATCTTCAAATCCATAGCTTTAGCCCGAAATTCAGAACGGTAACCTGCTACAGTACCTTTTCTGCTGTACTTCTCTGTAGCTGCATTAAATGCACTCTGCTGATCCGAGAGTTAATTTCAATCATTTGCCATTACTACCCTTCTCTTCCAGCATTTATTACACTTGGGGCATTTATTACCGTTGAACTAGTCTCTTGATCTCTTGAACTCTGCTGATCAAAACGACTCATCTGATAGGCACTCTGCTGATCAAATACTGAACTAATCTGATTTGACTCGGCTGATGACCTACCCTTCTGTTCGCTATTTCAGCATGAGATCACTAGTCTTCTGGGCTTTGAACTTTGAACTCTTCTGATATCTTCTTTTACTCGTTCAAAATTCTTCTAAGGGAACTAAGCTTCCATACTTAGCTGATTATGATGTTTTGGAAATCATCAAAACCTTCCCTTAATTACTTGTCTTCTTTGCACTTCATCTTCATCTTCATCCAACAATTTCCCCCTTTTTTATGAAGACAAAACTTCAGCTAAGTACCTGTACCTAAACTAAAGTTTTGATCCTCAAAAATTTCTGAGATAGAAATAGTCTGTTGGATTAAAACTTGCAATTTTATAGATATTGAACTGATTACATATTACAAGTTTGTTCAGATGAGTCGTGCAGAAAAAAAAATTACAAGGAGATGCATAAGTAAATTAAAGCAAGACTAATCTATTTGCTTGTCTTCTTTATCTTCCTTGCTCTCTTTTTCTTCTTCAGCAGGTTTGGAAGTTTCAGCTTCCAAATTTTGCTTCAACAGCTCTAACTTCTTTCTTTTAACATCAGGGTCAAGCTGTTCTTCAGCTGAGTCCTTAGCAGCAGCTATCTCCTTATCAGACTTAGCCTTTGCTTCAGCTTCAGTTTCTTCAGCAGCTTCACCTTCTTCTTCTGTGATCTTTTCATCTGTTGATCTGCTTGTGCCTTCATTTGCTGCATCATTCTTTTTATCATCATCAGCAGATTCTTCTAACACTTCTGTTCTTTTAGCAGATGATGCCTTATCTTCCCTTTCTTCCCTCAGTACCTTATCTTCCCCCTTTTTGTCATCATCAGCAGGGTTGACTTGATAATTTGGTAAGATGGGGGTGATCAGAAGTGAATCACATAGAAGCTTGATGTTCTCTTCCATAGCATGCATTTGAGCTTGTTGACGTAGTTGAGTTGCTCTGAATGCATCTAGTTGAGCTTGTTGATTCAGTTGATTGGCTTCAAAATCATCCATTCTTTTTAGAACAGCTTCACCTTGGTCACCTAACTGAATTTGAGTTGCCAGAATCCAATCAGCAGATGCCTTGAAGTCTTTCATCATAGTATCTAAGGTTTCATCCTTAGCTTGGATGGCCATTTCAACTGTTTCCGTAATATCTCTCCAACCTTCAGTTGTACTTTGGGTTCTTCTTCTGATAATATCCATGTCTTGATGAACAGATTTAACATTCTTAGCAGTATCCTCTATCAGATAGATTGGAACAGCAGCAGCTTTCTGACTTGCAGTTAACTTCTCTTCCATTTCCTTCATGGATTTTGATATCATCTGTTGAATGGAATCCAACAGAGATGCTTGATGTAAGCTCTGAGATGAAGAAGCAACTTCAATCTGAGTTGGAGGTAAGGCAAGAACTTCCTTTTCAGTGGACTGTTCTTCTGCTTGAGTTGACTCTTTTGTAGTCTGATCTGCTGACCCAGAAGCAATCTCTTCCTTTCTGGTTTCATCAGCCTGACCAGGAGTGCTTTCCTTCTCCTTGGTTTGATCTTCTTGCTCAGCAGTAGCCTTTCTTTCAATAATTTGATCAGCTGGAGTGGTTTCTTCTCCCTTTACTTCTTCAGCTGTGTCAGACTTGTCACCCTTTTCTTTGTTCTGATCAGATGGGTCAGATGTACCCTCATTGTGCATTTGTTGATCAGACGACTTTTCTTTGTCTTTATCAGCATGGGATATGATCTTCTTGACAGTCTCAACTGTTTTCAGCAATCCCTCATTGTCTACAGCTGACCTGTTAGAAATCCATGTAAAATTGTCAAGAGGAATAAAAGGTGAGTATGGTTCCTCAGGTAGCTCTTCATATTGTTTGATATTTGGACCATAGACAATGTGCTTGATATTTGGAAGAGGGACCAATGAGCTGGGTTGTCCCTTTAGCTTCCTTGACTTCTTTGCCCAAAGTTCCATTGCTTGAGCAATAGCCAGTTTGATTGATCTTTCCTTGAGGTCTTCTGATTCACCATAATCCTCAGGAACAGATTCAAGGATCTTCTTTGCTTCAGCCTTGACTGTGTGACTTATCCTTAGCCTTAACCTGTCCAGAAAGAATTCTGAATCAAGTGCTTGAATTAAAGATCCAGTCTCTAGCCACTTCAATACCCAGGCTTCTTCAGCAGTGAAGCCTTTCCACTTGGCCATTTCAGCAGGGCTCTTTGTCAGTCTGAATTATCTCCATCTGTTGTATCTGATCTTTTCAGCATGGAATAATGTCAGACGGTTGATTCTTTCATTTTCAGCATCTAGCCTCTTGAGGAATTCTTCAAAGATAGCAGGATCATCCCTGACAATTTCTATAGCTAATCTAATTTCCTCTCTTCTCTTTGGCTTTATCTTTGGTGCAGGCATAGCTGGTATTGGTTTGTTTGGATCCCTCTGTTCACCAATAACTAGCCCACCAGTATGCTGATTTCCATGAGCATCATTGATGCTTGCTTCAATAACAGCAGCCAATTCTGCTGCCTCAACAGCATCTCTCTGCTCTTGAGTCATCTTGCTGGCCTCTTCTTCCAGCCTTTTTAACTCTAGGCTTTTCAGCCTATCTTCTTCTGCCTTTTCTGCAGCTATCCTTTGCTTTTCAGCATCATCTTGTCTTTCTTTTCTGCA